>CM031607.1:18527004-18529504 GCA_018398815.1 Conus ventricosus
TATATCCCGATATCTACCATTCAGTTCCTTCTCACTCCCGTCCACACAAGTGCAGTCCTTTCTCCTCAAACTGCGCCACATACTGCGGATTCACCTGTTCCACACACAAATACCCAATGACAACACGCACACAGAAAACAGGATTTCAGTATTACACACTGACAATTTTTCACTGACAATTTCACTAGGTCCTAGGGTGTCATGATGGACGGTCAGAGATTTTCACACCCCTCTGTCATGGGCAACAAGTTAGAGGGGTTGCTACTAGACCATTGCTTTATGCTGTCCATCCAAAACTTTTTTATGTCTCTGGGATGTCCAGCCTCCACTGGACCCTAAGGGTGGTGTCAGACATGGACCCATGGTACGACATGCCTATTACATGCAAGATTACAGAGTTTGACAACCAAGATGACAGGCGTTTTGTCTGCCAGCATCAACATTACAGATATGCCAGCACTTTTGCCTGTGGATCAGCGTCGACACAAAACATGTCAAAGAGAAAACAGAACTAACAGAAGGGACAGGCTACAGTTTCTAAAGGACTAATATCTTTTTTTTTCTTTTTTTTTTGCTGTCCCAGCCTCTGCGCCACCCACGCCGCTCATTCTGACACCCCGTCCACACCCACAGCCTGGTCGGCCCTGCAGCAGCCCCGGCACCAGCAATCCACAGGGAGCAATCAATGTCAAGTCGTCAAGAGGCAACCCACCGGAGGAGACACTGCACTGCTGCCGAGTCACTTCGGTGGTGTTCAGTGGCGTCTGTTCTGATCTAACATACGCAGGACACCACGTACAAAACCCCCCTACTGACGACAATAATTGCTTAGTCGCGGAGCCGGCGTCAGTGAGCTCTCCCTCCAGAGGACGCCACCACGTCCGTCCAACTACAGCCCCCATGGACTCGCCGATACCGGTGACCCAGACGGAACCAAACTAAGACCACAGACATGGAGAGGAACTCGAAATTGAGGTCACCATGAGAGCAGGGCATGAAGGGCACAGAATTTGAGACTTTTTTTTAATGCTGATTGATGAGAATGAGGATGATTAAGATGATGCTACGAATTTCCATTTCGGACTGAGACTACATGACAGGCGTACTCTACGCTTCCTTTCATAATATATCCCAGCGTCAACCAGGCCCGAGAGATACAGGCACCTGCAGTGTTGGTCAGGAAATTTGAGCAACACTCTCAGAAACGCATCCATTAAGTGGATGAAACTCGACTGTGTGGTCCCAGTCTTCCCAACTGAGCCCGTAGCAAACTCAACTCTGGGTAGGAGCCGGTCGGAGCAGAAAAACACATGACTCTGATGGGATTCGAACCCACAACCTCCGCGGTCCCAATCTTCCCAACTGAGCCCGTAGCAAACTCACTCTGGGTAGGAGCTGGTCGGAGCAGAAAAACACATGACTCTGATGGGATTCGAACCCACGACCTCCCAGCCGGGAGTCCGCAACGCTAACCACTTCGCCATGGCAGCTGGTTCTAAAGGACTAATATCTATTTCAGTCTGATCTGCGGCATTCAAGATTCAAGCATCTTGACTGAGGACACTCCTGCCTTGCTTTCCCCTCTTCCCACCATGCTTCTGTCCCAAACATCCGGCACAACTGTGCACCATGTATACCCCAACTAACGGCACACAGCATGCTAATAAGACGAGGGTTACATCAATAACTCTACCAATGTCTTTCTCCTATTCCAACCAGCAGTGTGCTAAACAGAAGAGAAGCCCTCACCTCAAAACGGTGTCGGTGGCGCTCATCCACTTTTCCTTTGCTGTGATACAACTTGCCTGCACAACAAAACACACATGGAGATTTGGAAGGCAATACACGTTGCAAGAGAAACAAATACGTGGCTCAGCAAAATTGTTTCATAATTTCACGTATGTGTTATTGCTTATCTTCATTATCGCTTCCAGTGAGCAGCTCTATGTACCGCAGGTCAAGCCTTTGGCTTGCAAAGTTTGCAGTACAGTTCCACCATCTCTTCTGCTTGGTCGATGCACGCGCAGAGCCATGTCAAAGCCCTGACCGTTCATAGAATGGGGCCTTATTCCAACATCCAGGTAGACCCCATCTTTAACCCCATCATTTTGCTTTGTGAGTTAGCAAGCTCATTTGGACAAAACTTTAGTTTGTCTTTCACGGCTGTTCCTTTCTTGCCAGACTGAAACACTTAGTCAGCGCGCGTGACCCGCTGACCCTGACCGACTTCAGCGATGCTAGCGATGGGAGGCATACACACGTTGGCTCTCTTTCCTTCTTCGAGATGTGTACCAGAGAGCTGTGCTAGTGAATGATTTTGTTTGTTTTCCAAACTTCGGATACAACTAAATCCCAGATGTTTTGTTTCATTTCGATTGCCTGAGGATTATGTGAAGTGAGCTTGTGTCTGTGTGTGTTTTATAACGAGATGATAATCTTTAAAGTGTGGTTTTGTGTGTATAGTTTGACGTAAGTGACTTATCAGTTTTTCCTGCAATGG
>CM031607.1:18532004-18617004 GCA_018398815.1 Conus ventricosus
TGTTACTATCAATCATTAACTTAACATCATTTCTTACCTCGTATTCATGCTAGCACAACTGGTCAGGTCCAGTAGATGGAAGAAGAAGGCAGGTACAGTTGTCATTGTTTTCTCTGAATTACACTGTGACTTTACAGTTTAAAACAACCAGCACAGAGCGACCACCGCTTCCGTTACTAATGATAGTCTTGAGTCTGAATGCACAGGAGAATACAGTCACCTTTGCAGAAACTTTCCTCTTTGTCGATTTTTCTTCAGTACATAGAAAATATACACCTTCGGAGTTCTTCCAATACCTTACACACTTTGCACTCACATGGCAGAAAAAATAAAAGTACTTCTATAAGGAAGACAGTTATACGCAGGTCTATTAAGGAAATATCTAAAGTCTCCTGCCTTGCACCCGGTGGTTCAGATCTTGGTGAGGAGTTTCGGTTTCCAAGAGTGAATCCATGCATGGTCAGCTGTGTGGCACCACCGCATTTCTCTTATTCTCATGTTCATGTTCCACCAACCGTTTGTGTTTCACTCCATCAGCATGACTTCACAGCACTGATGCCCATAACCGAGATACTAAAACTCTTCTTGCACAATGTGCACCTTGCTGAGTGTTCGTTTTCTCCACGAGCTAACCAACCTTTGAAAGCATCTTTTTCTGCCCACATATCATTGAAAACGCAGTCTCCTTTCCCCATCTTGCAGGCTCAGTAGCACTATTTGGCGCAAAACATCGACCGTCGACACAACCCCGATGGTAACCAAAGGGAAAGAACTCTGTTGGCTTCTACACTTACGTCTATAGTAAGTCAAACATTAGTCACTGACGAGTTACTTCCCTTCTGCTTCAGCTAGGCTGTTGTCGGTTGCTACGGGATCGGCGATCACGAAGCCACATGGAGTGACAGAGATTGTGATTTATTTCGTATAAAAAACATTTTCTTGAGTGACAGTCACTTCCTTGCTTTGAGAGGACAGATTGTGACCGATTTTGAAATTTCAAGGACTTTTCCAGGGGGGTTAGGCCTTCAGCTTATTTTTAAGTACTTTTCCAGGCCTTGAAATGGTCATGTCAAATCTCAAGCACTTTTCAAGAAAATAAGGGGGCGTACGAACCCTGAATCCCTCTCTCCTCTCCTCTCACACAAAATCCTCGGCAGGTGCATCTCATCTACTCCCCCCCTCACCCCAACACACACACACATCCCTTCCATTCCCTTCATTTCCGCACAGGCCATTCCTTGCACAGAGCAGCTGAGCTGTGTATCTGGACAGTGTTGTGTCTATCGCGAGGGCCAGGGTCGACCCAGCGAACTCGCTTTGCAGCTGGTTCACATGGATGGTCTTACACAGTGGGGGATACTGACGCGTGTGTGAGCTGGCTGGACATGTGTTATCTATACGGCTCCTACCGCTGTCTCTTGGGCATAGGCACTGTGTGTTCTATAGGTCAGCCGGGCTGGCTTGGAAGATGCCATTGCATATGATTTGATTTTCTTATGCGCACACCGTCTCCGATACTTTGAAAAGGGAATGCGTTCGCATGTTCACACACACACACACACGCACGCGCGCACGCGCACGCATGCACATAAACACACACACACAGACACACACACACACACACACACACACACACACACAGATTGTTTGCAGCATATAGTCATACCCAATGTGTGTACCAGTCATAGTGTGTGTGTGTGTGTGTGTGTGTGTGTGTGTGTGTGTGTGTGTGTGTGTGTGTGTGACTTACTTTGACTTATTCCCGTTGGCTCCTAGTGGAGCATAGGTCATCCACGAGCCTTTCCATCTCTGCCTGTCCCGGGCGGCGACTTCCAGCTGGCCCCAGGAATAGCCCAGTCGAGTTGTCTCCACCTCCGTTGATCTTCTCCAGGTGGTGCGTGGTCGGCCTCTCTTGCGTCTTTCCCTGTGGGTTCCATCGCAAGGCATGGCGGACAACGCTGGGTGCTGGTTTTCTGAGGGTATGGCCAAGCCAGCCCCACTTCCTGCGCTTAATTTGATCTTCAATGGGCTCTTGTCCGGCTCTTCTCCACAAGTCTTCATTTGTGACCATGTCCTGCCACCTGATGCGATAGATGTACTTCAAGCATCTGTTCACAAAGGTCTGCAGGCGGTGTGTCGATGGCTTGGTGGTGCGCCACGTTTCACAGGCATAGAGAAGCACAGACTTCACATTTGTGTTGAAGATGCGGATCTTGGTTTTTGCAGAGATGGTGTGTGAGGTCCAGACAGGTCGGAGCATCTTGAAAGCTGCGGATGCCTTGCCTATTCTTGTTTGGATGTCTTTGTCTGTGCCCCCGTCCTTGCTGACAATGCTGCCGAGGTATGTGAAGCTGTCGACGTTCTCTAGGTCTTCTCTGTTGAGTACAATATTGTTGTCGTTGGCCTCATTGATCCTCATCACCCTGGTTTTTGCCTTACTGATCTTCAGTCCTGTTCGTGCGGCAGTACTGTCCAGGCAGCGGTTTTCTCCTGCATGTGGCTGTGACGGTGGGACAGGAGGGCAACATCATCGGCAAAGTCAATGTCTTCCAGCTGGGAGGTCAGGGTCCACTGGATGCCTCGTTGATGGTCTTGTATCGTTCTTTCCATGATCCAGTCAATGGCAATCAGGAACAGGAACGGTGAGAGCAGGCAGCCCTGGCGAACGCCGCTCAAGATGTCAAATGGTTCCGTCAGGGATCCACCGTGTACTACTTGGCATGTTGATGGTTCATAATGCTGCTCGGATGAGGTTGATGAACTTCTCTGTACGCCATGGTGGAAAGAAGCTTCCAGAGGGTTGGTCTGTCGATGCTATCAAAGGCCTTCTCGAAGTCGACGAAGGTGACATACAGGGGCGAGTTCCATTCCAGTGACTGCTCGATGATGATACGGAGAGCACTATCTGGTCTGTGCATGATCTTTCACTGCGGAATCCAGCTGTTCTTTTCTCAGCCTCTTGTCGATGTTGTCTTTCAGCCGCTCGAGGATGATTCTGTTGAAGACCTTCCCGGGGATGCTGAGCAGTGTAATGCCTCTCCAGTTTCTTGCACTCCTTTAGGTTTCCTTTCTTAGGGAGCTTAATAAGGTGTCCGTGCTTCCAGTCTTGGGGTAGTTTCTTCGGTCTCCCAACTTTCTTGAAGAGTTCATGAAGCATATTGATGGTTGCTTCGCTGCCAGTTTTGATTGCTTCTGGTGGGATATTGTCAGGGCCTGGTGCTTTGTTGTTCTTGAGGTGTCGGATGGCCTTCCGGATCTCTTCCTTGGTAGGGGGGTTGGTGTTGATGTCTATGGTGTCTCGGAGGGTGGTATGTCTGGTGGATCTGGTGGTGCTGGCCGGTTGAGGAGCTCCTGGAAGTGTTCTTTCCAGCGGTGCAACTGGCATCTGGGTTGGTGAGTGTGTTCCCGTCCTTGTCCTTCACAGGTGCCTCTGTCACTCGTCGACTCCCTGCTAACTTCAGTGTTATGTCATACAGCTCCTTCATGTTCTTCTGTCCGGCTGCTTTTTCTGCTTCTTCTGCCAGGTTCTCTGCATAGCTTCTCTTGTCCTGTCTTATGCTTCTCTTCACTTCTTTGTGTGCTTCTGTGTGCAGTTTCTGTGCCTCTGCCTTACTTGCTCTGGTCTTGCTTATGTTGACTGTTGCTTTCCTATCTTTTCGCTCTTTCACTTTCCTCAGTGTCTCTGCTGACATCCAGGGCTTGTGGACTCTTGTCTTCTTTCCCAGAATCTTCTCACATGTTTCGCTAAGCACTGTCTTTGATTGTTCCCAGAGCTGTTCTACTGATGACTCTTCATCGACAAGGGATGCTAATGTGTCAAATCTGTTGGAAAGTTCCACATTGAAGCTGTCTTTTGTCTGCAGGTCTTTTAGCATGTCCACGTTGAATCTGTTCCCTGGCTTGTTGGTCTTCCTGGCATGTCTCTTCAGCTTGAACTTGAACTTCCCCACAACAAGGTGATGGTCCGATCCAACATCTGCCCTCTCATTGCTCTGACATCCAGTAGTGACCTCCTAAAGCTGTTGCTGATACAAATGTGGTCAATCTGGTTTTCTGTGTGGCTGTCCGGTGAAACCAGGTAGCTTTGTGGATGGTCTTGTGAGGGAACAAACTACCGCCAACAGTCAATCCATTGAAGACACAGAAGTCACAGAACAGCTCTCCGTTTTCATTCATGTCTCCAAGGCCTTCCTTTCCCATGCTTTGTTCCCTATCACTATTGTCATTTCCGATCTTGGCATTGATGTCACCCATCAAGATCAGTAGATCTCCTTTCTTCTTCTGGTTGATGGTGGATTGTAGTTTCTCGTAGAAGTCTTCTTTCAACTGCTTGTCTGCATCATTGGTGGGTGCGTAGCATTGCACAATGAGTGTTTTCCGCACTTTGGTGTAGAATCTTGCGGTGATGATACGTGGTGACACAGCGGTCCACTCCATCAGTGCTGACGCAGCCTGCCTGGAGAGCATAAGCCCGACCCCCTGGGTGTGTGGAGCTCTCTCTTCTTCATGCCCTGAGTAGATCAAGGTCTCCCCAGTGCCAAGCCGTATCAATCCTGATTGGATCCATCTGGTCTCACACAAGCCTAACACAGCAAGGTTGTACTGCTGCATCTCTGCTGCAACCTGTGCAGTTTTCCCAGCCTCGTACATGGTCCGAACGTTCCATGTGCCGATCTGGGTAGTTGTCTTGGGTGACAGAAGAGTCCTCGGCGAAGCAGCTTCCTTTCGGCTTTCACTGCGACGCTTCATACGCAATCTGGCTAGATTGTCTTCCTCTCCCAGGACATGCAAAGTAGACAAGTTTATCGTGGACGTTTCTGTAACTAGCTTTTTTTTACAGGCCGGGCAGTTAACCCTGCGCAAACCTATTATCCTCTAGGAGAGTGGTCCAAATTTCGTCTGGCTTCTCCCCCTTGACCTGTCCAGTATGTTGCACCTATCTGGCATAGCTCTCGGGATCGTAAAAGCACACAAGCCCCACCACTACGACAAAGTAAAGGACCATGGTGAGGTGTGTGTGTGTGTGTGCGATGAAAAAGAATCAGAAGACTGTGTTTGATTTTGTATTTTATTACAGAAGAAATACGGGGTTAGAATTGTTCGGAAACAAAATCACTTACTAGTTTGATGCAAAGCTTGAGACTTTGGTCATGTCATGTGCGTGTGGCTGCCAAAGTTCAGCTGCATGAAACTGCCATTGTCAGTTACATTGCGCACTTTGGATCAAACAAGCTTTAAACGTTAAGTGATCCGACTTTTTTGCTGATGTAGTCTGAGCAGAGGCATGTATCAAACTTGTGAACTAATCAATGAGGGAAAATAATCTTGCCATTAAGCGCTGATGTGAGTTAGTTTTGATCGATTTTGTGTGTATTGTCATTGTTGTAATGTTGCCTAACAACTTGTGCACACAATATCATGCTGTTTTCTTCGTTCTCTGCAGGAAAATAAACCTAGTCGAGTTTGGTATTAAAAGAATTGTCTGCAATTCGCCAATACAGTCGTCTCAGGAGCGTATAAGTATTATATTCTTCACGACAACAACGAATTGTCAAACTGACAACCCCTTTTTTAATGGCCGCGCAGCAATGCCGAAAACACAGCTGCTGGACTTGTTGTGTGCACGGCTGACAGGCAGCGCTGTGTACAGCGCAGTAAGCTATGGGGTAGGGAGCCGCCTGCAGTAAACACTGCCTTCCCTGACCTTGGCAAGTGCAGCAGCCGGAGAGGTGTTAACTCCCTTGCTTCGCTGAACACTAAAGAACTCGCTCTGAACAGCCGTGCTTTCGCTTAGCAAGATGATGCAACAACCGCAAAATCCATTTGAACAAAAGTTGATGAAAAGATGGAATGTGACCCAGGACGAATCCATGTAGCTTTGGTGAGATCCATGAACAAGGATCTGGATTAAAATGGCGCACTTGGGATCTGTTCATATCATTGATAAGATTCAAACTCAAACTTTCCACTGAATATGAACAGTGTGAAGGACAGATCCACAATTCACTCAACCATGGCAGATGTCTGCATTCTCCTGAGTACCATTCTCTTACTGTTTACCATAACTTTCCTGCAAGACACTCAAAAACAAACCCAAACAAATCATAAAAAAGATTTTCAATACTGAGGCAAAACTAATAACCCTAACATTGAACAGACAACAGCATCGCCAAATCACTTCCATACTGGGCAGAACCCAAAGATGACTGGCCACCGTTCACAGTCTGTATGGCAGAAATGTTAATAAAAGTAGCAAATCAGAGGGAAAAAAGTGTAGGCAGAATACCAATGACTTCCCGCCTCAAAAGGTGCATAAATAAAAAGCAGGACAAACAGCCCCATATTGAACTCTCTTCTGGGTCGTGCAATATCTGCCACGCCCTTCAATGCGCAAAGCTGCAAGTTCTTTAACTCCACCCACCCCCATAAAATCAAACACGCATACTTAACCCTCTTCCTCCCATTGCGCACGCCAGCGCCCAGTAAAGGTCAGAGTGGCTGTGTACACGGCGCCCGCAAACGCCTGGTGAAACACATAGCAACAATGGGCGCCACCATGTTTCTTGTAGAAAAGGAAGTCTCACCAGAACGTGACTTCGTTTTTCCTATTACAATCCACTTCCGTTTGAAAAAAAAAAACGCGACTCGATAAGTGCCTTAGTTCTTGAGTTATGATTTTTTTTAAGTTTTGTGGTCGAAGTGCTGTTTTTCACCATGGCTAACCTTGATTTCTGGCATTCTATCATGGGATGTAGTGATGAAGATGAGCTGATTTGAAGGATTTACCGCATAAGACTTAGTGAAAGTGCAGGTAATGAAGCTGAGAGTGACCTAGATTTCGATTGGGATGAGATAAGATAATGTTGCTTATAGCCCAGCCGACCGCAGAGGCCACATCAGGCTGTCGATTGGATGAGGTCATAGATATGATGAACAATGATTCAGAAGAAAGTTCTGAAGAAGAAGAAGATTTTTTCTTTCCCGAGTAAATGGCTCATGTGACATTCTCCAAACTTATCATAGAGCAACATATACATTCGTAGGAAATTTTTTAAATCATTTTCATTTCATTACTTTTTTCCCTCTCTTTTACATTAATTTTTAAATTGGGTAACTATGTTCAAATTATGGAGTTACTTCTCTTGCCATAGGTTTTTGCGTAAGTAAGTGCAGTATAGTACATGTCAATGGTTGGTAAGTTACAGAAGCTGAATATACCTAGCATGCACCAGAAGACAACTCTTCACTTACGAGCAGCGACTTCTCCGTCTTGAAGATGGTGGTTCTTTTGCCCAGACGCATGGTACCTCCCATCTGGCCAGGGTTGTGCTCCGGCATGTCGATGACCTGCAACACATGCATACAACAGGTTAATTCCCTTGCCAACAGCCAACACAAACTGCTCCGCTTCTCATCTTCACACACAGTGCTGAAGTTAACTGGAAATGAAAATAGAGAAAAAAGATGACTACACAACCAGCCAAATACTATGGCTATTGTAGCATTATCACCCTATATTGATTAAGAACATTTCCTGATAACCATTCGTTTGCTTATTGTACATCATCTGTTGAGTGTGCATGTGCATATTTGTGTAGTGTGTGGTGTTTGGGGTTGGAAGGGGTGAGGAGGGTATGGAAGGCTGAGAGGAAGTTCAATAGAAGGACAATCCATCGGGAAAGCAGGATTTGGAGGAACCAGACTTGTATCAAAACTCCTGTAAAGCACCACCGCCCCACCCCCTCACCCCTACCCTCTAGCATTCTCCACGTTCTAGGTAAGTGCCACACCTCAAGTGTTATCACCAGAAACCAATGATCAGGGCTCCGGAACCAGACACTCACCACAGGGTACCTGGTGCCGCTGTTCATTTCCGTGGAGTTGGCGTCCTTGAAGCCCACACTTTGCGGCAAACCGATGACCGCGCACTGCATACCCCAGACCACACCCTGACACCACAGGCACACAGCCGTTAGATAATTTATGTCGTCTTCACAGGGATGAAAAACCAGTAAGTTTACATTTGCCAACTGGTCACATCAAATTATATTATCATATACCATATCTGTAGGGCGGGAGAGGGGGGAGGGTTCCTATTCTTGCCCTGTTGTGGCATTGTTCCCATGCACACATTCTGACCCCTCAACACACATTCTGACCCCTCAACACACAGTCTGACCCCCTGAAACACATTCTGACCCCTCAACACACATTCTGACCCCTCAAGGCACATTCTGACCTCCCCCTCCCCCCCCCCCCCAACGTACATTCTGACCCCCAAACACACAGTCTGACCCCTAAACACACAGTCTGACCCCTCAACACACAGTCTGAACCCCCTCAACGCACAGTCTGACCCCTAAACACACATTTTGACCCCTCAACACACATTCTGACCCCTAAACACACATTCTTGACCCCTCAAAGCAACACACATTCTGACCCCTCAACGCACATTCTGACCCCTCAACGCACATTCTGACCCCTCAACACACATTCTGACCCCTCAAGCACATTCAGACCCTCTCAAAGCACAGTCTGACCCCTCAACACAGTCTGACTCCTCAATGCACATTCTGACTCCCAACATACATTCCGACTCAACACACATTTTGATCCTCAAGGCACATTCTGACCCAACGCACATCTGACCCCTCAACACACATCTGACTCCTCAACACACATTCTGACTCCTCAAGGCACATTCTGACTCCTAAACACACATTCTGACTCCTCAACGCACGCACACTCTGACCCCTCAACGCAGATTCTGACTCCTCAACACACCATTCTGATGCCTCAACACACATTCTGACTCCTCAACACACACACACTCTGGCCCCTCAACGCAGATTCTGACCCCTCAACACACATTCTGACTCCACAATGCACGCACATTCTGACCCCTCAACACACATTCCGACCCCTCAACACACATTCTGACCCCTCAACACACCATTCTGACCCCTCAATGCACATTCTGACTGACCCCTCATCACACATTCTGACCCCTCAATGCACATTCTGACCCCTCAATGCACATCCGACCGACCTCTCAATGCACAATTTGACCCTCAAAACGCACATCTGACTCCTCAGCACACATTCTGACCCCAAAACCACATTCTGACCCCCTCAACACATCTGACCCCTAAACGCACATTCTGACCCCTCAACACACATTCTGACCCCCTCAACACACATTCTGACCCCTAAACGCACATTCTGACCCCCTAAACGCACATTCTGACCCCTAAACCACATTCTGACCCCTAAACGCACATTCTGACCCCTAAACACACATTCTGACCCCTCACCACACATTCTGACCCCTAAACGCACATTCTGACCCCTAAACACACATTCTGACCCCTAAACAAACATTCTGACCCCTAAACACACATTCTGACCCCTCAACACATTCTGACCCCTAAACACACATGTGGTCAACACATAATTCTGACCCCAACAACACATTCTGACTGACCCCTCAACACACATTCTGACCCCCTCAACACACATGTCTGACTGACCCCTCAACACACATTCTGACTGACCCCTCAACACACATTCTGACCCCTCAACGCACATTCTGACAGACCCCTCAACACACATTCTGACCCCTCAATGCACACCCCGACTCCTCAACGCACAATCTGACCCCTCAACACACATTCTGACCCCTCAACACACATTCTGACCCCTCAATGCACATCCCGACTCCTCAGCACACAATCTGGCCCCTCAACACACATTCTGACCCCTCAACACACATTCTGACTGACCCCTCAACACACATTCTGACCCCCTCAACCCACATTCTGACCCTCAACCCACATTCTGACCCCTCAAGCACATTCTGAGCCCTCATCACACATTCTGACCCACAACTCACATTCTGACCCCTCAACCCACATTCTGACCCCTCATCACACATTCTGACCCCTCTACCCACATTCTGAGCCCTCAACCCACATTCTGAGCCCTCATCACACATTCTGACCCCTTAATGCACATTCTGAGCCCTCAGTGCACCATTCTGACCCCTCAACTCACATTCTGACCCCTCAATGCACATTCTGAGCCCTCGTCACACATTCTGACCCCTCAACCCACATTCTGACCCCTCA
This sequence comes from Conus ventricosus, assembly GCA_018398815.1. Lineage (NCBI taxonomy): Eukaryota > Metazoa > Mollusca > Gastropoda > Neogastropoda > Conidae > Conus > Conus ventricosus. The sequence continues at coordinate 18,542,135 of CM031607.1, forward strand.
ACCCACATTCTGAGCCCTCAGTGCACATTCTGACCCCTCAACGCACATTCTGACCCTCATCACACATTCTGACCCCTCAACGCACTTCTGACCCCTCATCACACATTCTGACCCCTCAACCCACATTCTGACCCCTCAACCCACATTCTGTCCCCTCAACCCACATTCTGACCCCTCATCACACCATTCTGACCCCTCATCACACATTCTGACCCCCTCAACACACATTCCTGACCCTCAATGCACATTCTGAGCCCTCATCACACATTCTGACCCCTCAACCCACATTCTGACCCCTCAATGCACATTCTGAGCCCTCATCACACATTCTGACCCCTCAAACCCACATTCTGACCCCTCAATGCACATTCTGAGCCCTCATCACACATTCCGACCCTCAACCCACATTCTGACCCCTCAATGCACATTCTGAGCCCTCATCACACATTCCGACCCCTCAACCCCACATTCTGACCCCTCAATGCACATTCTGACCCCTCAACGCACAATCTGACCCCTCAACGCACATTCTGACTCCTCAACGCATAAGCACTATCTGATCCCTCAACGCACATTCGACTCCTCAACGCATAAGCACAATCCTGACCCCTCAACGCACATTCTGACTCCCAACGCATAAGCACATTCTGACCCCTCTGCGCACATTCTGACCCCTCAACGCACATTCTGACTCCTCAACGCATAAGCACAATCTGACCCCTCAACGCACATTCTGACTCCTCAACGCATAAGCACATTCTGACCCCTCTGCGCACATTCTGACTCCTCAACACACATTCTGACCCCTCAATGCACATTCTGACTCCCTCAACGCACATTCTGACCCCCCAACGCACATTCTGACCCCTCAACACACAACCACCCTGTTCTGTGACACCTGCTGCACAGTCTGCGGGAAGCATTCAGTGACGTGCCTTTGTATAGCAACCTACCTGCCAGAGGCGACACTGCACCGCTGCACACTGTGCTGAGCGTGTCACTTTGGTGGTGTTTCACGGTGCCTGTTCTTATTCAATTTACGCAGGACTTCACCTATCAAGCCCCCTGACTGACAACAATAACTGGTTGGTCCTAGGGAGAGAGTCCCACTCCGGAGGGCACCATCGTGTCCAACGAACAACAGTGTAAAGGGTATTCTGAAGAGCACAGACCTTAAGGTGAAAAAAAAAAAAAGAGACTGTCTCCATTAATTTGCAAATATCGACGAATCTGCAAGAACTGTTCACAGGCATGGATGTGGAGAGATAATGGACACTGAGGTCACCACAACAGCCGGGCATACTTATCTTATTCCACCATTGTGAAAGAACCTGTATTAAAATCTCATCATGATGACCACGGTCAGCCCACAGCCCGCTGACTCACAGGTGCTGGGAAGGTCACGCCAAGGATCTGATCAAGCGCTTCATACTCTCAGAGCTGCCAACCCCTCTTGGCATGCCGCAGTACTCTCAGCAAATTTTTGGAGTATTTTCCAGAGTTTGGAGTATTCTTGGGACAACAAATTGTCGGTGTGTCCTTTTACTTTAAACACTAAGAAATAGTGATTTAACCAAAATGTAACATACCTTATTGTCCATACCTCGACCAGTCATTCCAGGAGATGGTACTTTCAGCCACAGGTACAGTTGGTAGGTTTGACTGTTCACTTTCATTATATGGGCTATGAACTTGTGATGGTGGAGCAATCCTATACACTACACACTTTACTGTATTTACTGTTCATGACTTCGAAGGCTATTGTCAGTATTGACTGTACTGGTGGATAAGTCCTTTATAATACACTGAAAATGCCCCAGTGGAGCGGTGTTCTTTAAGGCTGCGGCCTTGGCTACATGTCGTAGAGTCTTCACATGCTTTATTACGTCGGTAATACCACCGTGAGAGACTCGAAAGTCGCTCTCACAGGCAGTACACCTCGCGTATGTCGAGTCGATTTTTGAGGCCACAATACAAGGATATTCCTTTGAATAAGATGCCAGGAACTTCTGTTCACGTTTTGCCTTTTTAGGCGCACTACCATCACTAATATCACAAGCTCCACCATCACAATTCCCCTTTGTTTTTCCTCCAGTTTTGCTGCTTGCAGACGCCATGTTGTTAAGAGAGAACATCCCATAATATGTGTGACGTGTTGGACGCCGATTGGATGAAAGCGTCTTCCTGCAGACTGTCTCACTGTGTATCTTGACAACAGTCGATCTCGACAGAAGAAGGCCTTGTCTGTTCGTCGAAGCGTTAATGTGTTGTTTTTATATCGTTTTCCAAATAATTTTTTTGGCGGACTTAGCACCTTTTTTTTTAGCCTATTTTCTAGAAAACAAGCGTATTGGCGTATTTTTTTTAACTTCGGCGGAACAAAATACGCCAAAATCGTACTGGTTGGCAGCTCTGTACTCTGTTGTCTGTGAAGTTATTGTCTGCCATCCTGCCTACCAACATGCTGCCTGGCTCACTCGTTCAGCTCCTGCTCTCTGTGTGAAGAGTCCAAGACACTCAGAAGCACTTTTTTTTTTTAATATTGACTTTTGCTAGATATCCTTTGCGAATGCCCAGCTAACAAAAAGTTGCATTGTATTACAGCTTTTTTTTTTTTTCAGTTTCTTTCTTTCTGCGCACGCAGGCTGACACTCCTGCGGACACTCCCTGTATAGCCAGGCAGTGGAGTTTTGTGTGTATGACCCTTTTTTATCCCGCCATTAAGGCAGCCATACTCCATCTTCGGGAAGGTGCATGCTATGTGTCACGTGTCATCCATACCAACGGCCAAACTGGCCTTCTCTTCCGAAAGTTGGTGATGGGATTTTACGTGTGTGCAAGATGTTATGCGTGCGTTCACACACGGAACCTCGGTTTATAGTCTCATTCGAAGGACTATATGGGAATGGAGTCAGAACCAATGTTAACTCCGAGGGAAAAATCCCCCTATATACCGAAATTCGAACCCGCAACCCCAGGATCACGAGTCCGGCGCTCTACCAACTGAGCTATCCGGCCCTTCCTTTCAGTGTCACAGTATTCATTCACTTCCAACGTGTCCACTGTTCTGTTGTCACCAACTTAACACCAAATGTTTGCCTTCAATAATCCAAGTCAGAAAGCACAGATGGATTTAGAACAACAGCTTCAGCCATCATACTTCCATGAATAAACCTATCCACCATAGTGGAGAAGCAACACTCTGTTAAGTAAGAGCAACAACGGAAAACAATGAGGAGAAAAATGCACAATAAAACTCGAGACAAAATGGGAGAAAAAAAATCAACAAATAAATGCACTGAAAACAATCCAACATACATAAACAAAGAAGTGAACATATCAACGGACACATAAATAATCAAAGTAAGGAGACAACAAATGGTAATTCATCTTACCCAGGTAGGGAATCTTTCTGGTGCGGGCCCACTGAGCGGCCAGGATTTTGCCCTCTGTTCCGCGCTGACCAAAACCCCCAGGGACCAGGATGCCACTGTGACACACAGCACACCACAGTGCAGGGCCACACAATACCGCTGTGACACACATCACACCACAGTGCAGGGCCACACAATACCACTGTGACACACATCACACCACAGTGCAGGCCCCACAATACCACTGTGACACACATCACACCACAGTGCAGGGCCCCACAATACCACTGTGACACACAGCACACCACAGTGCAGGGCCACACAATACCACTTTGACACAGCAGCACACCACAGTGCAGGGCCACACAATACCACTGTGACACACAGCACACCACAGTGCAGGGCCACACAATACCACTGTGACACACATCACACGACAGTGCAGGGCCACACAATACCACTGTGACACACAGCACACCACAGTGCAGGGCCACACAATACCACTGTGACACACAGCACACCACAGTGCAGGGCCACACAATACCACTGTGACACACATCACACCACAGTGCAGGTCACACAATACCATTAGTGCTGGTGACCTGGGTGTCAAATTGTTTATCGGGCAGTTCTAAAAGCAATTTGTTGAAAGCTACAGATAGTTTTGTAACTCTCTCTCTCTCACACACACACACACAATGTATACATTCATGCACTCACACACACACACGCACGCACGCACGCACACACACACACACACACACACACACACACACACACACACACACACACACACACACACCACATGCACATTCAAACCCAGGCACATGTGCCTACACACACACATGCTCATTCATCAAAAATCATTCAAAGTGGATAAAATTAAACACAGGAATCACACTTGCTATTAAACAAAGGGAGAAAAAAAGTACCTGAAGAACGAAGAAATGAACTGGCACACTCATTTTCACATTCCTAGCTAGGAAAAAAAAAAAAAAAGCAAAAACGATCAATCAAGGTAATAAAAACAGGATTTCACTTACTTGGCGCATACCAACTCCTTCCATGCTTCGTGGTACTTCTGAGCATCTTCTTGAAGAGTCGATGGCTCCAAGTCTGCTGCTTCAATATACTGCAGGGGAGAAAACATGAAGATCTGCCTAAAAACGATGTTAGATATCCACACACTAAGTACAGTAAAACAGCTATTGTTTGCTGCTTCAATGCACTGCAGGAGAAAACATATGAAGATCTGCCTAAAAACGATGTTAGACATCCACACACTATGTACAGTAAAACAGCTATTGTTTGCTGCTTCAATGCACTGCGGGAGAAAAAAATGAGAATCTGCTAAAAAGGTGAGGTAAGGTAATGTTGCTTATAGCCGAGCCGACCACAAAGGGCCATATCAGGGCTGTCACCATGTTAAAATCAACTCACAAGTCATCAAAACAAAACTAAACAAAAAAAAACTTTCATACATCTCTTTAAAATACATCTTCTAAAAACGCACCAGAAACTTCGTTAAAAATCTTTCTTCCATAAAATCTTAAATCAGATGAAAAACATTAATCTCTTTCAGAAACTCAAAGATCACATCAGGTGTGACATCTCTGAACAGGGTTTTCATGGACTCTGCTGTAAAGTGTTTATATCTCACATCGTGCATCTGCTAAAAAACATTGTTAGACACTTACACTACATACCGTAACATAGTCATCATAGTCTGCTGCTGTGATATACTGTGGGAGAAAACATGAAGATCTGCTTAAAAAATTGTTAGATATTCACACCACATATAGTATGGCAGTAATCATTGTCTGCCACCTCAATGTACTGCATGAGAAAACATGAAGATCTGCCTATATCTTGTTAGACATTTATACTACATACAGCAGTAACACAGCCATCGTCTGCTGCTGCCCTGCGCTGCCACCTGGACACTGAATCAATGGAACTGACATGGACTTTTCACTATGGACTGCCAAAACTGGGGCAGTGACTCTGGGTGAGGTTGTGCATGGGGAATGCAAGAATAAGCGGCATGGGGTTATGCCGATAAGAGGACAAGGAACAGGAAACAGCATGCACAAAAGCAAAACGGAAAAAAAATGCAAACTTGTCATGATACTAATGCTTTCAATGCACAGCATGCCCTGACGATGCACCATCTATATGCCTAATTATATCCCAAAAAAAATCTGGCATATCATAAACTGCGCCACAGACAAGAGTGTAAGGCTGTCAAGAAAAAATGGTTAGTAAAGGCAGAAAAGCAATTATACCGTCAACAGTTCCAAAAAAAATTGTTTTTAAACAGGCAGAATCAAAGACAGTAACAGAAAAGAGCAAGTCACTAAACCTTACAACACACAAGAGTAGCTCTTTGTTCTGACAGAGATCCCATCATCCACATGAAGACAAAGGCTTTAACATAGAAATAATAAAGATGTAATTTATTGCTCCTTGTGGAATGCCCATGCCAAGGCTGCCACAGAACAAGACTGGATACAGCTATGTCACGGGGGGCTGGAATAAGTGATTTGGAACGAAGGCCCCTGACCAGGCTCAGAAGACAGGACAGGTCACGAAGAGTTCCCTTGCTGAGGAAAGATAGGAAACCAAGTCACAGCTCACTAAACTGAAGTCACCTATGAACAAAGAGAAGTCATTCTGAGAATCTGCGAATGAGGCAATACTTAGGTTTGGATCCGGTCTCTGCTCCGTCTTTTTTTTCTCGTGTTGCGTCGCCATGATCATCTCAGGCAACGTTCTTGCAGAACAGAAACACGGTTGCTTTAGGTACTTGTTTGGACAGGCGAGAATGAGAAATGATAATAATAATAATAGGTGAATAATGATAAAAAATGTTATATCTACGTACATCCATATGCATGGTATAAAGAGAATAAATAATTAAAATACACACACACAGAGAAAAAGAAAGAAAGAGTTATCTTTCTTGGTGAGTGACCTTCAGATCCAGGCGGTGGTTGACGGCCAGAGCGGCATGCTGCAGCGCCTTGATGATGGAGGCGTAGGCATCCTCCAGTTTCGTGTACTTGCCCACCAGCACAATCGTCACCTCCTTCAGCAGCCGGTCATATCTAACACACACACACACACACAAACACACACACAAACACACACACACACACACACACACACACACACACACACAGCACAATCGTCACCTCCTTCAGCAGCCGGTCATATCTAACACACACACACACACACACACACACACACACACACACACACACACACACACACACAGCACAATCGTCACCTCCTTCAGCAGCCGGTCATATCTAACACACACACACACACACACACAGCACATCGTCAACACTGCCCTTCCCACTCACCCTCCTACCCCTCTACACAGTCACTTTCACCCACTCACATAAAACACACACACACACACACATACACATACACACACACACACACACACACACACACACACTCAAATGCAAAAAAAACCACAGACACACATCAACACAGGTGCTCTCCACAAAGAATCTGATGAAGCAGCAACGGAATACAAATGATGTTAACACAGAATCTTCTAAAACCTGCGTCCTTAAAATCAGTGAAGGGAAGAAGAAAAGTGTTTAAAATAAAAACATCTTCTGCAGGATCTCTCTCCCTCTCTCTCTCTGGATGTATCCCTTTACATACAAGCTTTTCTTTTCTTCTTTTTTTTCCCTATTTTTCTTTCTTTTTTCTTTTCCCTTGCATGTCTCACAGAGATTCTAAAATATTTCATATTATTTTCTTGTTGATTGCTTTGTTGTTGTACTTTGATTTGCTTTTTTTCCTTTGCTTTAATTGTTTTTGTCAATTAACTTTTAATTGCTTTTTTCATTGAGGATGTCCGCATCTTGTTTCTTGGTGGTGTTTTATTGTTTGTTTCTTTGGCTTCATGCTGTTTGTTTGAGTAATCATGTGTTTATGCATACATTGTATCATTCATATTAGCTTCGTAGAATAGTAACGGCAAGTATGAAAAATGGCTAACAAAGCCAATACTTTTACCGTCATAAAATAAAGAAGCATTGTCACTGACATTGTCTCTGTGTCTGTCTGTCTCTCTTTCTCTCTCCTGCCTCATTTTCACTGGCCCATCAATGACCTTACTTTCATGCCTCTCATTGAAACCTCCAAACATGCCAGCACACCCACACCATTCCTGTCACAGCCACAACACTTCACAAGGAGCAATCAATATCAGGCTGTCAAGAAGTAGCCCCCCCCCCCCCCCCCCCGCCCGAGAGATACTGCACTGCTGTGTCACTTCGACCGTGTACAGTGGCGCCTGTTCTGAATGAGCTAGCGTGAGTGAGCGACCGTGTACAGTGGCGCCTGTTCTGAATGAGCTAGCGTGAGTGAGCACCCACGCCTGTAAGGCATGGACGTGAAGAGGTATTCAAAACTGAGATTACCTTGAGAATAGACCAGAAGAGATCACAGAATCTGAAACATTTTTTTCAGTGATGATTAGCAAGGATGAGGGCGACACTTCTGTGTTCCATACTGCTCTGAGATTGCATGACAGGACGGTACTCTACGCTTTGTTTTGCAGTATATCCTGCAAACCCTGATGTCCACCACAGACTGACCATCTGCAGCTCTGACCTGTAAATCTGATTCACACTGTCAATGACATATCCAGTAAGTGAATCAAATCTGACCACATGATTTCCATCTTCCTATCTGAGCTTCAAACATGCTCAGCTCTGGTGAGAACCAGCAAAGGCAAAAAAAAAAAAAAAAAAATTCCACCAAATGAACGCCTCCGATGGGGACTCAAACCTACAACCTCCAAACCAGCAACCCACAAAGCTAACCACTGCATCACAAGTTTCTAGCCCAGTCTACAATGACTCTGAAAACATGAAAGACTGAAGCAAACACACCACAGATGCTTTTGTACAAATGTGGTGGAGAAGACAGCTTGGTATGAAAGGACAGAAAAACGCTAGGTGTACCAGCCGCCGTGGCGAAGTGGTTAGCGTCGCGGACTCCCGGCTGGGAAGTCATGGGTTCGAATCCCATCAGAGTCATGTGGGTTTTTTTCTGCCCCGACTGGCTCCTACCCAGAGTTGAGTTTGCTGCGGACTCAGTTGGGAAGACTGGGACCACACAGTCGAGTTTCATCCACTTAATGGATGCGTTTCTGAGAGTGTTGCTCAAATTTCCTGACCAACACTGCAGGTGCCTGTATCTCTCGGGCCTGGTTGACGCCAGGATATATTATGAAAGGAAGCGTAGAGTACAGCCCTGTCATGTAGTCTCAGACCGAAATGGAAATCCGTAGCATCATCTTAATCATCCTCATTCCCACTGATCAGCATTAAAAAAAAATGTCTCAAGTTCTGTGGCCCTTCATGTCCTGCTCTCATGGTGACCTCAATTTCGATGTCCTCTCCACGTCTGTGGCCTTGGTTTGCTTCCGTCGGGGTCACCGGTATCGGCGAGTCCATGGGGGCTGTCGTTGGACGGACGTGGTGGCGCCCTCCGGAGGACAGCTCACTCACGCCGGCTCCGCGACTAAGCAATTATTGTCGTCAGTAGGGGGCTTAGTAGGTGGTGTTCTGCGTATGTTAGATCAGAACAGGCGCCACTGAACACCACCGAAGTGACTCGGCAGCAGTGCAGTGTCTCCTCCGGTGGGTTGCCTCTTGACGACTTGACATTGACTGCTCCCTGTGGATTGCTGGTGCCGGTGCTGCGGCGGGGCCGGCCGGGCTATGGCTGTGGACGGGGTGTCGGAATGAGCGGTGTGGGTGCACTGCCTCTGAGGTGGCGCAGAGGTTGGGACAGCAAAAAAAAAAAAAAAAAAAAAAAAGAAAAACGCTAGGTTTTTTTCATTACCTATAATCATAATCAATGAGGATGAGGGTGATGGTGTTTCAGTTTGAAAGGTGTCACAGATGTACATCATTTCAACAGCAACAAAAATCACCTTGAAACGTATGACAGATGTACATCATTTCAACAACAACAAAAATCACCTTGAAACGTATGACAGATGTACATCATTTCAACAACAACAAAAATCACCTTGAAACATATGACAGATGCACATCATTTCAACAACAACAAAAATCACCTTGAAAGGTGTCACAGATGTACATCATTTCAACAACAACAAAAATCACCTTGAAACATATGACAGATGTACATCATTTCAACAACAACAAAAATCACCTTGAAAGGTGTCACAGATGTACATCATTTCAACAACAACAAAAATCACCTGTCTGCCAGTTCTTTCCACCGCAGCATCAAGCGACGAGGGCGAGACACTGGACTGTTCAAATTCAAGCGCTGGATGAAGAAATCGTTGGCTCCCTGAGACTCCAGCAGAAGCGGCACACGATAGAGAGATGTGACATCATGCACACAGTAGACCTGCAATGGGAACGGTACCACAGCATTTATGTGTAGCCTCAGTATAGCTCAACTGGCTACTGTGACAGATACATGTTACATCAGGCCCACAGTAGACCTGCAACTGTAATGGGACCACAGCATTTATGTGTAGCCTCAGTATAGCTCAACTGGCTACTGTGACAGATACATGTGACATCAGGCCCACAGTAGACCTGCAACTGTAATGGGACCACAGCATTTATGTGTAGCCTCAGTATAGCTCAACTTGCTACTGTGACAGATACATGTGACATCAGGCCCACAGTAGACCTGCAACTGTAATGGGACCACAGCATTTATGTGTAGCCTCAGTATAGCTCAACTTGCTACTGTGACAGATACATGTGACATCAGGCCCACAGTAGACCTGCAACTGTAATGGGACCACAGCATTCACATGCAGCTCAGTGCAGTTCATCTGTGCAAATCACTTCATCATGTGACCCACAAAAGCAAATTAAATCTCAAAACTGGACAATTTAGGTTATAATGTAAAATGAAAACTACAGAAAATCGATTTTCTAATGACATAAAATCAAAGACTACGGGGGTAGTGAGGTGACTGAAACAATGAGCTTTTTTTCAGTCTTTTATTTTAATTTTTTTTTGTTTTTTTTGGTGCGAAAAAAAAAACCTGTCTGTACTACATAATCACCAATGTAATTCAACGGTTTCGAATCAATGATCTGTATTAAATATATCCAACATGTTTTCCTCCATTTTCTGCATCTCTTTTTCACTCAGCTGCTGCACCATCCTCAAACATCTCTTTCATCCTTGACCCTACAAATGTGTAACAACATACAGAGTCCAGCCATGCTATTTATAGCACAGCTGACCACATGGATAACATCAGAGCTGCAAGCAAGTCAAAAATGAAACTATATCAAAAAACAAAATAACAAACCCCCCCCCCCCCCATGAAATGCAATGAAAGATTTCTGACAAAGCAGAGAATTAATAACAATTCTAAACAACAATATCTGACCACTTTGAAATCGATTTTGTCACAAGTTCTCTTACAGTCTCATTTCTCTAAGGCTGATACACTAAAATCAGAAAAGTGCACTGGATTCAAGTTGCACGAGACAAGAGAAACTCACTTGACTTCACCCACAGCTGTACATACGCTAAAATTTGAGAACACTCAAGACTGTTACCCATCTTTATGTTATACAGGTAGATGATTTTAAAGTTTCAATTGTCTGACACTTAGAAAATTTGTTTGTGGCGAAAATCTATGTGAAAATGCTTGCAGAGAATTTCAATGAAAAAAAAACACTTTCAGATATGAATGCAAAACATGCTCATGTAAATTAAGTTAACATTATGAAGACACCTGTGAACTGGATTCCACTGTATGGCTACATTCTTCTAAATGCTATTTTGCATTTATGTGCAAAATTATTCATGTGCAGGACTCACCTGCTCTGGCGCCACGTGACAGAAAAGAGAGATCTTGTTTTTCACCTCATCTTCCAATGGGGTAACGCTGCGACAAACGATCTGAAAAAAGATTGTCATCCATGCCGTCAGACTCCTGCTATCAGACTAACAGACCTCACTAAAGAGAGTTTGGTTTACTACACTGCAAGTTACAAAACTATCAGTGACAAAAAAAAGTCCACTTTACTGTAAAACTAAGTCAATGTGGAAAATACCTGTAACCTTGATGCATCACATCAAATGATCCTAATTTTTTCTTGTGAAATGTGTCCATTATTAAAACAAACAAAAACATTGATGGCATGTACAGAAAATTCCTCGTCTGCTAATCTCGTAATAATGATTTCCTTTCAAATTAATGACTAAGGATCCAGCAATCAAGTATTCCCTATCCCATTCCACTCTACTATTTAATGCACAATACGTAACCTAGCTGGCTGGTTACCAAACAATGCTTGCCCATGCACATACACAAACACACAAAAAACCCACATATCCATTCACACACACACACACACATACACTCTCTCTCTCTCTCTCTCTCTCTCTCCGCCCCCCCCCCCCCCCCTCCGCCCCCCCCCCCCCCACCTCACCTATGTCCAACATACAGCATTGTAAATAAAGACAAAGAAGAAGACACAACAAACTGTGAAACAAACAAAAGTCTCACAAAATATAAACAAAGACAAAGAAGAAGACACAACAAACTGTGAAACAAACAAAAGTCTCACAAAATATAAACAAAGACAATGAAGAAGACACAACAACAAACTGTGAAACAAACAAAAGTCTCACAAAATATAAACAAAGACAATGAAGAAGACGCAACAAACTATGAAACAAACAAAAGTCTCACAATATCCGGTGACAAGCCAAGTCCTCGTAGTTCACGCACGCTGGCTTGAGTGGGTTTTGTTTTCTGTTCGCCTGTTGCTTTAGGCTGAAAAAAAAAAATCTATTCATAAACATATGTTACATGTGACTGGGAAAAAAAATCCTTTTGTACTGCCACTCTCCTGTAAACAGGATCACATGCTTCTGACCTGATCAGCTTGGTAGTAGAGCAGCGAGTTCAGTTGGATGTGACGTGTTTGAATCTCATTAGCCATCAATACAAAATCTGTAACGTTCACTGACCATTCTCTGGTAAATCCTAACACTACCATCAAGAACACAGAAACAGAGACATGCACAGTAAGCAGCATTCAGTACTTGATTTTTATATAAACTTGATTCATTCTGAATTTTTGTTTGGGATTTCATGGGGAAAAAAGTGACTGAGTTTCAAAAGTTCAATCTAATTTAATAATGAAGAAGTTGTTACAGGAATGTTATGCAAATAAAAAGAAATTGGCATATGGCGGAACAGCAATTAAAAGTTTATGTTGGAGTAGTGTTAGATAACCCGTCTACCCAACATTGCTGGAACAGTTATCTCCTCTTCCATATCATCTTTGGTGGGCGCAAATGTCAATCCTACTCCTAGTGAAAAAAATACATCCGATGGTGCACATGGGATCCAGGAAACACTGTTCTCAACTGCTGAACCAACCAGCTGGGAGCAATCCCGCATCACCTTGGACGCCTGTGCTGTTGTCACGTAGGATGCAGGCACGAACAAGGCATTCCACTAAGATTTCAAGAGACATAATTACTCCCTGGCAGATGCCATTATGTACTGGCCACTGGACGTGACATGACATAACCTCCACAGGAGCATCCCCATGGGTGCACCAGCCCATATTCCATGACTGCAGAACCCACCAGTGAAAGAAGCCAGCGTCAAGCAACTGCCGTGTGTGTACCACAGCCTCACTCATTGCTGTTCCGCTGGCAGGTGAACACAGCACAACTCCAGACACAGCCAAGCTTTTGCCATGTAAGATCTTACATGCCCTCTGAAGAAGTCCCCGGGCTACTGTCTTTCCTGTTGTCAAGACTTTCCTTGCGGTCTGTGGGTCTTTCCTCACCATCACTGGGCCTTTCCCCAGTCAGCCAAAAGGCAGACAATGTAACCAAGCCTAAACTCTTGACTGCGCATCATTCACAAAGCATGGAGTGGTTCGTTTGTATACCTCAGCTGACTGCTCTTGGGGTCCTCCGCTACATGAACTCTCACACAAGTCAGGTGACTGAGAGCGTTTGGCAAGCTGGTAGGATTGCCTGCACTGCCATCTTTGACCATTTCAGCCTATAGCGCAGTGTTCTTTCTTTGGAAGATTAAACCTTGTATCTTTTTTTTGTTTGAATATCTGACATTATGTGCTGTCCCGTGGTATTACTCCCATGCCGCGTGATTCCAGCTGAACAAAATACATAGCAAAATTCATGGCATCCTATCACAGCCCAAGCACTGCGTTCAAACTGTCACACCTTGACAGCTGGTTTAAAGGTACCCTTTTCAAGAGAATGAAAATAGATACGCTGGCAGTTATCACATCTGAAGGCCATCTCCACTCAGCATTGCTGCTGTATTTAGTCGCTAGGTTCTACATCAAGTTGAGTCATCCCACGACAGTATATTCTGACCCTAAGCATTTTAGTAGTCAAAATCTCTGTTCAATAAAACAGACAATATAAATGCATCTTATAAGATATGATTTCTCTCCCTGTCTTCTCTCTTTCTCAACTTTTTCAACAATTCCGACAGATCTGCCCAAATGGTACTTAACTGACATGACCTTTTTTTCTCTCTCTCCCCTCTCTCTCTCTCCTCTCTCTCTCCTCTCCTTCCTCTCTCTCTCTCTCAACAACCTCAAACAGAATGGACTTATGGGACCAAACTAACATGATATTTATCTCTCTCCTTTCTGAATCTCTCTCTCTCTCTCTCTCTCTCTCTCTCTCTCTCTCACTCACTTTCTCTCTCTCTCTCTCTCACAAACTCACAACTGACCTGGCCCCAAGATGACATGAACGCAGTGATGTTTTACGTTGACCCGAACTGAACTGCCTGAAGCCTCACAAATGGCATGCCCTCGTATCCCCAATGACACACCCAACTGTCAACACACAGAAAACATGCCCCATACCCAATGAACCAAATGCCCAACACACAGAAGTATGTCCTCCATATCCCCAATGACACCTCCCAGCTGTCAACACACAAAAGCATGCCCTCCATATCCCCAATGACACCACCCGCTGTCAACATACAGAAAGCATGCCCCTATATCCCCAATGACACCACCCAGCTGTCAACACACAGAAGCATGACCTCATATCCCCAATGACACCACCCAGCTGTCAACACACAGAAAGCATGCCCTCTATATCCCCAATGACACCACCCAGCTGTCAACATACAGAAGCATGCCCTCCATATCCCCAATGACACCACCCAGCTGTCAACACACAAAAAGCATCCCTCTATATCCCAATTTGACACCTCCAGCTGTCAACACACAGAAAGCATGCCCTCTATATCCCCAATGACACCACCCCAGCTGTCAACATACAGAAAGCATGCCCTCTATATCCCAATGACACCTCCCAGCTGTCAATACACAGAAAGCATGCCCTCTATATCCCCAATGACACCACCCAGCTGTCAACACACAGAAAGCATGCCCTACATATCCCTAATGACACCACCCAGCTGTCAACACACAGAAAGCATGCCCTCCATATCCCCAATGGAAAACTCCCAGCTGTCAACATACAGAAAGCATGCCCTCCATATCCCCAATGACACCACCCACCTGTCAACACACAGAAAGCATGCCCTACATACCCCTAATGACACCACCCAGCTGTCAACACACAGAAAGCATGCCTCTATATCCCCAATGACAACTCCCAGCTGTCAACATACAGAAAGCATGCCCTCCATATCCCCAATGACACCACTCAGCTGTCAACACACAGAAAGCATGCCCTCATATCCCCAAGGACACCTCCCAGCTGTCAACACACAGAAAGCATGCCCTACATATCCCCAATGACACTCCCAGCTGTCAACACACAGAAAGCATGCCCTCTATATCCCCAATGACAACTCCCAGCTGTCAACATACAGAAAAGCATGCCCTCCTATCCCCAATGACACCACCCAGCTGTCAACACACAGAAAGCATGCCCTCCATATCCCCAAGGACACCTCCCAGCTGTCAACACACAGAAAGCATCCCCCTCCATATCCCCAATTACACCTCCAGCTGTCAACACACAGAAAGCATGCCCCCCCATACCCAATGACACCACCAGCTGTCAACACACAGAAAGCATGCCCTCCATATCCCCAAGGACACCTCCCAGCTGTCAACACACAGAAAGCATGCCCTCCATATCCCCAATGACACCAGCCAGCTGTCAACACACAGAAAGCATGCCCTCAATATCCCCAATGACACCTCCCAGCTGTAAACACACAGAAAGTATGCCCTCGATATCCCCTATGACACCACCCAACTGTCAACACACAGAAAACATGCCCTCCATATCCCCAATGACCCTCCCAGCTGTCAACATACAGAAAGCATGCCCTCCATATCCCCAATGACCCCACCCAGCTGTCAACATACAGAAAGCATGCCCTCCATATCCCAATAAACACCACTCAGCTGTAAAAATACAGAAAGCATGCCCTCGAATCCCCAATGACATTAACTAGCAGTCAACATACAAATGGCATGCCCTCAATATCCCCAATGACACCACCCAACTGTAAATACACAAAGAGCATGCCTTCGATATCCCCAATGACATCACCTTGCCTGTCAACACACAAATGGCAATGCCCTCAATATCCCAATGACACCACCCAGCTGTAAATACACAAAAAGCATGCCTTCGATATCCCCAATGACATCACCTTGCCTGTCAACACACTAACCGCGAAATCCTCAGTATCACCACTCATAGCATCTAGCTGTAAATGTACAAAAGGCATGCTCTCAATATCATCAATAATACCACCTGGCTGTCAACATGCACAAGAAGCATGAGCATTTCAACAATTGTGTGTGTTTAAGTCTTCCAGATGAAAAACAAAGCAACAAACAATAAATCATAACACACAAACAACCCCCCTCCCCCCAACAAAACCAGGTAACATCACGTGTTCATGTACTGCCTGTGTGCGTGCCTGTGTTAGAGAGTGAGTGCATTCTCATTGCATACACGCAAGGGCATAAGTAAGCGTTTTGTCAATCATTGTCTCTACGCACAGTTACTTGTACATATGTATGGTACCCTGTATGGCAGTGTTCCCTGTCCCTGCTGGCTGGGTTTCCTTTATTTTGTGGTGTGGTATACTGAACAGTTAACGTAACATAAAAATCATACCTATTGCCACAGACACACTCTAAAATCTCTAGCATGCGCGCACACACACACACACACACAGACTCTCTCAGTGACTCACATACACACAGTGCAAAATCACAGCACACACATGCATGCACACACACACACACAAACCACTGGCAAAATCACAGCACACACACACACACACACACACACACACACACACACACACACACACACAACTCACACACACTGCAAAATCACAGCACACACACAACACCACACACACACACACACACACACACACACACACACACACAACACATATCTTCAATCTTCAAATTTGTAGGTCAGCCGTCATAGTCGACTATTATTGACCTGTGTGCACAGAGGCGTAGGATAAAATAAACAAGGACCTAATAGGGACAACAGAAAGATAGCTAAAGAGATGCAAAGTCGCCTTAGTACCCCAACCGCATACCCCTGAGTTCAGCTCCAGGGCAGCGTGTTGTAGCAAGCACCAAAAAAAAAAGGGGGTGGGGTGGGGGGGGGGGGGGACTCAACTAGCCTAATTAGTATCTGGGGAGACTTACCAATACCCGGTAACCGTGGCGACCCCCAGGTCATAACCTGGACCGGCACAACCCTGCCCATCATTTACCGTTCGGCTAGTTGGGATAGGGATCTAGGCTGGGATTTTGTTCAGCTCCCTCTTGAATGATACCAAGGAGGGAGCCTCTGCTGCTGTTGCAGGCAGGGAGTTCCAGGCTGGGATGGTTGATGGGAAGAAGCTGTACTTGCATGGGTCAGAGGATGTGCCGAGATGAGCAAATTTGTGTTTGTGGTTTGATCTGGTTTGGGCAGGTCCTTTCTTGAGGAATTTGTCAGGAGGTATGTCCACAGCATACACACACACAAAACACACACACACACACACACACACAAAAACACACACACACCACACACACACATACACGCACACGCACACACACACACACACACTGTTCTCATCAGAAATAGCCACTGACCTCAATGATGCAAACGTCAGGCACTTTCTGGTCTCCATCCACGGAGATGTGGGCCACCCTGGTGACCCAGTCCTGTATGGCGTCTGTTATATGGGGCACCACTGCACACACACAGCATCGATCCCCAATGAAACAGTTCCCTCCAGAAAAAACAGCAGTACCGATGATGCTGGAGTCATTGAGAACTCTGAACCATCTCTACATCTTCAAAACAGAGACTCCTTAGTTCCCATTACTTCATGTTGAGTTCTCTAATACTGTGCCCAAGATGATGGTCAAGAAGGGAATGGCCATGTGAAAGAGGAAGCGGATAGATGAGGACAAGTTAGTTTATAGTCTGAGAGATCAACCTCACTTGTTCTCCCCTTACACATACTCTCCATCCCTCTCCTGTTCCCCCTCCCTTTTCCACTTTCTCCCTGCCCCATATCGTATTCCTGTACACAAACACATTCTAAAAAGTAAAACAGTTAAAACTTCATGACATTATATGATTAAGTACAGCTTACAGAGATGATTTTCAGCTGTTCTTGCTGTCTTCTTTTCATTCTCCCCTTAACTTAGTGCATGCAGAGTCACTGCAGCATCATTCTGAGGAACAGTTCACCAGATTCGGCCAGTTCTTTCCGTCATGTGCTAAGGCCTACACCCTTCCCCATCCTGCAATGTTTTCAATCCACCATTTTTTTCTGCCTTCCCTTCCGTCTCCCTCTCTGAACAGTTCCCTGGAGAATTGTGTCAGCAAGACCATTGGACCTCGTTAGATGGTCCTGTCAATGTTTTTTGTTGTTGTTGTTGTTGTTGTTTTTTCCTGATGGCAACAGATCTTTATACGATGTGATCAGCCGCTTTATTGTTTGATGCTTGTTCATTAAAAATGTGATCAGCATCTGATCTTAGTAATCTGGTGCGACACCTCATTTCCACTGCGCATATTCTTCTTTTGAGGTCTGCAGTGAGGGTCCATGTCTCGCATGCATTCAGGAAGACAGAATATACCAGAGCAAGCAGAAGCCTGATTTTGTGTTTCGTGGAAATGATACGGTCCTTCCTTTCAGCTTTTAGTCTCAACAGTGCTTATTACCAAGCATTTTCACTTACAAGTTTGATTTAATACTACCGAGTATTTTCATTTGCCAATTCAACAAATACACACTATTTTCATTTACCAGTTTAACATTTCCTCTAATATTATGAATTGTTTTCATTTCCCAATTTCACAGACACATGCTTAAAATTTGCTAAGCATTCTCACTTGCAAACATATACATTTTGAAGTTACGGACATGGTAAATATGCAAAAGAATAAAGATCTTAGCATACCAGACAAGACTGTCTCTGTGTGCCTTTTTAACCAAAGCTGATAAACCGGTCTTTCCAGTCCGGACAAGGGGACAGGGTGTCTTCTGATGAACGAGCTCTGACACAGGAACTGACCTTGAACTGTCTTGCCGAGGTAATCCCCTTGACGCTCACGGTTGATGACCTGCTGGTAGATCTTGCCCGTGGTGATATTATTGTCACGGTGAAGGGTCACATCCAGAAAACGCTCATAGTTACCAAGGTCCAGATCAACTTCTCCCCCATCGTCCAAGACAAACACCTCGCCTGGTAGTGGTAAAGAAATTCAATTTTAGTCTTTAGCAACAAGTAGTCTTCTCAGTTTTTGGTTGGTTGTTGGCTTTGGTGTGAGTTGGGTTGGGGTGTATAGACTGGTGTAAAATTCGCTGAGTGATTGGTTTGTCTGTCAGTAATTGTTACTCTGAGATGCCAATGCTCCCTCCTTCCCTTTCTAAGGAAAACAACACAGCAACCAGAATGCAATGATCATACCCATAACCATGACAACCACAAAGAAATCATTTCATTCAGATTTAAAACATAAAATCATGTATTATAGTTGTTTCAAAAATGGAAGAAACACCTGTTTATCTGCATGTTTCACATCAAATCTCTCTTGAAAGAATAAAATGAAAAATGAAAGGGTTAACAATCATGGACTGCATACACTAAATCAGGAAACCGGCGACAACAAAAAAGAAGAAAAGAAAAAAGAAATGGATTTACTGACATTAACTGATGTGTACTTTTTAGACAGATTTTATTGTACAATACAATACAGATACCAATTATGGCATGTGTGTGTGTGTGTGTGTGTGTGTGTGTGTGTGTGTGTGTGTGTGTGTGTGTGTGGTGTGTGTGTGTGTGTGGTGTGAGTGCGTGGTGTGTGTGTGTGTGTGTGTGTGTGTGAGTGTGTGTGTGTGGTGTGTGTGCGTGTATATGTGTGCGAGTGTTTTTTTGTTTTTTTCTTTTAAAAGATATAGTGTATCAAATATCAAAACCGCTGCATGGGGGCACAAGTCCTCTCCTTGACCTTCCCCATCCGCTTCTATCCCTTTCCCCCCCATGTCTGCAAAACTTTCCTCCTTCCATACACAAATATAATAATGATCATGATAAACGACTCAAAACTTTCCTCCTTCCATACACAAATATAATAATAATCATGATAAACGACTCAAAACTTTCCTCCTTCCATACACAAATATAATAATAATCATGATAAACGACTCAAAACTTTCCTCCTTCCATACACAAATATAATAATGATCATGATAAACGACTCAAAACTTTCCTCCTTCCATACACAAATATAATAATGATCATGATAAACGACTCAAAACTTTCCTCCTTCCATACACAAATATAATAATGATCATGATAAACGACTCAAAACTTTTCCTCCTTCCATACACAAATATAATAATGATCATGATAAACGACTCAAAACTTTCCTCCTTCCATACACAAATATAATAATGATCATGATAAACGACTCAAAACTTTCCTCCTTCCATACACAAATATAATAATGATCATGATAAACGACTCAAAACTTTCCTCCTTCCATACAAAAATATAATAATGATCATGATAAACGACTCAAAACTTTCCTCCTTCCATACAAAAATATAATAATGATCATGATAAACGACTCAAAACTTTCCTCCTCCATACACAAATATAATAATAATCATGGTAAACGACTCAAAACTTTCCTCCTTCCATACACAAATATAATAATAATCATGATAAACGACTCAAAACTTTCCTCCTTCCATACACAAATATAATAATAATCATGATAAACGACTCAAAACTTTCCTCCTTCCATACACAAATATAATAATAATCATGATAAACGACTCAAACACACATTCTGTTTGCAACGTTCTGTGTGTCATAACAACCACAAGCACAGTTCACCATGTTCATAGGGCGAAAAACGTTCCAGCGTCAATGTTGATGTAGGGGTCGATCTTGATGGAGGTCACTCGAATGCCGCAGGACCGCAGAATGGTGCCGATGCTGCTGGCAATGACGCCCTTGCCCACCCCACTGATTACTCCCCCTGTCACCAGATGTACTTCATGGTGCCTTCTTGCCTAAATGGAAAGGAACAATGTGTGGCCACCAGAGATCCTTCACTAATAGAGACTAAAGATCTTATATGATGCATGCATTTGTGAGTTGATGCATGTGTATCAATAATACAATCATAATCATATATTCACAGTGTCAAGTAATTGTGTGGACAACAGCAGATACTTCTGCTAAAATCATGCACAAATCATTGAATCTCCCTCCCCTCTCACTCTCTCCTGCCTTCTGTCTTCCAACGTTCCATTGCATGATTGTTCACATCAGCTCAGTGTGAGTGTGTGAGTGAGTGAACAAGTGAGCAAATGAGCTTGTGTGGATGAACTGATCGCGTGATTAGGCCACAAGAAAACAAATAGTCAGTATTACCAGCACTGTGTACAAGTAAAGAATGCAGCGAATCCGAAATCCTTTTTAAACAATTTATCTGTAATGCATTCCAGACATGTTATTAGTTTGATGTATAGGTTCCGATTAAATGCTTTTAGAACAAAGTACTCTAAAAATATACATTGCGTATGTGGCAAACAAATAAGTGTAAACCACCTACTTCTTCACTGCCCAGAGTTAGGCACTTTGTTCCTAAGATAAAGTTAACAGACCAGTTGTCAGCCAGTGCACCAGTATCCACTGAAAATATTTTAAATAATCACTCATTACTTTGCGTGTTCTCTGATATCTTTAATTCCGGTCCACTTGGTATCTATCTCTGATGTACTTTAACTAAAACTTTGTGTTGTACGACATTGATATAAAAGAGTTACGATTATATGATATATATGGTCATCCCCCCACCCCCACCTTCCCACTCCCTCTATTCCGTCTTCCTTTCCACCCTGATGACCCCCATCCCCACCAGCAAATTTTCTCCTCCCCCACCCATCCCCCTGCATTATGCTCCAATTCTACTAAACTTGTTTCATTTGATATACTTTAATTCCCCCGATCAACATACACTAAAGGCTAGATAAGTAAATATCTACCTATCTTACCACACATCCCAACCTTCCCCTCTTGTCCCTAACACAGTCCTCTCTCTCTCTCTTGCACCCTCCTCCCCCCCCCCCCCCCCCCTTACACACGCAGGCACACACACACACACACACACACACACGTACACGTACACGCACACACATAATCATATGTTTTTTTGTTTTTGTTTTGTTGTTGTTTTTTGTTGTTTTTTCCCCGTCTAATAACACTTATAGTGAATAGACGTTAAACTAAAGAACTAACTAACACATACATACACACACACACACACACACACCTCTCTCTCTCTCTCTCTCACTCTTTCTTTCTCTCACTAGATAAACAATACTAATATTTAGAGCTGAGGTAACAGAGCCAAAAAAAACTGGCAGGCATGTAGGCTCAATTTTTTCTTCAATCTTTTGTAATGGTTGACACTCATGATTGCTGACATTCCATAATTTGATCGTTTCTATGTCTTGAGCTTTACCTGCAGTCAAACACATAGATAATTACCCAGTGTGCCTGCAGCAATCTTAATCTATTTTACAGCAAATGATGCCACTATTCCCTGGTTCAGCAAAGCAAACCTGCTAGAAAAAACATGAAAACTACCTCCTGTCTTTCAGACTGATTGGTGATGTGAAAGCTCAGATGGTAAAAGATGTGTTCCCAACAACTACTTTTTTTCAGAGGGGATAGGGTGGAGGGTGTGAAGACCTAAGTAACAATATAATCTGAAATGACAGTTACAGACTGAAAGCTCTGTGCCATAACTCACCGACTGTAAAAAACTAACCATGCACACACACACACACACACACACACACACACACACACACACACACACACACACAAACTAACTAGAGAGAACCTCCAAAGAAGCTGCACTACAAACCTCCTGAGGATTCTCCTCTATTCAAAATTCACAGGATGTTACTGACAAAAACTGAGTCTGTCTGTCAGTCTGTCTGTCTGTCTCTCTCTCTCTCAGGGGAACTTCGAGAAAACATATTAATTAGCAAAATTGTGCCAGGACAATTTAGAGTATGTGGTGAGAACAGTAACAATGGTGGGCCACAGACTAGCATCAGCTTCTTAAATGTATGTTATCAAACTGGTCATTGGAAGGCATTTCAGTAATAAATGGACTTATGGTGATAATGATTAAGTTTCGGTGGTGTTTATTTCTTATAATACATCTTCCACTGACCCTTAGCTGGGCTGCTCCAGTTCTACTGAACAATAGATATGCAGGATCCACTAGGCAAGTTACTACAGAATTTTGACTAAATTCACATTATAGCAGCAGATCAGTTGCGTAATCTACAAACATCAGAATGCTCCCTTCAGTGAGACTCTGAACTACATTTTAAGTGGATATATATTTTAGATTGATGATTAAAAAAAGAAGAAGAAAAGAAAGAAAGAAAGAAAGAAAGAAAGAATAACTGCCTTGGTTTCAATCTGATCCAGAATGGGTCTGTTCAGCCTACTTCATTTAAAAAATATACCCTTTAGAGAATTGTGGGGCACCTAAGTATACACCATACCTTCTGAAAAATGAAAAACACAAGAAAAAAAAGGAGAGGGAGGAGGGAGGGATAAGATTAAACAGCATTTTTTTTTTTTCAAGGATTGTGAGATAACAGTACCACATTAACATGCCAAACTGTTAACAAACTTTCCTGTAGAGCTACACAAAAATACAAGAACCCAGACTGTAATAGCAGGACTGAAAAGAACAGAAACTTCTGTGCTTATGTCATATGAAACAAGATCATGAGAAACCATTCTGTCCAAAGTAAGTGGACCTGTGGCTTCTCTGTCGCATCTAAGTCACAGACCTAGTATTAATTTAATGTAAAAGGAATAAAACATATATTCAGTAACTCAAAATTAGTCCTTCAGTTGTTTTGGAACCAGGCAGGGGAAATGGGGTTGGGCCAGGGGGTACAGGCTACCCAATGAAAATATTGGTGGGGGTGGGGAGGATGGGGGGGGGCGGGGGTAGAACTTCTGGCCCTACAAATATTACAAGCCAAAACCATATGGACAGCATGTTATCATCCTTCCCACCCCCATCCTTCTTCCCCCATAAAGTTTACAGAAATTTGGAGGATGAGAGAACAACCTTTCAAAACACTGGGGAAATTATAATTTTGGATACCCCCTACCGACACAACACTTTAAATTCATTAAAATAACGAAGAAAAGTTTGCCCTAACTCCCAACCACACTTTTATTGGAAAACAAATAAAAATTACGAGGTTGACTGGCAGAACCCAGTATCTCATATACATGAAGAGATACTGGGTTCTGGCAGTCAGCCCTCGTTAAATTTTATTTGTTTTCCAATAAAAGTGTGGGGGGGGGGGGAAGGGGGGGGGCTGCAACCACAACTGACTAAAACATCACTGCAGTCTGCCATTAATTTTCCTCCCTAATCATTATCATTTCCGACACTACATTTGCAGTCAAACCGTATAAGAATTAAATATATTTTCATTTCACGTAAGTTTAAATACAGATAGATTAAAGGAAGGAACAGTAGACGGAGGGAGAGTGAAGGTGGGGTGAAGAAAGGTGAGCAGTTTGGGGAAAAGGTTCTTTTTTTTAATCAAAAATTAGATTAAGAGTGGGAAAATGAAACAGGTGATATTCAATGATTTAAAATGCGCTGCACGTGATTTAGTGGCACTATTACAGATTTAATACATCTTACTCAAAAAGACCACGAGATCTGACGGAGAAACGATAGTTGTTTGTTATGATTACCTTCTTACGCTGGTCTAAGGATCCTTAGAGCAGACAATCTGTAGCCTAACGTGTTCAACTTAGAAACCCAAGCAGTCGCCTTCCCACCACGCGGTAATTGGCGCTACGATAAGAGTTATCTCCCCCGAGCTATTAGGACACTCTAGAATTGTAAAGGCTAGACTGAAAGTGGCCAAATACCAAAAATCGATTTCCTTTACGTCTCTGATTTCACCTATCGAAACACTATTCAATCCATGTCAGTGTTCTGAGGCCCGGATATTGGCACGACTAGTCGTGCGACGAAGAAAAACTGGTGTTGCGTGCACGATAGACTAAAGGATGATGATAAACTCCCTGAAATGCAAAACATCAAAGTAAACAAAGCAGGAGTATTTAAGTTACTGACCAATATCAATGAAAACAAAGCTACTGGTCCCGATGGCGTTCCTGGCAAGCTCTTAAAATTATGTGCCAATGAATTGAGTGAGGTATACCAATTACTTTACCAAGCTTCACTGGACCAGGGAGTAATACCTGATGAGTGGCGAGATGCGAGCATTGTTCCCTTATTTAAAAAGGGTGACAAAACAAAAGCAGAGAATTATAGACCTGTATCTCTTACATCCATATCAGCTAAATTACTTGAACACATAATATATAGTAGCATAATGGACCATTTTGACAAATATGATTTCTTAAATAACGCCCAGCATGGTTTTAGACAGCGAAGGAGTTGTGAGACTCAACTTATAACAACTCTCAATGATTTTAGTAACTGTCTTAACAACAGACAGCAAATAGATGCAATTTTATTAGATTTTTCTAAAGCCTTTGATAAGGTTGACCATGAGGGCCTGCTGCTTAAATTAGAACACATTGGCATTGGCGGTTCTTTGCTAAAATGGGCTAGATCATTCCTCGTTGGGAGAATGCAGAAAGTTGTTGTGGAAGGGTCGTCATCCCATTGTAAACCAGTCTTGTCAGGTGTACCACAGGGAACTGTTCTGGGGCCCTTGTTTTTCTTAATTTATATAAATGACATAAGTAGAAATCTCTCTCCTGGAACTACTATAAGGCTTTTTGCAGATGACAGTTTAGTATATAGAACAATCAGAAGCAAGAATGATACACGCATTCTACAAGAAGATCTAAACGCTTTACAAGAGTGGGAAAGAACTTGGAAAATGGAATTTCATCCTCAAAAGTGCCAAGTGTTGCGTATATGTAACAAACGCTCACTAATTAGATCAGATTATTCTATCCATAATACTATTCTTAAAGAAACTAATGCTGCAAAATATTTAGGCGTGATTATAGATAGTCGTCTCAAATGGAAAGAACATTACAATTTAGTATGTAAGAAAGCAAATAACATCTTAGCTTTCTTACACAGGAATATCAATGACTGCCCCCAAAAGGTTAAAGACGACTGCTACAAAACACTGGTTAGACCAGTACTGGAATATGGTTGCTCAGTTTGGGATCCTTACCATCTAAAGGACATTGATAACCTTGAAAAGATTCAGAAGAGAGCAGCACGGTTCGTAACAGGGAACCACATCAGAGAAAAGGGGAATACTAGGAAGAACATGAGGAAATTAGAATGGAAACCCTTAGAAGAGAGAAGAGCTTTTATTAAACTTAACACCTTTTTCAAAGGCAGAGCTAAAGTAATTGATATTCCAATGGAACAACTAGTATTGAATAAAAGTAGCACCAGGAGTGGCGGTCAGTGTTATACCATACCTGCATCAAATATTGACAGCCACTTACATTCTTTTTACCCCAGTTCTGTACGGCTGTGGAACTCACTGCCGGGTGCCATCAAGATTGCCACAAATGCAATCTCTTTT
This sequence comes from Conus ventricosus, assembly GCA_018398815.1. Taxonomy (NCBI): domain Eukaryota; kingdom Metazoa; phylum Mollusca; class Gastropoda; order Neogastropoda; family Conidae; genus Conus; species Conus ventricosus. The sequence goes on from CM031607.1 coordinate 18,568,697, forward strand.
AAAAAACAAATTGATACAACAGTTTTGAGATCTGCATATTGATGTTTTTCTATTTTTTACTTCCCCAAATATTTTACTGTTAACTGGCCTGAATTTGGCCATTGCTTTAACTTCTTGAATATCGAGTGCGACCCCTTGTTGCCAAATTTGCTCCAGGGGCCAACAGTCTGAGTCGCACTATTTTATGTTATTTATTTTACTTTTTAACATGCGCGCTGGTGACCTACTCGTTTTTGAGTGAACCAGTATTTTAGGAAGAAGAAGAAGAAGACGACCAGTCGTGCGATAATACGACTCGCAACCCAGTCCGGCTATTGGCACGACTAGTCGTGCGACGAACTAAAAAATGGTTGCGTGCACGACTACTAATTACGCAATGACTGTTTTGAGCTGTGCGCGCCTCACTCCCTCTCTCTCCCAAGCAAAGCAACAAAAAAAAGATAATGATGATGAAGATAAAAAGTATATTAAAAACTGAGCAAGAATAGTCAGACATAATCGTGGAACGGCGAAAGGACAGTCTAGCATGGTGACGTCACAAATGTCATCACGCCTCCCTGGCCCTTTTCCACATGTCTCGTACTCTACAAGATTGGGACCGATTCATTTGAACTTGAAGCTCCACGTGCTACACCCGTGAACAGATGTGTAGCCTACCTGCATTTAAATCATTTCTTCCATTTATCCTAAGGACGCGGAACATCCTGCACCAGGACACTCGCGTGCATCAGCAGACCCCTCCTTGTCAGTCCCTGCGGGATCACTTTGAAGGAGAAGCTCAAACGTTTTCACTCTCATCCTCCTTGTCCCTTCACCTCTCAGTAAGTAGAGAGTATTGCTCGCTGAATGGAGGTCCGTTACAAGTAACCATGAAGATCTTGTTTGGTTAAGTTTCAGTGCCATCCATTCTTCAAGTCGTCACGGGCGCTGCCCGATGTTCCGATGTTCAACAGTCCGAAAAGTCAATAGTCCGACGTTTTCTGTTCCGACGTAGCGATTGTCGACATCCATTCTGACTATCGATACTTCGAAATTTCGAAACAATAATCTGTTTCAACAGTCCGAAGAAGCGTTTTATCCGACACTCCCGATGAAAATTTTGTTCCGACGTGTCGATAGTCCGAAAGTTAATTAACACGTTTAAAAAGTTCTTTGTTCTTGTTTGTAGTTGTGGTCTCCGTGCTGCTGTTGTGTGTGTGTGTGTGTGTGTGTGTATATATTTTTATATATATATGTGTGTGTGTGTGTTGTGAGCTTACATATGCATTTGTGCGCATGCGCGCGTGTGTGTGTGTGTGTGGGGTTTTGTGAGATATATGTGCGCCCATGCATCTGTTTGTGAGTCTCTCTCTCTCTCCCTCTCTCTCTCTCTCTCTCCTCTCTCTCTCTCTCTCTCTCTCTCTCTCTCTCTACACACACACACACATAAGACGATATAGTCTTATTGTCTACAAACGGTCGTTGGACTTCAAAGGCAGCTGAAAAGCTTGTATTCTGCTGCAACCAGATTAGAATTAAAAGTAAATATGAATAAGACCAATATTATTGTCTTTCGTAAAGGTGGTTATTTGGCACGAAATGAAAGGTGGATTTATGACGGTCAGTATATTGCTGTAGTCAATGCATATAAGTATTTAGGATTCTATTTCACAACCAGATTAAGTTTCACTTTTGGATGCCAAGATATTGCAAACAGAGCAAAGAGAGCAGTTACAGTTATACTTCACATTTTATATAAACTGAATTGTAGCGCTTTTACAGTTTTCTCAAAGCTGTTTGACTCTCAGGTGCAGCCAATCCTACAATATGGAGCAGAAATTTGGGCACTTGAGAAAAGCGTCGTAATTAAAAATGTGCATTTGTATGCCATGAAAAAAATTTTGAATGTAGATAATCGAACACCGAATGATTTAGTATATGGTGATCTGGAAGATATCTGATTTATGTTAATTCGTTTTTGAAATGCATTAAATACTGGTTGAAAATAACAAGAATGGACGAAATTAAAATACCTTTTAAAGCTTATAAGATATTGAGAAATTTGGATTCAAATGGCAAGAAGACATGGGCTACCAATGTTCGTCACTGTTTAAATTCATATGGCTTTGCTTATGTTTGGGATAACCAGGGTGTTGAAAATATCGTAGGGTTCTTGAAATGTTTTAAACAAAGAATTATTGACTGCAGATGGCAGGACTGGCATGATCATATTTATAGCAGTGACAGATTTGCGCAGTACAGACTCTTTAAAACAACTAATGTGATAGAGCCATACATTAAAATGGATATGAACAGATATATTAAGAGTGCGCTAAGTAAGTTTAGATTTGGTGTTTCTGATATAGCTTGTCACCGTTTCAGATACAGTGCTGTGATTAATAAAGAACTGACATGTCGTTTATGTAACCTGGCCAAGGAAGATGAAATCCATTTCCTTTTTTGCTGTCCTGCTTTTCATGACCTCAGGATAAAATTCATAAAGCCAAAGTTTTATTCTGACCCTTGTATTTTCAGAGTTAATTTACTCCTGGTATCAAGAAATGAAGTCATTCTCTTTAACCTTGCTATGTACATTTATGAAGCACAAAAGAGGTTACATACTGTGTATTCCTAATAACATTGTATGATGCATATGTACTTGCTTTCTCTTGTCATTTTCATCATTTCAGTAATTGATATTGTGTATATTGCGGGTACCACCCCTTCAGTATGGGCTATGGCCTTAATCTGAATAAATATTCGCATTCGCATTCGCATTCGCATACACACACACACACACACACACACACACACACACACACACACACACACACACACACACGGCGCACACACACACATGTCATGAGCGAAGAACAATAGTGGGTTAGTTGTTTTTTTTTTAGTTTCATACTTATGCAAAGAAACACAAAATTTATGAATTTCATTTTGTCTTTTTTCCCCAGGTGCACGGCACAGTACGGCACTCTGTGTGTGTGTGTGTGTGTGTGTGTGTGTGTGTGTGTGTGTGTGTGTGTGTGTGTGTGTGTGTGTGTGTGTGTGTGTGTGCGTGCGTGCGTGCGTGCGCACGTTTCTTGACTTGATTCGAAGAATACAATTTAATCCAGTGTAGTGTTCTTCGTTCAGTACACGGGTAAGATTTTGAACAAAAAATCATGCACCCACTCGCACACACACACACACACACACACACACACACACGCTGGTGTTCGTGAGTGCACTTGCTTGATTCGTGAGTGCACGAGTGCACAGACAGACAGACAGACAGACAGACAAACACACACACACACACATTCTCACACACACGCGCGCGCGCACACACACACACACACATACACACACACACATATATATCATGGAAAATCATAAAAAGAGCATCATCATACAGCAATATTTCAAAAAGGTGCAACCTATGTTTAACTGAAAAATGGTTAATACTGTGCAAACCAAACTTAGCAACTCTAAACACCAAAACAGAAATAGTAAACAACTGCAGGCATAATGGAAATCGTTGTTAGTGAATACACCCAAAACAAAAACCTGAAAACCTCAAAAAAACACGTGCAGCCAACCCGCACGTGCAAACTACCGCAAACGGGAGCCCACACGCCATATAACACCGGCGGTGGGCAAACCAAAATCATCCTGACGACAGCGATACGCTCGAAACAAATTTGTAGATTACTCGTTTTGGGTATTTTAATCACATTGATCTATCTCTCTCTCTCTCTCTCTCTCTCTCTCTCTCTCTCTATATATATATATATATATATATATATATATATAATGTGTAGGCTAACGATTCTAACCGTCATTGTAATGACTTAGCAAAGATTTAAAATTAAAAAAGAAAAAAGAAAAAAAAAAAGGGGGGGGGGGGGGGGGGGGGGGGGGAAGACTAGTCGTGCCAATAGCCGACTCGGTTGGGAGTTGTATTATCGCACGACTAGTTGTGCACGCAACCATTTTTTAGTTGGTCGCACGACCAGTCGTGCCAATAGCCGGACTCGGTTGGGAGTTGTATTATCGCACGACTAGTCGTGCACGCAACCACTTCGTTATTTTTTTAAATAGGCGTTTTTTTTTCTTCTTCTTTCTTTAAACCAGCCCTGATGTGGCCCTTTGCGGTCGGCTGTGCTATAAGCAAGTTTACCTTCTTTCTTTAACATCCGCCATCATCATTTTGATGGTTCTGATGTGTGTAAAACTGGGGGGGGGGGGGGGGGGGGGGGGGGGGGGGGTGGGTTTACACAAGGCTGTTGACATAGACATGTAGGACTGACAGTAGGGGGACTTGTGGGGTGGGGTGGTAGGGGAAGGGGGGGGGGGGGTGGGGGAGGCGCTGGTTGGTCAAATTTGGGACTGAGGTTGAGGAAATAAACCCAGGAGGCAGGCTGTTCCAGTCCCTGAGAGTCCTCGGGAAGAAGGAAAACTTCCTGTAATTTGTTTTACAAGCAGGGAGAAGATATGTCTCCCCCCGTGAGACTGTCTTGTAGACCGTGCTGGGGTGTTTTGGTGTGGGCCTCAATGGGGTGTTTATGCTGACCTCTTCACGATGATATTTGAAGGTGGTCAGCCTTAAATGCTCTTCGTCTGTCTGCTAGGTGGACCACTGTAGATGTGTCAGCATGGAATCGACACTTGAGGTGTGACGGTGGCGTTCACAACCCATCGAGCTGCACGGTGTTGGACTTTTTCCATGTTGCTGATGTTTTATGGCAGTATAAGGGGTCCCAGACAGGCGAGCATATTCTAGGGTGGGGCGAACTAGGGCCTTGTAGGCAGTTTCCTTGATGTTGATGGAGCCTGCTCTCAGTTTCACCTGAGGAACCCTAAGGTCCTTGTTTGCCCTGTTAGTTATATTGGAGATATGGGTGTCCCAGCTAAGATCTTGGGAAATGGTGACCCCTAGGTACTTTGCTCTTCACTCTCTTGAGATTTTGGCCATGGAGGTAGTATGTGCCAGTCAGTGTGTTTTTCTTCCTGAGACATGGAGGGCTTTACACTTGTCTTGGTGGAAAGACATTTTCCATTTTGTTTCCCAGGCTGCCATGTGGTCCAGGTCCTGTTGTAGCTTCCTTTGGTCTTGGGGGAAGCTACAGTTCTGTGGCAGAGAGTGTCATCTGCAAAGAGCCGTGTTGTTGAGTGTTGCGTGCATCCCATGCATGCATAAAATCAGAACAGACTCACTTCATTCTGACAGCAGTCGGAGACAGGGTGCCATGCTCGTTACGATCTATTCAAGAGAGAGAGACCTCTAACTTCCGAACTAGCCGCTCCTTGTTTCGTACAAAACCATTACACGTAACATCTTCCCCCTTTTAGGGTTTCTGGAACAATATTAACAACATTAACTAAATCATCAAATTGAAACAAAATTAACAAATACTAATTTAGTAACATTTTCCTCCCCCTTTTAAGGTTTCTAAAACAATATTAACAACATTAACTAAATCATCAAATTAAAACAAAATTAACACATACTAAATTTAATAAACAAATATTTTCTCCTATACTTAAAATATTAACTATTATGTAATCCAAGGCCAAAATTAGCAATCACTATAACTCATTGCTAATAATCATGTTAACAAAATGTTAAAATCTTATTTAGTAATATAACCGTGAACGACAGAAAAGAAAAAAAAACAAAAAAATCTTAATATATAAATTAAATCAACAACAATTTGAACAAAATATTTTAATTAATTTTATAAATGCTTCCAACAAAATCCTCTGTTTTATATTATAAATCATATGAAGAACAAAAATATTAATTGGTTGGTCCCATGGCTGTTCATGTTCATCTATTGTAAATTGTTTATAAATCAAGTATGGTTCTGGGCTTCACAGATCTGCCTGATCTGGTGGTCATAGCTGGTCCAGGTGAGAGGGACCCAGGGTTGGTCCGGCTGGCTGGGGCCCTGTGGTTGGACCGGCTGGTTGAGGGCGTGAAGCCTGTGGCGGCCGGGGCTGGATGTTGCCAAGGTCACATCAGGAAGCTGGGCCCGGGAGGCTCCTGCGAAGGGTGTGCTCGGTTCCTGGCTGGTAGGCTCCCTCTGGCATGGCTGCCCCTCTGCGCGATGGCCACCGGTGTGGCCATCATTTCTTCGGCATGGCGTAGGAATGGGTAGCTTGGGTGGTAGTGTGGGGCTCACTTTTTGTGGGTCTGGGGGGCGTTTGAGTGGGGTGGGGAACTGAGCGTAGGAAGAGCCTGTTGCGCCGGTAAACCCTTCCGTTCTTGGTCTGCACATCGTATGTCCTGCTCGTCTGCCTGTTGATGACAACACCACTCTTCCAGGTTTGTGATGACTTGTCGATGGGTTGTATTTTGACCGCCTCGCCACTAGATAGCGGCCTGAGGTCCTTTCGGTGACAGAACTTTTCCGCTGTTGCTTGCCGTTTGTTTTCAAGGCGGTGTTTTTCCTTGTTTGATGTAGTCTGCGGCGGTGGGTTGTAACAGTTTGAATGTGGTGGGGAGCGCTGTCTTTGTACGTCTGCCCATAAGCCGCTGGGTTGGACTTGATGTCATTCCCTCTTCCGGCGTATTTCTCACGTTCAGTAGCCCGAGGTAATGGTCTTCTTTTGCCCGTAGACACTTCTTCATCATGTTCTTGGCCACTTTCAACGGCTGCTTCAGCAGCCCCGTTGCTCTGACTGTGACCAGGGCTGGATGTCATATGTTTGAAGCCCCAGTTGCGGGAGAACAGTCTGAACTGTTGTGACGAGAACTGTGGTCCATTGTCACTGACAACTGTGTCTGGAATGCCATGGCGGGCGAAGTGGTGTTTCAGTTTGGTGACAATCGTTTCAGCAGTGGTCTCTGGTAGGTAGTCCAGTTCGAAGAATGGCTGAAATAGTCTACGGTGATGAGATAGTTTCTTCCTTGAATGGTAAAAATGTCTGTTCCCACTTTTTCCCATGGGCGATCTGGTACCTCGTGCATGCGGAGTGTCTCTGCTGGTTGTTTCACACTGTGAGAAGTGCACACATCACATGATTCAATGAAGTGTCCGAATTTCAGCTGTCATTCGGGCCAGAAGATGAGCTGTCGTGCTCTTCGTAGGCATGAGTTGATGCCAGAGTGTCCAGCGTGTACCTTCTCCTTCATTTCTGATCTCATTGTGTGTGGTATGACTACTCTTGTCTCCCCTGAGAATGACTCCGTCTTGCACTGTGAGCTCGTCTCTGTAGTCAAAGTAAGGCGTGACTGGGAGTGGACAGTCTTGTCTCGATGATGGCCATCCTCTGAGGATAACTTCTTTCAACTCTGTGAGTGTGAGGTCTTCAGCTGTTTTCTGTCTTATTTCATCCAGGCGTTGGGGCGTGAATGGTGATAGTGTCAATGAGTTGAGCACTTCATGTTCCGCTTCGTTTCCTGTTGAGACTGGTGCCCTTGAAAGGGCGTCTGCGACCGGATCTGTGTTCCTGGTTTGTATTCCAGTGAGAAGTCGTATGTCTGAGCCCTGAGAAGCATTGACTGTAGTCGCATCGGTGCTTTTGATAGCGGCTTGCGGCTGATTGCTACGAGTGGCTTGTGGTCTGTCACTACGTGCACTGGGCGTCCATAGGTGTAGTGGTGGAACTTCTGCAGCCCAAACAGCACAGCCAGCATTTCTTTTTCGATCTGGGCGTAGTTTTCTCTCCGTTGGTGTGAGTGTCCTGCTTGCGTACGCGACTGGTCTGTCTTTCTGCATCAGTACCGATCCAAGGCCATATTCACTGGCGTCATTGATGAGCGTCAGGTTGTCATCTTGTTTGTAGAAGGCGAGAGTTGGGCTGTTCACGATCTTCTCCTTCACTGTTTGGAACGCTTCTTCTTGTGATGAAGTCCAGGTCCACTGCACATCTTTTTTAGGAGGTTTTGCAGTGGTTGTAGGTCGTCTGTGAGATGTGACAGGTATCTTGAGAGGTAGTTCACCATGCCCAGAAATCGTCTGAGTTCTTCAATGTTCTTGGGTTCAGGGTAGTCTTTGATGGCGTTCACTTTCTCAGGGTCAGTCTGTAAGCCGTCTTTTCGTGATCTGATGCCCCATGAATGTGACGTTGTCCGACCTCAGGTCCAGTTTTGCTTCGTTAAGTTTGATGTTCTGTTCTCTGCATCTCTGTAGGAATGCCTTGTAGTGGGCGTCGTGTGATTCCATATTGTCCCCGTGGATGATGGCATCATCGGCGACGGAAGCCACCCCTGTAGTCCGCTGAGAGCTTCAGCCAGTTTTCTCTGGAAGATCTCTGAAGACACTGATGTACCGAACGGGAGTCGTAGCCAACGGTATCGTCCAAAACATGTCTGAAATGTTGTTAGGAGGCTTGAGTCTTCGTCGAGCTGCACGTGCCAGAACCCAGAGGACAGGTCGACCTTCGTGAAAACCTTGGATTTGCTCAGGTCATGGATGACATCTTCCAGGACAGGCATTGTGTACCGTTCTCGTCTTAGAGCCTTGTTGAGTTCTGGGGGTCAATGCAGATGCGTAAACCTCCTTGTTTCTTTTGTGACCACAATCTGGCTGACCCAAGGTGTGGGTTCGGTGACTGGTACAATCACTCCTTCTTTGACCATCCTGTCCAGTTCATTCTTGAGCTGAGGTCGTATTGCTATTGGTGTGCGTCTGTCTGGCATGATGACCGGTTTTGCCTGCGGGTCCACTTCTAGGTGTTGAAGGCCTGGTAGTTTTCCCAGTGTGCCGTCGAAAACATCTTGGAATTCATCTGGTGTTGACAGCTGGTCGACCTGAACGAAGTTTTCTTTCTGGATGTTGATCAGCCCCATTTCTTGCGACGTTTTCAGTCCGAGCAGGGGTGTGAGATTGTCCTCGAAAACGATGAAGTCGACTCTGTGTACTTTCTTGTTCTTTGGGTTTGGATGTTTTGCGTGGTTTTACCAACTGGTTTCATTTTTGCGTTGTTCCACATCTTCATGATCTTGTCTGTTGGTTCAATGTCTCTTGCGTATTTTGCTGGGATCATATTCACTGATGAACCTGTATCGATTTGGAATGCCACTTCTTGTCCTTGAACTATCATTGTGCATTTCACGTCTTTGTTGTGTTGGTCTATGCTGTTGACCCATCCTTCTTGGTCATCTGACGAGTTTTCTTCTATTGGCTCCACTTGATTCACTTCTCTTTTTGAGGTTTTGCTTCCGGTGCATTTTCGTCCGAAGTGGTTCTTTCCTGAGCATCGGAAGCACGTCTTGCCATAGGCTGGCATTCTTCTTTCTTCAGTCGGTGTCTTCTGCCACGGAATTTGCATTCTCTGATCATGGGTGTCTGTACGATTTTCTGTTTTCATCTTATGGACCTCTTCGGACTGTCCTGAGAGTTCATGGCTTTGCCCTGTAGAGTAGCGTTTTTCCGCTGCTCGACATGTGTCTACGCATTTTGTCAAGTTGAGGTCCCTAGCCTTCAGCAGTTCAGTCTGTGTGTTGCAGTCACGGATTCCCAGAACAATCTTGTCTCGTATCATGGAGTCTCTGCAGTTTTTCGCAAAAGTCACATGTCTTACTTAGGTTTCTGACTGCCGAGTAGAAATGTTCGAATGTTTCGCCCTCCTCTTGCTTTCTTTGGTTGAACACAAAGCGTTCGTATGTCACGTTAATTGTCCAACAGCGAATTCGTCAAATTTGGCCATGATTTGAGCGACTGTGGGGTTTTCGTTCTCAAAGTGAAAGCCGTTGTACACCTTGAGTGCTTCGTCTGACAAACAGTGAGTGAGCATGGCTGTTTGATATGCCGGAGACTGTTTATCTAGTTGTGCCAGCAGTTCATAAGTCTTGTATCTCTGTTTGAATAACTTCCAGTTTTCTGTTGGGTTGGAGCCAATGACTAGAGGTTTGGGGGTTTTATGCCCGGCACTGCCCAGCAGTCTGTGCTGCTGCCTCCTGTTTCCCCTACGTTCGACATTGTGAGTCACTTAAAAATTGTCACTTGTTTCAGTCCCAGTTTCAGCGTTTGCAGCTTGCACCAAAAACAGCACCTGCTTCACTACTCAAGTTAGTAGCCAACAGCACATGCTACACTACTCAAGCTAGTAATGTTCATTGTTGACGTCACGTCCTGCAACAAAAAGTTCTTTTCCACTCCGTCGTTTCAGTAGCCTATAATTCTGCAAAAGCGTTCATAATCTCCTGCACATTCCATGCTGCCTAATGCACTTTAATAGTTCTTCTGATCCCCACCGCTGCCACCATTTGCGTGCATCCCATGCATGCATAAAAATCAAACAGACTGCACTTCATTCTGACAGCAGTCGAACAGGTGCCATGCTCGTTACGATCTATTCAAGAGAGAGAGACCTCCAACTTCCGGAACTAGCCGCTCCTTGTTTTCGTACAAAACCATTACACGAACCATTGAGGTGAGTTGTTCAGGAGGTTGTTTATGTAGTGAGAAAAAGGGCTGGGCCCAGATGATCCCTGGGACCTCTGACTCTACTGGATGGCCTTTGAAGAAGCTCTCTAGGCTGCTATGAACTTTTAACCAAGAAATTGGTTATGTATTCTGAAGATTCATTATTCATCATTCATTGAGAACTCCAGAAGTGCAGATAAGTTAATTGTTGATAAAAGGTTGATAAATTTTCATAGCTTTCTTTTTATCACTCATTTAGATCATGTTAATAGGCTGTAGACAGTTTTGGCATCATGAATATTTGAGCAAAATTTGGAAGTCTCTAACATGTCATTAATGAACTCCGAAGTTAAGGCTGAGCAATTGAGTGACTTCGACAAATTCAAGTTATTTTAAACCAACAATACCATTAGTAAGCATTCTTACACAATACCTACTGGTGGTTTGCTTCTTTAGATTATGAGGACCACCCACCTTTACATCATTCGTATTCCAGAGTAGAAATTAACCCGTTGTGAGTTTTATTTTCAACTGAATCTGGTATGCTGTGTACACAACCCTGATATTCTATTTGACTTGTTCAAATTTTCAGTTACACTGATGAATGGCCTCCTCCATGTCCCTTCTGTCCCCATTACACACTTCTCCCCCTGTACCCACCCCCAAAACATATTTAGTGTAATTCCTCCTATTCTTTGCATGTTAGCCTTGGAGTATGAAAGAAATGAGCTTCAATGAAAGAATCAAAAAAATATATGAATCAATGAAAAATTAAAATCCACATTTGAATGCAATTGGAACCTGTAATCTGTTTCAAATAGCTCAATCAAGCTATTTGTCTTAAATAGAAAAGAATAAATGAGTGGAAGGCCAGGTTCTACAGCATGTAGCTTGCCTGATGGACTAAACTGTTTTGTCACAATGTCATCTACAACAGAAGTGATGAAAGATGGAGGACACTATCAACTTTGACCTTTGCCATATGTCACTTAAGTTTTGGGTGCCATGTTGTGGGTTTTAAGAGACCCAACTCTTTTTGAAATATGAATTAATAAAGACTTGCTAAGCATTGTGAGTCTATAGGAATCCTTTTTTTCTGAAGGAATAAAGCTTTGCCGTGGTTTTGTTTTTCATTTGCTTGTTGACAGCTTCCATCAGCTTCAAATCATGCGCATGTGGTCTCAAAACTTAGCAGATGTGGTGTAGCGTATATGGACTAGTCCGCACGCAGTGACGCCTCCTTGATGAAACTGAAACTAAAATCTCTGTTGACAAGAACAAACAATTTTGGTTCAAATGCAGGGCAGCCTAAAAGCTGACTCATTTCTGGAAGGGAAAGTCACAACTGTAGGTCTGTTTACTAATGGCCACAATGTTCAATAAGATTAAGCTGGACTCAGTCCTGCCTTAAGTCACAGCATTTTTTGTTCCGATTTATTTGTTATAATGATAATGAAAATAGCAATCATGATTTTGTTCAATGTACCTAATGATCCATACACATGCAGGTTTTTTTTCTCCTCTCACAATTCCTGCTAAATATAGGCATGAGTCTTCCTCATTGTTTCCCATCAGCAATTTATCAGTGTTACAGACTGCCCCTTTTTTGTGTGTTTTATCTCCTGTGCTTTTTCAGTGCATTCCTTCCATTTCAGTTCCCCTTCCACAGCTACACCCTGCCTGATCATTTTGCAATAATCCCAGGCACCACCTCCGCCGCGATGGTGTGTCACCTTAGCATTGATGGGGCACCTTGCGTGCTCCGATGACCCCAGAGCTATGTGGGCAGGGGCTTCGGCCCCCTGGCAGGTTTCAACCATGCTGAACAGGTCTGTGGGGTAGGAGCCAGACGAAATGATCACCCTGGTCCTTCAGGTTGGGGGTTGTGCAGTGGGCTAAACTACTCACTCACAAAAAAAAACAAAAAAACATTAGTTACGGAAACCATCAACAGCAAAGCTAACACAACTCAGTTTGGGGGAGATCTGGGGCTTCACCTAGGAGACAAGCTGAGAGCCTCCAGCCTGACCTGGGGGGAGATCAAGACCCGTGCCAGGGACAGACGGAGGTGGAAGGTTGCTGTTGAGGCCCTATGCTTCTCAAGGAGCGAAGAGGACTAAGTCAAGTAAGTCAAGTCCAGCACCACTAGCAGTGCACAGGGAACACTCAAATGGCTATCAGGTCTCACCAGGGCAAACACTTCAGAGGAGCACTGCACTGCAGCCCAGTCACTGAGGTGATGTTCAGTGGGTCTGTTCTGATCTTACTATTCAGGACACTATCTGCTATGGCCCTGACTGACAATAATGGCTTAGTTGTGGGAGACATTTCTGCCACTGCAACCATCCAATCACAGTTCTGGACGATGTAATCTTTGACACAAACTTCCCACAGTCATGACTGTGGAGGGATATTAGGGAAAACATGGTGTGAAGATCCACACTTTTATTTTCAAATGGTCAGTGATGGTGAGGTTTATGAAGATAATTTTGGTCTGAGCCATATCGGTATATATGAAAAGTCTGTATTCTAAATTCTATTCATATACATATATCTGGCATTTACTTAGGCCAGCTACATGCAGACACATAAAAGAAATCTGAAGAACTGTCTAGAAAGTTCCTTCATTAGAAAGATGGGAAACTCGACCATGGGAATCTTTCCATTCAATCCAAAAGCATGAACACATAATTCTGGACTAGAGCCGGCCAGGGATGAAAAATAGAGGGAGACGATTTGTAGGCGTACAGGGCTTGAATCAACAAGTGCCCCTTTCCAAATTTCAACTTGAATAAAGGTAAAATGATATAAAGGCCTTGCAACATTTCATCCTCCTCCTCAACAACAATTATTTTCCTCGTGTGTGTGTATGTGTGTGTGTGTGCGTGCGTGCGTGCGTGTGTGTGTGTGAGTGTGTATGAGAGAGAAGGAGAGAGAGAGAGAATGCGTATACAGAAAACTGTGTGTGTACATGTCACGGCATAAGTAGGAGTATGAGCACACACATCCCACCTTGCTTACATCTGTGTACCTATGTGCATACACACGTGTGTGTGTGTGTGTGTGTGTGTGTGTGTGTGTGTGTGTGTGTTTGTGTATGTGTGTGTGTGTGTGTGTGCACATGTGGCATGCAAGTGTATGTGCGTGTGCATGTGTGGTTTTAGTCTATAGTTTCGCATCTTTTGACTGGAAATTATATTGCATGCACATGCACACACACACACATTTTTAAATGGAGGTTGCAGGGTATAATGTGTTCATGTGTGTGCATGCATATACATGTATGTAAGTGTGTGTGTGTGTATGTGCGTGTGTGTTCATATGCACTGATTTCATTAATTTATGATACATTTCTTATGTATTCATCATTGGATATGAATAAATGACATAAGTAGAAATCTCTCTCCTGGAACTACTATAAGGCTTTTTGCAGATGACAGCTTAGTATATTGAACAATCAGAAGCAAGAATGATACACGCATTCTACAAGAAGATCTAAACGCTTTACAAGAGTGGGAAAGAACTTGGAAAATGGAATTTCATCCCCAAAAGTGCCAAGTGTTGCGTATATGTAACAAACGCTCACCAATTAGATCAGATTATTCTATCCATAATACTATTCTTAAAGAAACTAATGCTGCAAAATATTTAGGCGTGATTATAGATAGTCGTCTCAAATGGAAAGAACATTACAATTTAGTATGTAAGAAAGCAAATAACATCTTAGCTTTCTTATACAGGAATATCAATGACTGCCCCCAAAAGGTTAAAGAGACTGCTACAAAACACTGGTTAGACCAGTACTGGAATATGGTTGCTCAGTTTGGGATCCTTACCATCTAAAGGACATTGATAACCTCGAAAAGATTCAGAAGAGAGCAGCACGGTTCGTAACAGGGAACCACATCAGAGAAAAGGGGAATACTAGGAAGAACATGAGGAGATTAGAATGGAAACCCTTAAAAGAGAGAAGAGCTTTTATCAAACTTAACATCTTCTTCAAAGGCAGAGCTAAAGTAATTGATATTCCAATGGAACAACTAGTATGAATAAAAGTAGCACCAGGAAGGCGGTCAATGTTATACCATACCTGCATCAAATATTGACAGCCACTTACATTCTTTTTATCCCAGTTCTGTAGGCTGTGGAACTCACTGCCGGGTGCCATCAAGATTGCCACAAATGCAATCTCATTTAAAAAAACAAATTGATTCGACAGTTTTGAGATCTGCATATTGACGATTTTCTATTTTAACTTCCCCAGATATTTTACTATTACCTGGGCCTGAATTTGGCCATTGCTTTTAACTTCTTGAATATCGAGTGCGACCCCTTGTTGCCAAATTTGCTCCAGGGCCAACAGTCTGAGTCGCATATTTTATGTTATTTTATTTTACTTTTTTAACATGCGCGCTGGTGACCTACTCGTTTTTGAGTGAACCAGTATTATAGGAAGAAGAAGAAGATGTATGAAAGTAATGCATCCATAAAATAAGTGCAAACACAGATGCTCCACATACGCACGCATGCAAGTACTAAGACACAAACACACTGGGATATGATATTCATACAATGTAATATGCATCTTAAAGAAATGAAGAAGTATGCAGGGGGTAGTTCTAAGTCATACTATCTGTACCTCTTTTTAACTGCAGCTGAGGTACCGCAATCAAACATGGTATGCAAAATATCATTTCTAAAACAGTCATTGTCAATAAAAGACACACCAAAACATTGTCTAATTTTTCTAACTTAATGCTTACTCGTTTATATTATTATATTGTGTTTACAACCAAAATTTGACTCAATTTACAGATACAGCAGTAATCAGTTTCAGTTTCATGAAAGTCCAGCCAACCACAGAGGTTCTTTCATGAGTTGTAGAGAGGGAGGGAGGGGGAGGGGGCTGGGTTTTTCTTCTTCTTCTTCATTGATGTTATCATTGTTTGTCTTTTGCTTGTTCATTTGTTACTGGAATATCATAAGCCTGCCGGCCATCCACGGGCTTTTCAGCACTGTCAAACCATGTGTGAAAAAAGTCATGAGGGGGGAGGCCAGGGGGAGAGAAAACAAAATTCCAGAAACAAAACCTTAAGTGGTGAATGGACTACAAAGGCAGAAAAACACTCGTACTCAAACAAAACACACACACACAGACACACACACACCATTTGAGCATATGAAATGTTAAACAGACTTGAACCTGTTCTGAACTGTTTGCTATTACTGAAAATACCACACATAAAGACAACAGAATCAAAGCAATCGGTTGAACTTGAAGAGAAATATATTCTGTATTCAAAACACTTTGACAAACCTTGTCCTGAAACTACCATGTAACTGTAAGCAAACACAACATAAATATTTGAAAAATCTACATCAATTCATTTGAAACATTATTAGCTTTAAACTAAAGGCATGCACATGTAAATTATCTGCAAAACATATCAGTTTCAAAGCATTCTTCTATGCATTGACAGACTTCGGACACTGAACTCAATGTTCTTGAAAATGATGCAAATTTTATGTTTAAAATAGAGTTGTTACCTTTGTCTTCATGCTTTCCACGAAGTCAGACATGTATGGCAGTAAATTATGACAAAACTGCGTCCAGCCCTTAGCTTTTCTGAAGTTAGGCTACTGAAATGACTTGAAGCTTGCATGTATTCAACTTAGGCTGCTGAAATGATTTTAACTTAAGCCAGCATCAGAGCATGTATTGAACTTAGGCTGCTGAAATCATTTCAAGCCAACATGCATTCAACTTAAGCTGCAGAAATGACATTAAACCAGCCTGCATTTAACTTAGACTTTGACACTGTGACAGCAACTTAATGTTCAAGGAAACTAACTCTTAATTAATTAATACAAATTGCAATTCATTTCAAAGTATGCTGTCAAGGGGGAAAAGGCTGACTTTGTTGCCTGGACAGTATGCTTTTGTTATTGTTGGTCTGAACAGATGGAAGTCAAGTAAACGAATACTATCATTCACTGGAATGAAGAGAATAATCAGTCCACACAAAAAAAGTTTTTTTTTTTTTTAGAATACTATCATTCACTAGAATGAAGAGAATAATCAGTCACACACACACAAAAGTTGCTTTTTTATCTACTCGGCTCTGTGTAACTTGCAAATAAGTGAATAACAATCTGAACTGATATTCTTTTTTAAGTTATAGAACCTGAGCAATAAACACACAACCTTTCCCCCCTCAATGTCCTACAATGTTCCACAATGTCCTACTGCTTCCTTGAGCTAGGACATGTGTCCACTACCTTTAACTTTTCAGAGTAACACTGGTTATATTAATAGCTAATCAATCACACAAGGTCTTTTCAGGGTTGTCACCATGCAGGTCTTGATAAGAACAGAAAAAACAATACGTATACAATGGTAATTAATATATCACCCATCAAAACACTGTAATCATCATGCATGTATACTTTGTGTGTACAGATCACTGGGGTGAGTGGCTAACTCATGTGTATTGTTGTTGTTGTTGTAGTTGATTTATAGTCTGTTCACACTTGGTGATATTAGACTTTACAGGGGAGGGGGGGGGGGGGAGGTTGGGGGAGGGGGAAGGAGGAGGACAGGAGGAGGAAAAGGTAAGAAATAATGTCAAGAACAGTACAAATTTAAATATAAACAACACTATCATAATTATAAAAATATGCTAATTTGAGATTGAGAGATAATTTTGCAACCTCGACAATTTCTGAACTAAAAGAAATAGCGTGAACCGGTTTAGATTTCGAAATTTCAGTGTTTGCTTTTGAATAAAGAGCATTTAAAATGGGGCAATGGAAAAGTATATGTTCACCAGATAATGGCTTAGAACATGCACACGCTATATTTTGGGAATATTGGTCTTCCAAGAGTTAAAACGAATCTTGTATATTAAACTAGAAATATGTCTAGGGTATGTTTCCATTACACATTTATCTTGAGACTTCTCAATTCGGAAACAGCTTTCCAATAACGAATGTATTTCATATATATCTAACTTCAAATTATTTTTTTCAGCATTGCCCATTACCCGCGTCTGGCTAGTTTATCTGCTACTTCATTCCAATAGATTTGCCTTGGCTTAAGGCTGTGTCAGACCAATTGACATAGGCCAGAACACCAAGGCTACATCAAAATGTTGTTATGCTCTGCATAGTTATGTGGGGATTGTCTTCAGTCGTGACAAGCTCCTAGCATAACATTATCAGTCTCCCAAATCCCCCGAAGTCGGAGTGTGGCTGCCCATGTGGCGGGGTAATCAAAAACGGTCACACACGTAATGTTCTCATCCCCAGCTGATGCATTTGTGCCATAGTGTTCAAATACTTCGGCTGTTTGGATGATCCCTGGAGTCTTTTAGCCAGGGTACGACAAACAACAACATTCCAATAGATACCACAGTGTGAAGGGACCCAGCAGAAGACTATATTTATTTATAACTCATGTGTATGTGTGTGTGTGTGTGTGTGTGTGTGTGTGTGTGTGTGTGAGTGTGTGTGTGTGTGTGTGTGTGTGTGTGTGTGTGTGTGTGCGTGCGTAGTGCGTGTGTGCGTTCGGGCATGCGTGCGTGCGAGCTTGTGTGTGTGTGTGCATGTGTGAGCAAGATTGAAGTAAAACTAAAAGAATAAAAACACCCGGATGTCACTTTACGCCTCAAGACCAATCAATTTGACGCCAACATTTTGAATGCTTAAAGTTTCACTGTATCTTTGTGTTACTCACAATGAGACAACTTTGTGTTTAATACTGGTAACAATGTAGTAACTTAGTAAGAGCAGACATGGGAAATAATGCTAAATAAATCATCAAAATAAATAACAAGCCACAACAGAATTTTTGTGGTTGTTTTACATTTCACCACTTCCTCATTTTATCCACTAGACTATCATAGGTACCAGTATCATAGAATATGTTTGAAAAAGGTAAATGTTGTGAAAATGACTGATATTAAATTAAAACATAGATTAATCATAAGGACATGCACAAAGCACAAAATGGAATAAGATATAGTTTAAAAGCAAAAACAGATAAACTAATACTAAACATGACCATGCACAAAATGGAATAAGATATAGTTTAATTTAAAAGTAAAAACAGATTAACTCAATCAAATTCCTTTTTTCTGCAAAAAGTTATGAAATAATATTCTTTTTCCCCTGTCCATTTGTTAAGTTATTCAACTGAGAACCAGAAGTGGTCAGATGGTCTTTAGATCTCCAATGTTTAAATGTGCTCCTTCAGATAGAAAAAAAACAAACCCTGACCAGTCACAACTCTTCAGTCACTGAGTCAGAAATTATGTTCTCTGCCAGTTCCAGTTCAAGACCTATGGCAATAGTCTGTTGTATTCAAATATGAGCTGAGATTTTTTCACTGCTTCCCAGGTGCGAGCAGCAAAATGAAACCAGTTTCGCTCAGACAACGGAGACGGAGTCATTGGCAGTCTGGGCAAGGCATAAATCTGATTCCTCAGTGACCGCAGAATGAATGTAAAACTTGGAAAGCCTCGATATTCAGGCAACGTGGGCAAGATAGATTCAGGCTCTGCTTTGTAGTACTCCATCATGGGCAGAAGAAAGAGATTGACATCTACAAAACAGCCCTCCTCCTTTGCCTTCACAGCAGAAATGATCCATCTTTATGCATGTTGACAGCACCTTGGTAATGAAGCTTTGATGAACGGAAAATGCTATGAAGTGTCAATTTCATATCTGTGTAAGTTTCTGGTGTGAAATCATCTTGGGTAGCTTTATTCAGAGCGAACACAATAGTTGGATGAAAGTCAGTGGTGTCCTCCTGGTGACTGCTGCTCTGTGACCCTTCATGGCTACCGATGTGGGTCTGGGGCGCAGCATTTCAGCTGTGAGTAAAGATCGTAAAAAGGTAAGGTCAGTGAACCAATCCTGAGCAACAATGATCACATGGCACACAGTCATCAAAAATGAAATAATCTGAAGTGACTGCACTTCCACACAGGTTTCCGTTGATGTGTAATCTTGGGAATATTTCTTTCTTGTCGATCAGGACATCCATAACTGAAGCACTAAACACTGGTTGTGTGTCTAACAAGATGATTCTTTCTGGTGATGCAAACATCTCCACGCCCACAGTCTGATGAAACGCATCTTCACGCGTTTCTTTGACTTGTGGGTGAAAGATGTAGCTTCTGTATGGATCTTGAGCTGTGTTTCCAGCCAACAGCGACATAATGGTTGATTTTCCTGCACCTGGTAACCCAATAGCACCAACAACTAAGTAGTCAGTTTGGTCCACAAGGTCCTCAATTCCTTCATCAATCCATCGAAAATTCTCATCGATTACCTGCACACTGTGTTTCATTTCCGTGGGTGCTGCGAGACGGTTTTTAACCAGCTTCCGTGCTCGATTGGGATGTCGAGGTGTGTCGCTGTGGTTGAACTGGATATGGCGCGTGTGATGCTGGATATGGATGAGCGGAGTGGGAAATATTGGAATCCACTGAGGCAGATGTTGGCGCAGGCGCTGGCGTGACCGATGGCCGGTTTTCGTCGCGTGATTTCAACAAGAAAATGGGTTTGTCACCTGCTGCACGCGAAACTGCACCACCTGCTGCACTCTGTTCAGCCTGAATGGCTGATGATGCCGAGTCCC
Source organism: Conus ventricosus (assembly GCA_018398815.1). Classification (NCBI taxonomy): domain Eukaryota; kingdom Metazoa; phylum Mollusca; class Gastropoda; order Neogastropoda; family Conidae; genus Conus; species Conus ventricosus. Next base: position 18,588,686 of record CM031607.1, read on the forward strand.
CCTGGTTTTGGGACTGCGAAGACCCCTGGTCTTGTTGATCATGCTGTGAAACACTGGGTCGTGCTAGACCCAAAATAATTGGGGCCGGGGGTTTTGGTGCCGGTGCAGGCGATGGATCGGTGTCCCGTGCACTACGACTTCTCCTCTGCCACCTCGAAGAGTCAGACATTTCAAACTGAATTACCTTTCCGCAACACAGAAACAAAAATCAGATATGTTGCCGTTTGAAGAAGATTTTGACAAGGATACTTAGACCGCATCAACAAGACAGATACATGTTTCTGCCCTACAAGATTGGTGTTGAACCATTTTCATTTTCACAGTCAAAAGAGTGCTCAAAGCGGATGTGGTTGCAGCTGAGTAACGAGGTCTATATTTCATAACTCCTTAATTGCTCCCTCATTTCAGCGGGGTTCGGTAGTGTAGTGGTTATCACGCTCGCCTCACACGCGAGAGGTCCTGGGTTCGACCCCCAGCCGAACCACTTTTTTTTTTTTTTCTCTTCTTCTTCTTCCTAAAATACTGGTTCACTCAAAAACGAGTAGGTCACCAGCGCGCATGTTAAAAAGTAAAATAAAATAACATAAAATAGTGCGACTCAGTCTGTTGGCCCCTTGAGCAAGTTTGGTTACAAGGGTCGCACTCGATTATTCAAGAAGTTAAAAGCAATGGCCAGATTCAGGCCCAGGTAACCATAAAATATCTGGGAAGTTAAAATAGAAAATCGTCAATATGCAGATCTCAAAACTGTCGTATCAATTTGTTTTTTAAATGAGACTGCATTTGTGGCAATCTTGATGGCACCCGGCAGAACAGCCGTACAGAACTAGGATAAAATTTCAATTTCAATTTCAATTTCAAGACAAGACACTTTATTTTCTTTCATAAGAACTTTGTGTTGTGGTGGGAGCACATAAACACATGACATATGAGTACACAACATTGAATAATATAAAATGTGCAAATGCACTCACACCTGCACATGCCCACAAATTTAAAAACAATATAAATAAAGTAAGGCTTACTTTCACATAAAACTAATCAATAACTCTACCCAACATACACTCCATTTTACATCCAGTCAATTTAATAAAATCAGCTGTACGCTAAAATAAACCGTAAAAAAGGCACACGCAACGCACGCACGCACGCACGCACGCACGCACACACACACACACACACACACACACAAACTACACGGGATGTAAGTGGCTGTCAACATTTGATGCAGGTACGGTATAACATTGACCGCCACTCCTGGTGCTACTTTTATTCAATACTAGTTGTTCCATTGGAATATCAATTAGTTTAGCTCTGCCTTTGAAGAAGATGTTAAGTTCGATAAAAGCTCTTCTCTCTTCTAAGGGTTTCCATTCTAATTTCCTCATGTTCTTCCAAGTATTCCCCTTCTCTCTGATATGGTTCCCTGTTACGAACCGTGCTGCTCTCTTCTGAATCTTTTCGAGGTTATCAATGTCCTTTAGATGATAAGGATCCCAGACTGAGCAACTATATTCCAGTACTGGTCTAACCAGTGTTTTGTAGCAGTCGTCTTTAACCTTTTGGGGGCAGTCATTGATATCCCTGTATAAGAAAGCTAAGATGTTATTTACTTTCTTACATACTAAATTGTAATGTTCTTTCCATTTGAGACGACTATCTATAATCACGCCTAAATATTTTGCAGCATTGGTTTTCTTTAATAATAGTATTATGAATAGAAAATTCTGATCTAGTTGGTGAGCGTTTATGACATACACGCAACACTTGGCACTTTTGGGGATGAAATTCCATTTTCCAAGTTCTTTCCCACTCTTGTAAAGCGTTTAGATCTTCTTGTAGAATGCGTGTATCATTCTTGCTTCTGATTGTTCTATATACTAAGCTGTCATCTGCAAAAACCTTATAGTAGTTTAGGTTTAGGTTTGTAGGGACAATTGCCTTTAGCAATTATAGCCAGAACTGGCTTTACATGTCCCTTCTATGTGTTATCTGTCTTCACACGGTCAGGTCTTCAACTCGCTCAAGTCTTTATTTATCAAAGTCAAAATAAATGGTCTTCAATAATACACTATCATCGATAGAGCTTTTGAAAAGGTTAATATTTTGTGCACGTTTAATGTTAGGGGTTAATTTATTCCAAAGATTTGTTACTCTGTTACTAAAAGAAAATTTCCATAGGTTAGTGCGACAATATTCATGATACATTTTATCCACACTATTTCTGGTAATATCAACTCTTGATGCAGTGAAAAATTTTGAAATAGGAATATTGTCAACACAATTAAATATCTTATAGACTTGGATCAAATCGCCCCTCACTCGTCTTGTTTTTAGGGTAGGCAGTCCAAGAGCTTTTAACCTACCTTCATAGGAAAGATTTTGTATATTCTTTACAAGCTTTGTTGCTCTTCTTTGTACTCTTTCCAAAGCAGCAGACTGCCTCTTTAATCGAGGATACCAAACTGTATTGCCATTTTCCAAATGTGGTCTAACGAAAGCCTTGTATAGTTTTGTAAAAATATCTTTATCTATGTGAATAAAAGTACGTTTAATTATACCAATCATTTTATTAGCTTTATTTATAGAGTTTTGAATATGCTTATCGAATACCAGGCCAGAATCAAAAGTGACACCAAGATCTTTTTCATAATCACATGTTGAAATATCTGCACGCTCACCAGTATTACTGTTTTAACATTGTATATTGGTATCTTGGGTTCTTACGTCCAACATGTAGCACGTTGCACTTGTCCGCATTAAAATGCAAATTCCATGTGGTAGACCATTTGGATAAATTATCAATATCATTTTGAAATGTATTATGATTATAAGTTGTATTATAAATTTTTGTATCGTCTGCAAATATTTTGCAAATACTTTCCACCGAGTTTGGCAAATCATTTATAAATATTGTAAATAATACGGGACCCAAAATACTCCCTTGTGGTATACCACTTAGAACTTCTGTAAAATCTGAATATGAATTTCCTACTCTGACTCTTTGCTGTCTTTTAGTTAAAAAAATCCCTCATCCATGTAAGCATTCTACCTGTAATTCCATATGATTATAATTTCACTAAAAGCCTCTCATGGGGAACAGAATCAAAGGCCTTTTTAAAGTCTAAATAAAGTATATCTACATTGTTGCCATTATCTAAAAGTTTTGTTAAATCCTCCATGACAAGTAGAAGTTGTGTTGCACAAGATCGATGTTTACGGAAACCATGCTGGCATTCTGTATATAAATTATTTAAGGTCATATGATCTACGATCACATCCCGTATAATTGATTCCATAATCTTACAAACAATTGATGTAAGACTAACAGGCCTATAATTTCCAGGATCTGTCCTAGCACCTTTTTAAATAAAGCTGTTACATTTGCAGACTTCCAGTCCATTGGTACCACACCTCATTCAATTGACTTGTTGAACAAAATACTGAAAGGTAATGCTAACTCATTATACGACTCCTTTAGAACTCTTGCAGGGATCATATCAGGTCCACAAGATTTATTTGGGTTAATATTTTTAAGTCTCTCTCTAACTGCACTGGGTGTAATACACATATCAGTTACAGTGATTCCACTGGACCTTGAGCCAACTTCCAAGATCGGAACATTACTATTATCTTCTTTTGTGAACACACTAGAAAAGAAGTCATTTAAAGTATTTGCCTTATCTTCATCTGACACTGCTAAACCACCATTTTTTGTATTCAGTGGACTAATGCCAATATTTGTCTTGGTCTGTACTATTATCTTCTTTTGTGAACACACTAGAAAAGAAGTCATTTAAAGTATTTGCCTTATCTTCATCTGACACTGCTAAACCACCATTTTTTGTATTCAGTGGACTAATGCCAATATTTGTCTTGGTCTGTACTATTATCTTCTTTTGTGAACACACTAGAAAAGAAGTCATTTAAAGTATTTGCCTTATCTTCATCTGACACTGCTAAACCACCATTTTTTGTATTCAGTGGACTAATGCCAATATTTGTCTTGGTCTGTACTATTATCTTCTTTTGTGAACACACTAGAAAAGAAGTCATTTAAAGTATTTGCCTTATCTTGATCTGACACTGCTAAACCACCATTTTTTGTATTCAGTGGACAATGCCAATATTTGTCTTGGTCTGTACTATTATCTTCTTTGTGAACACCTAAAAGAAGTCATTTAAAGTATTGCCTTATTTCATCTGACACTGCAAACACCTTTTTTGTTTCATGGACAATCCATATTTGTCTTGTCTGTACTATTATTCTTTGTAACACACTAGAAAAAATCATTTAAAGATTTGCCTTATCTTCATCTGACACTGCTAAACCACCATTTTTTGTAATCATGGACTAATGCCAATATTTGTCTTGTCGTACTATTATCTTCTTTTGTGAACACAACTAGAAAAGAAGTCATTTAAGTATTTGCCTTATCTTCATCTGACACTGCTAAACCACCATTTTTGTATTCAGTGGACTAATGCCATATTTGTCTTGGTCTGTGCTATTATCTTCTTTTGTGAACACACTAAAAAGAAGTCATTTAAAGTATTTGCCTTATCTTCATCTGACACTGCTAAACCACCATTTTTTGTATTCAGTGGACTAATGCCAATGTTTGTCTTGGTCTGTAATATTATCTTCTTTTGTGAACACACTAGAAAAAAAAGTCATTTAAAGTATTTGCCTTATCTTCATCTGACACTGCTAAACCACCATTTTTTTGTATTCAGTGGACTAATGCCAATATTGTCTTGGTCTGTGATTGTACATATTTCCAAAACTTTTTAGGATGATCTTTACAATTTGACGCAACTTTTTTTTTCGAATTCGATCCTTTATTTTCTTTTTCTTTGTTCACATTTATTCCTCTTCCTTATATACTTCATATATTCACTACCTTGTTTAGTACACATAAATCTTTTATATGCATTTTGTTTTTTTGTAACTTTCCTCCAACTTTCCCTTATGCAGCTAGTGAAGAGTTTTCATATCTGTAACATTTTTTTTTTTTAATTTCATGTTCCCAGTTTCTCCACCTTCAAACTCCCCCCCCCCCCCCCCCCCCCCCTCCCCTCCTTAAGTCCAAATCTTTGCCAAGTCATTACTATGAAGACAGTTCAGTTGTTGGCCTGCGCTTGTTTTTTCCCCCCCCACTATTGGATTGTTCGTCTATGTATTTGTCTGACTTTATTCACGTTTAAAAGGCTGTGCCAGTCTTGAATAAAAGTTACTCTGTGTTAGGTTTCCTTATGGGAGCAAAACATACCCCACTTGCTTACTGTTTATCGTTTACTGTTCCCTACCTCATTTCATTTCCGATTTTCCTCCAAGCTTTTTTATCCAACCATATTGGTTTTTTCGATATATGTGTTGAACACTCTCTTTTTTGGAATATGTTTATCAATACACTTAAGAATAGTAGTTCCAGGAGAGAGATTTTTTTTTGTTCTCTCTCTCTCTCCCCCCCCCCCCCCCCCCCCCCCCCCCCCCCCCCCCCCCCCCCCCCCCCCCCAGCCAAACTTTTTCTTTTGAATCAATAAATGTTTTGATAACTTGCTGGAAAAAAGACACCCCCCCCCCACCAAAAAAAAAAAAAAAAAGCTTTGTAACATTTTAACATTGACTTTATTTATCTGAAGCTGTTGGGTTCAAGCTGGGTTTGACAGACTGAAGCTCTGATGGCTTTTAACCATCCCTCACTTTTTCCAGAGCAAATTATCATTTGCTTTCTTCAACTACGTCTATTATACAGTACCAAATACACCAATCAGAAGTAAGCTTAGTTCACAAGATCCGTCTTCCCGGTTTTAGTTCACATGGGAGAAGTGTCCGTTAATTACCAACCGTTCACCATCAGTCCAGCATCGCTAACCATAATATAGTTGTGACATCGACAAAACCCCAGGCAGAGTGCACGAAAGTGCATAGACTGGAAGCAGAGCCCCTTCCTCCCTGTTGATGCGGAAGGCCTGGCGACTTCTAGTTCGCTGCGAGGTGGCATAGCAGCGGACGCCAAGGGAGAGGTGGCAGCTCTGCTTTGAGGGACACTGATGTGAGAGGTCAGTGTCAGGCAGTGCAGCGATCCATCCAGCCATATGGGTGACGGCGGGTCTAGTCTGTGTCGCCAGGGGACGGCTCCTGGAGATGTGGGGCGATCGGCATATGGAGCGCTTGCCTGACTATGATTACCGTGGCCCGGGATACCATGCTCTGAGCCAGGCAGGCATGGCGGCTCTCCTGGAATAGATGAGTTTTACGTCCTCACAGCATAAGCAAGGGGCACTCCTTATGGGGTTAGGCTGAAAAATTGCCCTCTCGGCCGTGGTCTGCGTGGCCCGCCAAATTTTAGGGACTCGTGCAGCGCCCAAGCGACTTTCGTCCTGCTCCCTCTTTGAGGCGGACTCATGCGGCACAGGACCATCGCCACCCGAGCACAAAGAAGGTTCGTGGTGGTCCTGAAGAAGCCTCTTGTTTGGGGGAAAGAGGCTAAATACACCGACGCCCATCGTCGGCCGACCAACACCCGAATTTGAACTAAAGTTAAAAGGAACCAGAGCTCAGAGAGCAATATACGACGGCCCCCACAAGGAACTCCACCCACTACTGCCAGCGACAACAGTTCCACAGAATATGCAGACCTATGTCTGCGCGTAGGCTATACCTTCTGCTCAAGGTTCTCCGGCCAACAGGTCGTTTCATCTCACCTACGAACGAACTAAACGACTTATAGGCAATAAATACACTCTCTGACATAGAGATGGAATCTTGATAGCTTAGGGTCGCTTTGAGCTGCAGGCTTTTCATTTTTCGCGGTCCAGGGGAAGGTGCACTTATGTTTTGAGTGATGTTGCCTGGCTGGAGAGGCTGTAGGGTCGCTCTCCTGTCTCTTGACCTCACCACCTGATGTAGGCCTGCTGGTCAGCTGGTTGTCCACATAGTCCAGCGTTTGCGTGGGTTCTCTTTCTCATGCTCGTCCGATTCTCTCATGGGTAGGGACCCAGGATCTCAAGAGATGTACGGTTAATGGCTGGAAAAGTCTTCGCACTTGCCCTCCGAACCTTCAGGAAAAGTGTGAGGTCACAACCAGCATATAAGACTTAACATAAATGTAACACCTTTAATGTTATGGTCTTCACTTTCGTTTCCTACTCAGGGAACGAAAGGGTTTTTAATAGCACTGTAAGACCATGATAACTGCTGATCAGCGCTGAAAGACCATGAGAAACTGCTGATCAGTCGAAGGGAAATAACTCTTCAATGCCGTCAAATTCTAAGGTTTGAAAAGTGAAACCAGCACAGTTACCAATCAGTCACATACGTATGTAGACAATGAACAGTATTCATCAATCGTCTGAACATGTGTATGAATACGTATAATTATACCACTTGCTTTTCTTCTAGGTCAGTCAATGAACATTTCAAGAACCAGAATCTCAAAGTTTGGGATATAAACATTCTGCAGTCTGGACAAAACTTGGGTTTTTCGCGCTGTAATGGACTGTTTCCAGTCTTATGGCCTATAATAGGTTATGACTGTAAGCTAATTCTGTCCTTTTGCTATTGTTGTTTGTGTTGAGTGAAGGCAAATCATGTTTGTGGGAGATTATGGATTGACTGATGTCACTTTCCTATAGAAATTGAACGCGTCTCAGAAGATCGGGATACACATTTCCCAGTCCGGCAAACACTTGTTTTATTTTTGTTTTGCTTTTTCCAGCCGCGACAGACTGTCTCTAGTCTTATGGGATGTTATTAGTTGTGACTTTGGGCTAGTCCTGTATATAGTTTTTATAAGTGAGGCTACGTCAGATCTGAGGGCGGCTATGTGATTGACAGGAGTCAGTTCTTTTTAGAAACTGAACATATGCTGTGTGGTGTTGGACAATACACGCATTACTCCTGCACCGGTGGATTAACATGGAACACGCCAATTTCAGAGTCTGTAAAAGTGAGGTGTGAATTGGCACTGTCTCCCCCTGATGCACACGTGCAGAGCAAGTGAGGTGTTTGGGTGGAAGCGGCAGGGTTTAAGATGAAGCGCGAGTCGGGAAGGAAATACCCGTGGTAATCACCTAACTACCGGCATAGAAGAAGTAAGAATCGTTACGTCAACATTATCTGTGACGCAATGTAGAGTAGAGAGAAGGAAAGAGGGTGTAGTCGACTTACCTAAAAACATCTTTTCAGTAACGTCACACACACACACACACGCATTCATTCATTCTGTTTTTGGTTTCAAAAACGAGTCTAACTCCACACGGTCTATTCATTGAAATTATGCATTCTCTCACTGGTCTTGAAGGAACTGTTCTTGGACGTGCGTCAATGACAACCCATATTGTAGCTCAGCAACGGCGGGTTTTTTTGTTTTTTGTTTTTTGGCCAGTCCCTGGGTGGTTCTCCTGGTTTGAAGGCCCACTGTTTAACGCTTTGTTAGGGCAATGTTGTAGCAGGATGCGAGTCTTGAGCGTTTGACTGGTCTTGAGGATGAGTGGTATATATGTTGGTGTGATCGATACCGAAGAGGGTGAATCCGGGTACTGTAGTCTTGAAGATGGTGGTATGGCTAGTGTGGTCAGTATTAAAGGGAGTGAGTGCAGACTATTGTTGACTTGACGATGAGACCATGGTGGTGTGGTCAACACTAAGGTGAATGCATGGGTACTGTAGTCCTGAGGAGAGTAGATGGTGTGGTCAATACCAAAGGGGTTTAATGCAGGGTACTATAGTCTTGAACACGGTGGTATGGCTAGTGTGGTCAATGCCAAAGACGTTTAATGCATGGATATCATGGCCGACATGCATTTTACCTCATAATGCATTTACCTCAACACCAACGACGTCAAATGCAGAGGTACTATAGTTAGCACGTTTGCAAATACTGCATTTTCGTCAATATCAAAGACGTTAAATGAAGTGGTACAACAGATAGTACGTTCACAAATAATGCATTTCCTTCCATAACTCAAGATGCTGAATGCAGTGGTACTATAGTTCGCACGTTACAAATAATGCATTTTAAGTCAATTACCAAAGATGTTGAAAGCAGGGCACTATAGCTAGCACGTTCACACGTAATGCATTTCCTTCATACCAAGAGGTTAAATGCGGTAGTTAATCGTAGCTGGCATTTCACAAAATAATGTATTTTGACATTGCATCCTTGTTGTCGGAAACACAAAATCAGGGGCAGAGACGTGTGAACCAGTGTCTACATATCTTCCACGCTATTCATCTCTGGTCCCAGGATTCTGATCGGCCGCATGTACAACAGAGGCACTAGACATAGAGCAAGAGTTGTCCGGGGTCTGTGGCCTTCATCGTTGGAGACGTGCAGGCATGATGTCCTGGCAGACACTGACGGGCCGGGGTGGGAGACCAACGTTGCTCACCGTGGTCTGGGGGAGATAGAAACATGGAGCAGTGACACGGTGGCCAGCGGTATAGGGAGAACCATCAGCAAAGAAGACTGAAGTTGCCAAAAGAGTTGGGATGTCAGTTTTTAGAGCTATGGAGTCAGGCCTTGGAAGCCACATTGTCAAACATGTATGTTTGCATATGTATGTATGTATGTCTGGATGGATGGTGTATGCATGTACGTATGCGTATGTATGTATGTATGTTTGTATGTATGTATGTATGTATGTATGTTTATGTATGTATGTACATGCCTCTTTGCTATGCTCTTAGTGATGCTGGATTTAGCACGAAAGTGATTGTTCTTGTAATAGGTTCACTAGGCATAGTTCATAAAAGAGTGGTTTCAGGACTTTCAATGTTAGGTCTGCCCATAACAAAATGTAAACAACTCGCAAAATACTTGAGCATGTCTGTCATGATTGGTTCTAGGCGTGTTTGGTCAAGGCGGAATCACGTCATGAACCAGCATTGAAACTGACAGATGATGGCTCTTAAACTGTGCTATAAATAGTATCAGCTGACTAAAGCACTGATTGACAAAGAATTGGAGCCGCCAGCCGGAGAGAGAAAGGGCGTGGGGACAAAGAGAGAAAGATGGGAATAGAGAGAGAGAGAGAGAGAGAGAGAGAGAGAGAGAGAGAGAGAGAGAGAGAGAGAGAGAGAGAGAGAGAGAGAGAGAGAATGTGAAAGATAACTTATATCGATGCGCCTGCAATCTGGACTACTGTGCATTGTTGTTGATTTGACAAGTTGATGCATTAAAGTAATTGATATGTATGTATGTATGGATGGATGGATGGTTGGATGAATGGATGGTGTATGCATGTATGTATGTATGTGTATGTGTGTTTGATATGTATGTATGTATGTATGTATGTATGTATGTATGTATGTATGTATGTACGTATGTATGCAGGCAGGTAAGTAGGTATAAGGTCCATGCTCATAGTTCCATCTGGGGAACAGCAATTACATCCAACTCCAAGTGGGACACATTAAATCCAAACTTCACTGCACCATTGTATAAAAATATATACTCTGTACAAAACAAAATGTCAGGCTGCAGTGGTTCAGTTACGGCTTGTCCAGGAACAAGAGGCCATTTGAGAACGTTGATGAGGTCAGGGTTGTCGCTGGTGCAGGCTTCTCTTGGTCATGTTGTTTGTTCATAAAAGTAAAATTTATTTCTCACCGAGTGCATGATTTAGAGAAATACACGTCAAGCATCATTAAAAAAAAAAATTTTAGTACCAAAATTTTGATTGGTTTGTTCTCAAGTGAATAGCGCACTACTGGTTTGTTCTCAAGTGAATAGCACATTACTGTTCTGAAATAAACATTTGATTGATGGGAAAATGTGGCATTGATATAGAAACGACGAGGTAAGGTAAGGTAATGTTGCTTATAGCCCAGCCGACCGCAAGGGGCCACATCAGGGCTGTCACCACGTTGAAGTCAACTCGCAAGTCATTATTTAAAAAAAAACCCACCTAATTCACACAACCCTTTAAAATGCACCTTCTACACACCAGAAATTTTGTTTAAGATTTTTCCTCAAAACCTTAGATCAGATGAAAAATGTCGATCTCCTTCAGAAATTCCAAGATCGCATCGGGTGGGACATCTCTGAACAAGGTTTTTATGGTGTCTGCTGTAAAATGTTTATGTCTCACATCATGCAAATCCCAACAATCTAAACGAATATGTTTCACTGTGATTAGTACATGCCATGGAATGCACCACGGAGCTTCTTCATCTTTTAAAAGATAGGAATGGGTGTAAAAGGAGTGGCCTGTATGCAAGCGGCACAAAACTGTTTCTTACTTATGGCCGCCTCGGGAACATGGTAAAACCTCTTCCAGGTTTGGACAGATTTTGAATAGTTTATCTGCGAGTTCCATTCCTCTTGCCAGAGGTCTTTGACGTAAGCCATAATAACATAATATTACCATTTAGGACAGACACTAACATTTGAAGGTAGTGTCTGATAAAGTTATCCATCCTCAGGCGAGTCAGTTGCTGATGACTTATATAACCAATCTATAAAGGGACAGAGGTAAAGACAGACAAACACAGCAACTGGCGGGCGAACAGACACTTAAACTGGTAATTATGACAAATTAGAGAAAAAAAAGTTTATTCGTCATCTACATTATGTCAGCATAAGAGTGTTTGTCTCAAAGTACATAATTTGAAACCAAGGCCAGTTTATCTTTGGTCCAGAGAATTTAGCAGATTATGTTTTCCTCCTAAGACACATATCTACGCTCTCTGGCCCAGAGAATGTCCTGTGCCGCTGTTCCGTTCTGTACGATGTTCGCCTTTCATCAAGACGTGCTTTGCGCAGGAAGTAACGTCAGCTGACAATTTCAATTCATGTTATTCCTAAGGTTCCCTCCACTGTTCTTCACTGCAGTCAAGCATCAGGGAGGGAAGTGTTCTTCACTGCAGTCAAGCATCAGGGAGGGAAGTGTCCTTCACTGCAGTCAAGCATCAGGGAGGGAACTGTTCTTCACTGCAGTCAAGCATCAGGGAGGGAACTGTTCTTCACTGGAGTCAACCATCAGGGAGGGAACTGTTCTTCACTGAGTCAAGCATCAGGGAGGGAACTGTTCTTCACTGGAGTCAAGCATCAGGGAGGGAACTGTTCTTCACTGCAGTCAAGCATCAGGGAGGGAACTGTTCTTCACTGCAGTCAAGCAACAGGGAGGGAACTGTTCTTCACTGGAGTCAACCATCAGGGAGGGAATGTTCTTCACTGCAGTCAAGCATCAGGGAGGGAAGTGTTCTTCACTGGAGTCAACCATCAGGGAGGGAATGTTCTTCACTGCAGTCAAGCATCAGGGAGGGAACTGTTCTTCACTGAGTCAAGCATCAGGGAGGGAACTGTTCTTCACTGGAGTCAAGCATCAGGGAGGGAAGTGTTCTTCACTGCAGTCAAGCATCAGGGAGGGAAGTGTTCTTCACTGCAGTCAACCATCAGGAGGGAACTGTTCTTCACTGCAGTCAACCATCAGGGAGGGAACTGTTCTTCACTGCAGTCAACCATCAGGGAGGGGAACTGTTCTTCACTGCAGTCAACCATCAGGGAGGGAACTGTTCTTCACTGCAGTCAAGCATCAGGGAGGGAAGTGTCCTTCACTGCAGTCAAGCATCAGGGAGGAACTGTTCTTCATGTGCAGTCAACCATCAGGGAGGGAACTGTTCTTCACTGCAGTCAAGCATCAGGGAGGGAACTGTTCTTCACTGGAGTCAAGCATCAGGGAGGGAACTATTCTTCACTGCAGTCAACCATCAGGAGGGAACTGTTCTTCACTGCAGTCAAGCATCAGGGAGGGAAGTGTTCCTTCACTGGAGTCAAGCATCAGGGAGGGAACTGTTTTTCACTGCAGTCAAGCATCAGGGAGGGAAGTGTCCTTCACTGGAGTCAACCATCAGGGAGGGAACTGTTCTTCACTGCAGTCAAGCATCAGGGAGGGAACTGTTCTTCACTGCAGTCAAGCATCAGGGAGGGAACTGTTCTTCACTGCAGTCAAGCATCAGGGAGGGAACTGTTCTTCACTGCAGTCAAGCATCAGGGAGGGAACTGTTGTTCACTGCAGTCAAGCATCAGGGAGGGAACTGTTCTTCACTGCAGTCAGCGTCAGGGAGGGAACTGTTCTTCACTGCAGTCAAGCATCAGGGAGGGAACTGTTCTTCACTGGAGTCAAGCATCAGGGAGGGAACTGTTCTTCACTGCAGTCAACCATCAGGGAGGGAACTGTTGTTCAGTGCAGTCAAGCGTCAGGGAGGGAAGTGTCCTTCACTGAGTTAAGCATCAGGGAGGGAACTGTTCTTCACTGCAGTCAAGCATCAGGGAGGGAACTCTTCTTCACTGAGTCAAGCATCAGGGAGGGAACTGTTTTCACTGGAGTCAAGCATCAGGGAGGGAACTGTTCTTCACTGCAGTCAAGCATCAGGGAGGGAACTGTTCTTCACTGGCAGTCAAGCATCAGGGAGGGAAGTGTTCTTTACTGGAGTCAAGCATCAGGGAGGGAACTGTTCTTCACTGGAGTCAACCATCAGGGAGGGAACTGTTCTTCACTGCAGGCAAGCATCAGGGAGGGAACTGTTCTCACTGCAGTCAAGCATCAGGGAAGGAAATGTTCTTCAGGAGTCAAGCATCAGGGAGGGAACTGTTCTTCACTGGAGTCAGCATCAGGGAGGGAAGTGTCCTTCACTGCAGTCAAGCATCAGGGAGGGAACTGTTCTTCACTGGAGTCAAGCATCAGGGAGGGAACTGTTCTTCACTGGAGTCAAGCATCAGGGAGGGAACTGTTCTTCACTGGAGTCAAGCATCAGGGAGGGGAAGTGTTCTTCACTGCAGTCAAGCATCAGGGAGGGAAGTGTCCTTCACTGCAGTCAAGCATCAGGGAGTGAACTGTTCTTCACTGCAGTCAACCATCAGGGGAGGGAAACTGATCTTCACTGCAGTCAACCATCAGGGAGGGAAACTGTTCTTCACTGCAGTCAAGCATCAGGGAGGAATGTCCTTCACTGCAGTCAAGCATCAGGGAGGGAACTGTTCTTCATTGCATCACCATCAGGGAGGGAACTGTTCTTCACTGCAGTCAAGCATCAGGAGGGAACTGTTCTTCACCGTAGTCAACCATCAGGGAGGGAACTGTTCTTCACTGCAGTCAAGCATCAGGGAGGGACTGTTCTTCACTGGAAGTCAAGCATCAGGGAGGAACTGTTCTTCACTGCAGTCAACCATCAGGAGGGAACTGTTCTTCACTGCAGTCAAGCATCAGGGAGGGAAATGTCCGTTCACTGGAGTCAAGCATCAGGGAGGGAACTGTTCTTCACTGCATCAAGCATCAGGGAGGGAAGTGTCCTTCACTGCAGTCAAGCATCAGGGAGGGAACTGTTCTTCACTGCAGTCAAGCATCAGGGAGGGAACTGTTCTTCACTGCAGTCAAGCATAGGGAGGGAACATGTTCTTCACTGCAGTCAAGCATCAAGGGAGGGAAACTGTTCTTCACTGCAGTCAAGCATCAGGGAGGGAAACTGTTCTTCACTGGAGTCAAGCATCAGGGAGGGAACTGTTCTTCACTGCAGTCAACCATCAGGGAGGGAACTGTTGTTCAGTGCAGTCAAGCGTCAGGGGGGAAGTGTCCTTCACTGGAGTCAAGCCTCAGGGAGGGAACTGTTCTTCTCTGCAGTCAAGCATCAGGGAGGGAACTGTTCTCACTGCAGTCAAGCATCAGGGAGGGAACTGTTCTTCACTGGAGTCAAGCATCAGGAGGGAACTGTTCTTCACTGCAGTCAACCATCAGGGAGGGAACTGTTGTTCAGTGCAGTCAAGCGTCAGGGGGGAAGTGTCCTTCACTGGAGTCAAGCATCAGGGAGGGAACTGTTCTTCACATGCAGTCAAGCATCAGGGAGGGAACTGTTCTTCACTGCAGTCAAGCATCAGGGAGGGAACTGTTCTTCACTGGAGTCAAAGCATCAGGGAGGGAACTTTTCTTCACTGCAGTCAAGCATCAGGGAGGGAACTGTTCTTCACTGGCAGTCAAGCTCAGGGAGGGAACTGTTCTTTCACTGGAGTCAAGCATCAGGGAGGGAAGTGTCCTTCACTGAGTCAACCATCAGGAGGGAAACTGTTCTTCACTGCAGTCAAGCATCAGGGAGGGAACTGTTCTTCACTGCAGTCAAGCATCAGGGAGGAATGTCTTACACTGGAGTCAAGCATCAGGGAGGGAAACGTTCTTCACTGCAGTCAAGCATCAGGGAGGGAAGTGTCCTTTACTGGAGTCAACCATCAGGGAGGGAACTGTTCTTCACTGCAGTCAAGCATCAGGAGGGAACTGTTCTTCAACTGCAGTCAAGCATCAGGGAGGGAACTGTCCTTCACTGTGGTCAAGCATCAGGGAGGGAAGTGTTCTTCATGCAGTCAAGCATCAGGGAGGGAACTGTTCTTCACTGCAGTCAAGCATCAGGGAGGGAACTGTCTTCACTGCGTCAAGCATAAAGGAGGGAAGTGTCCTTCACTGCAGTCAAGCATCAGGGGGGAACTGCCAAACGGAAACTGAAACCTTCTTCTTCCCCTCCTCACCACGTCGTTCACTGCACACACATGATGAGTCTCCATCACAGCACTTTTTTCTTTCTTTTTTTTGTTAAAAGAAAGAATAATGGAGACACAGAAAAACCCATAATACAAGAACGTTATGTGTGTGCGTTTTTCCCAAAGTAATGAAAACCTGGAATTAGAAGGTCTACAAGGAGGGATTTTTTTTAATAGATTGGACAGAATCATTTATTGCTCGCTACATAATGAATAACAGTACTGAAAGTCTGGAATAAAAAACTAATGAGGGAAATAGATTCTGATCAAAAGCGATCACTGTGTGATGACATATTTAACAAATCATTGGCAAAAAATTCCCAGAATCATACATGCAAGTGTGTCCATCGAGATTAGCTGATCAAAAGACACACACACAAAACCACACACACACACACAAACACATATATAATAAAATATACACAGAGAGAGAGAGGGGGAAGCAGAAGAGAGAAAAGAGAGAGAGAGAGAAGAGAGAGAGAGAGGAGAGAGAGGAGAGAGGGGAGAGAAGAGAGAGAGAGAGAACAGACACAATTTGAGGAAACAAAGAAATGCAAAAAACGTTATCAACGACCAGGAGAATCCCACTGAATTCCTCTCCCAGGGAGAATCGTCGGAGAGGGAAGAGTGTGGTGCGGTTCGATGGTTTGTTGCGGGTCTGTGTATACTTCAGTCATCAGATTGGCCTATACGCGATGCCTTTCTCATTTTATCTCAGGAATGTTTTGTTACTTAAACGTTTAGAATTCTTCACATAAATACTGAAAATCAATATCTATGGTGCGTATGCCGGCCCACAAGATCTTTCAATACTGTACAAGACATTTGTCATGGTATGTGAGACCATCACCACCTCTTTCCTCTCTCTCTCTCTCTCTCTCTCTCTCTCTCTCTGTCTCTCACTTTCTGTCTCTGTGTCTGTCTGTCTGTCTGTCTGAATGTCTGTCTGTCTGTCTCTCTCCTTCTCTCGTTTCCTTCTTTTTTGTTCACGCACAGAACCGATACATATCTTTGCTCTCCTAACTTTAATGACTTTGACTGATTGGAATAGTTTCATGAGCGTTTGAGCATCTTTTTTGTTGGATGTGTTCGTTTGTTTTGTGCTTTTTGCATCTCTGTAATATCTTGTTGAGAATGTTCACATATGCGTGGTTTTGGTGATTTTGCTTGTTAGTTGTAAAGTGTTTACATGTATGGGACAGTTTTAATGCTACATGAGGCAACTGGCACGCTATGTGGGACAGTTGCGAAATTATGCCGTATAGCCTTAACATTCTATGCGGTATAGCCGTAACATTCCATGCTGTATAGCCGTAACATTTCATGCGGCGATCACTGGGTTACAGTGGAAGACTAGAAGCAGACTCGTCTATGCAACAGTTTACAAGTAGGCCTATAATCCTCTCTGAGAAAATTTGCAAACGTCTTGCCAGACAACGGTGTTGTCAGAGAACAAATGTGATATTACGCAGAACAACCATAGCACTAAACAGGATCACTAGTCAGTATTAGCCTTATATTACAATTTCAATGCTATATACGATAACATCAATGCAATACCTCTCATTTGTAATGTTCTATGGCATACCCTCTACGGAACAAATGTAATACGCCACAAGGTAAGTACAACGCAACACAGTACAGCAGAAATGTTCCATGGAGCAAGGATCATCTTGCACAACTCGCGACTGTAATGTTTTACGAGGAAACTACAATGCCATGTGAGACAACTGTTATGTTTTATAGATCAAGTGTAATGCGATACGGGACAAATGTATGTTTCGTGGGGGTAAATATCGATGCAATAGAAAATAACCATAGGGCTAGAAGATAGTTACATGGAACAACCATAATGTTCCGTGGGGTGAATGCAATTCAATAAGAGGACGGGCAAATGTAAGTATCATACTGGATAAGTGGCAGTGTAATGCAAGAATGAACACACTGTAACGCTTACGTGGCGAATATCATGCCGTATGGAACAACTGTAGTTTTATGCGTGGCAAGTATAAGGCAATGTGGGACAACTGTAACGTTATACGAGGCAAACAACTGCAAGTTGTATGTACAAGTATAAGGCTATATGGAACAACTGTAAGTTATTCGTTTCAAGTACCATGCCATCTGGAACAACTGCAGTGTTCTACGAGGCAGTTACAATGCATTGCGGAATCGTAAGGTTCTATGGAAGGCTTACATGCAGAAGAGGACAACCATAATGATCTACGGGGCAAATGGAATGCACTATGTTATATCTATAATGTACTGGCGGGGCAAATGGAATGCACTATGTTATATCTATAATGTACTGGTGGGGCAAATGGAATGCACTATGTTATATCTATAATGTACTGGCGGGGCAAATGGAATGCACTATGTTATATCTATAATGTACTGGCGGGGCAAATGGAATGCACTATGTTATATCTATAATGTACTGGCGGGGCAAATGGAATGCACTATGTTATATCTATAATGTACTGGCGGGGCAAATGGAATGCACTATGTTATATCTATAATGTACTGGCGGGGCAAATGGAATGCACTATGTTATATCTATAATGTACTGGCGGG
Organism: Conus ventricosus; assembly: GCA_018398815.1. NCBI lineage: Eukaryota > Metazoa > Mollusca > Gastropoda > Neogastropoda > Conidae > Conus > Conus ventricosus. The sequence goes on from CM031607.1 coordinate 18,606,796, forward strand.
GCAAATGGAATGCACTATGTTATATCTATAATGTACTGGCGGGGCAAATGGAATGCACTATGTTATATCTATAATGTACTGGCGGGCAAATGGAATGCACTATGTTATATCTATAATGTACTGGCGGGCAAATGGAATGCACTATGTTATATCTATAATGTACTGGCGGGGCAAATGGAATGCACTATGTTATATCTATAATGTACTGGCGGGGCAAATGGAATGCACTATGTTATATCTAAAAATGTACTGGCGGGGCATATGGAATGCACTATGTTATATCTATAATGTACTGGCGGGCAAATGGAATGCACTATGTTATATCTATAATGTACTGGCGGGCAAATGGAATGCACTATGTTATATCTATAATGTACTGGCGGGGCAAATGGAATGCACTATGTTATATCTATAATGTACTGGCGGGGCAAATGGAATGCACTATGTTATATCTATAATGTACTGGCGGGCAAATGAATGCACTATGTTATATCTATAATGTACTGGCGGGGCAAATGGAATGCACTATGTTATATCTATAATGTACTGGCGGGACAAGCATGCTGCTGTATTAGTCGGGAGGCTTACTTCTAGAAAGTGAAACACCCTAAACGTTGCGGGTTAAAAGCAAACATCTTGTTTTAGTAAAATCTAGGATAGTATGCAAATGCAACCCACATGGATGGCCCTTCTGAAAATACCCAGTATGGCTGCCATAAGGATTTTCAAAATGGCCGCCAAAACGCACAAAATATAGCATATCTCAGGGCTAGAAAATCCCAAATAATTTCTAGTAGTCCTGGGGACAAGTAGATCAAAAATTCTACTTGTCCCCCAAAATTTTTACTTGTCCCCCATCCCCACCCCAGTTATAAAAAAAAAAAAAACGGACCAAAAGTATTTTACAACATTACAAAATAGTGCAATAACAAGTCAGGAAACAATATTCACGACATATAATGTAATGTGTATATTTTACATTTACAGAAGGTGTAATTGTTTGCAACTCACAGAAAGGTGTGTGGGACAAGTTGCTGGCTGCCTATGGCTAAGCACAGAGAGAACGCTTCATGATTGAAAAATCGCGCATCTCAACGCTAGCGCTTTTTGACAAGTGCTTAGTAACTTTCAAGGGACACACAGATAAAGCCTACAGTTAGCGCTAGTTCTTGCCTTAGTAAAATGGCCGCTTCCTCTGACGACAAATTGTGTTGCTGGACACACACAGGGTACACAGTAAACACCACACAACAAGCGCCACACGCGTGAAAAAGAATAAGAATTTAATTTTTCGTGCTTTACAAATGACACGACAGAATTGGAGCGATAAAGTGTGAGTATTTTTTGTGTGTGTAAAATGGCATAGTATAGATAATTTATAGCGCTAACTTTGAAGCATGCGCTTTTCCAATCGTGAATCGTTTTCTCTGTGCTTAGCCTAAAACGAGGTGTTAACACAGACAAAGACCCTGGAAGATACCCTCTTTATTTACGCAAGTCTGCACCTGCACGTGTCGAAACTTTCACGGTCTCTCTCACGCGGTCAAGTGCAATTAAAACTGTTGCTCTCAGGCGTAGAACAAGCAATGAACCAGAGATGAACATTCACATCAAGACAACTACCTCAAAGTTGTTCGACCAGAGCTGTCACAGCTGCAAGATGTCAACATGAAAAACCCAAAGCCAAAACCAGTCCTTCAACAGGAGGTGCAGTAAAAATCTGGTTTGCTCCTGTTGACTACAAGGTTGTAGAGTCATGTGCTCTAGATACATATGGCTTGGGTCTTTGCCCGCCAGCAACAACCAGATGATCAACACGTACCAGGATGGAGTGGCTTCAACCAGAGGTGTCTATATCCAATCCACCAGTGACAGAAATAGGTCCAATGCCAATCCTAAATGCCCCGGCCCATGAGTTTTCTACACTATGGACAGTGATGAACAAATGCCAGGCGATGACAAAGAATGTAAGACACAAATACACAGTCATCACCTTTGATGAACAACTGTACTGTAAAGCAAAAATGCTTCAGTGGGACAAACAGGACCACTGCAAAGACTTCGTTCTCTTGCTGGTGTTTTCTATATTCAGCTGAATTTCTCCAAGGTGCTTGGTGAATACATGGAGTCATCTGGCCTGTCTACCATCTGGATTGAGTCCTTGGGAGAGAACAGCAGTAAATGTCCTGAAAGAAAAGGGTTGGAACCACGTGCTTCGCACACACAAGCTCACTTTCGAAGCACTTTGGACTGTTCTTTGGCTTCGCTTCAAAGAATGGGCAGAGGAGAATGCTAAGGTCTTCAGTGAAAGTCTCGAGGAAGCAGCAAAGATGGTAGTAGGTGGTTTCTCAGACAAGGATGAAGAACAGATCAGATCGTCTGCAGCAGATCTGCTGACTGAGATTGAACAAGTTTTACCATTGTTCAATGAGTTTGAAGCCTGCTGTTCAGAGAGTGCAACCTTTCAGTACTGGAGGAATTACAGGAAGCTGGTTTTCATTCTCCTGCGCTTCACACGCTCACTCCGTGAAGGTGACTGGGAGCTGTACCTCTCATCCTTTGCAGAAATGCTTCCATGGTTTGGTGCCTTCGACCATGCTCATTACACTCACTGGGAACAGTTTTCTTGGCAGACATGAAATGCTCTCCCAGACAGCCACAGAGGTTTATCAAGGATTCCAAACTGGTGATTTTGTGACAAGAGAGTCTCAGCAGAAGTTCAACCAGATCCCAGATGATCAAGCCATCGAACATGTAAACAAAATTGGCAAAGTGGCAGAGGGTCTTGTTGGGATAACAAGACAGACACAGCCAGAGACAGATGGTGCCTGACATACAACGAAAGAGAAAAACTTGCAAAGGACACTAAAGACATGTTCAGCTTGACTACTGACATCAAAGAGGAAAATGAATTTGGACACAAGGACTTTGGAAAGAAGCAGATGAAGCAGGACCATGATGATGTGCAAAACCTCGTTGGTATGTTCCGTGTCTTCAATCTCTTTGCCCAGCCATCTTCAGAGCTTGTTTCACTCACCACTGGGGATGTTACCAATGAGGCTGTGAAGAATGACTTATTGATGGCAGAAGAATTAGGGAAGTCAGTCATCAAAGACTTTGTCCGTGAAAGATTCAAAGACAAAACAACAGGTTTTCATGACAGAATCAAGACACAGAAGCTTCAAACATTTGATGGCATGTACACAGTACAGATTGATACTGGAAAACAGAAAGCTGTAAATGTGAAAGCAGACAGAGAGCTGTTCAGACGTGTGATAACAGCAATGGAAGCAGGAAGAGACATTGATGTTGACAGGCTGTTACAGCAAGAACTCTGTTCAATTCCTCTTTCTCTTGCAACAGCTGACCGCAAACTGCGACTACCCAGAAACAAGGCTAAACTGGGTAAAATACTCAAGAAGGCTTTGCCTTAGAATGCTGTCCCAGAAAACACCAACCTGACCTGCACCATCGTAGATGGTATGGCTATGGTTCAAGCCCTTGGAAACCGGTTGGAGCAAAGACCTTTGGAGAATGGAGCGACAACTTTGCACAACACGTGGAAAGCCTTTTTTCCAACAATTGTACCCGTGTTGACATCGTCTTTGACATATACAATCCACAGACAATCAAATCAACAGCCCGTGCTACAAGAGTGGAAAGGAAACAAACTATCAAAAGGAGTCTGCAGTCAAGAAACCAGATTTTTTGGCCAGTGGGACAGATTCATCTCACTGAATGAAAACAAAGCCAGTCTGACAGACTTTTTTTATGTGCTCAGCTATCCAGCAGATTCCAAATTAAGACAGGCAGAGAACTGGTACTCAGTGGTGGATTCAAAGAGCCTGCAAAAGGCTGGACATCAACAGGAAGAGACGTATCACACCTTTCCTCAGCTGATCATGAAGCAGCAGATACCCGCATGCTGCTCCATGCAAGAGAAGCAAGTGAACGAAGATTCCCTCAGACTGTTGTTGTCAGTCGTGACAACCGATGTCCTCGTCCTCCTCCTTGCCCACCAACCACAGCTTAGCCTGTTCCTTTGGATGCAGTCTGGGACGCCACGAAAGGAACATTATGTTCCTGTCCACCACATCAACAACACTGATGCAGAAAGAGAATCTCTGTTAGCATTTCATGCTATCACGGGTCGGACACAAGCCAATTTGCTGGCATTGGCAAGCTATCAGCTTGGTCCATTTTGTCAGCAACCCAGAGCTTCTTCAAAATCTAGGAAAAGAAGACTTTCCTGATGAGGCTGTTTTGGCTGATGCTGAGTCTTTTGTCTGTAGATTGTACAACCCAGACAGGCATCAGCAATCAGTTCACCAGGTTCGATGTGATCTCTTTCACAGTGCAAAGAGAAGTATTGAAAACCTTCCTCCCACACGTGATGCTCTGTTACTGCACATCAGACGATCACATTATCGGACTTTGATCTGGAAGCGAGCACTAGAGGCAAATCAGCACTTGCCTCCAGCAGTGGACAGTGGCTGGAAGCTAGTTGAAAAGGATGACAGCCATGCAGTACTTGAGCCTTAACTTCTCACAGAGAAGCCTTCGACAGCCATGTGCATGGAGCTCACATCCTGTGGTTGTGGAAGAGGAGCAGGAACGAGGAAGCAGCATGCTGTGCAACACTGCGGTGCAGATGCACACAGCTGCTCTTGCTCGCACAAAGGCATGCTACTGTTACAGAGGAAACTGCAGAAATCCGTGTCTCCTGAGCAGCAGGATAACTGATGAAAGTACAGTCGGTTTGACCTGCCCCAAACATACCCAAAAAGTGCACTCCAGAGAGACCGACACCACAGGATACTATTTTCTGTACATGTTGACAGTGTACTCCAGAGAGACCGACACCATTGATGGAAATAATGTTTATCACTTTATATGTGTTGAGTTCTCTAAAGTAGCCTAGTATTCACTTTTGTATGACATTTTATAGGTCAACTCTCATTTTTACACAGAAGAGTGTAAAATTTGATTTCTCTGTACCAGAAAATGGTACATTTGACATTAATTATGTGTACTTATGTTCATTGCAACTAGAGATATGCAGAAAAGTGTCGTTTTCGGCGGCCATTTTAAAAAGTGTCATGGCGGCCAAGGTGGGCAAATTTGGAAGGGCCATCCACCCAGGTTGTCTTCGAATACATCAACAGATTTCAGAAACACTGGATGTTTGCTTTTAACCCGAAACGTTTAGGGTTTTAGTTTTTTTGCAAGATACAGATTTCAGCCACCTGACTATATCTGGTAAATCTGTAATCTTCTGCAGGGCAAGGATGACGACATACGGTACGTGTGTAATGTTCCACGCGTTAAGTATAATGCTTTATGGAACACTTGTAATATTCCAAGGAGCAATTATAATGTTGTGGTAGCACACGTCATGTTTCACATGGCAAAATGAATGCTATATAGTACAACAGGTATGTTTTGCGAGGTAGTATATGAAATAACCGTGATGCTTTGCTTGTCAAGCATTATCCTATATATATATATATAAAAAAAACACACATCAAAAATATTCTGCAGGGCAAATATACCACCCTATACAAAACCGCGATATTTTTTTTAGGCGAGTGTAATGCTATATGCAGTATTCGTATGGTTCCCGAGGCAAAAATGTTTCCATAATATTCCACGGAGCTAATGTCACACATTAAGGAACAACCGCAATGCTACGAGACAACTCAGAACTCGGAACAACATTAAATTGACAATAATCATGGAACAACCGAAATGTAATACACGGCAAATACTATGCTGAATGGACATCCGTAATGTTCTGCACAATGCCGTATGGAAGAGCAGTAACGTTTCATGGCACACGTCTAGTGGCATATATAAGAACAACTGTAATGACACTCGGGGGGGGGGGGGGGGGGGGGGGGGGGGGGGGAGATATAATGTAATACAACCAGAGGCCTACTACGAGGCAGGTATGAATTAGCTGAAGCTACGTAAAAACAGTTGCAATGTTCCACGAAGTGAACACAGTAATTTTTTTTCAATGTTGTATCGTTCAACTCACCCAATCGAGGTATGACGTCATCCACAACGGCCCCAGTGATTGACGTCAGACGTACAGGGATGTCACCGGCTTTGTCAAAATGGACTTACCGATCCAGTGCCCGTCCTTGGACAATGTGAACGATATCCATGTACCTTGCAAATTCTTCGCTTGCACCTTGTGAGGGGCACTCTGGAAATGTCGATTATTAGTGGGTCTGAAGCTGGCGAATCCACATGCTATCACTATACTGAGCATCACAGCTATATTGACATGAAGCTGGTGAATGCACATGCCATCATACTACCCAGCATCACTGCTATATTGACATGAAGCTGATGAATGCACAAGCTATCATACTACCCAGCATCACTGCTATATTGACATGAAGCTGGTGAATGTACAAGCTATCATACTACCCAGCATCACTGCTATATTGACATGAAGCTGATGAATGCACATGCCATCATACTACCCAGCATCACTGCTACATTGACTTGAAGCTGATGAATGCACAAGCTATCATACTACCCAGCATCACTGCTAGATTGCAATGTTTGCATACGTTCACAAAGACACCAGCAGATAGGAAAACGTATGGCGGCAGTGGATCTGACTCGTCAACCGCCGAAACATTTCAACGTTGATTTTTGACTTATTGTCTCTTTAAATCATGTGTTCCCCCAATCTGTTCCATCTAAACCTACTGATGAAGGGGGGGAGATGAAGGGTGGGAGATGAAGGGTGGGAGATGAAGGGTGGGAGATGGAGATGGGCGCAGAGAGGAGAGATGGGTTGAGGGCGGGGGGGGGGGGGGCGGGTGGATTGGAAATGGGCCTACGGAAAACAGAACTCTCTCTCTCTCTCTTTCTCTCTGGAATGTGTTGGGGAGGACGTGGGGGGGGGGGGGGGGGGATTGGGGGCGGTGTGCGAGTGTGTGTATGTGTGGGTGTGCGCGTGCGTGCGTGCGTGCGTGTGCGTGCGTGTGTGTGAATGTGTGCTGTTGTTCTTCTTACTGTCTTGAGCAATGAACCTTGTACCCCAATTCGGATAAGTTAAACAGACATTACTTCGCTGCTTAGCAGATCGCAAAGATTAAACATTCTGCATACATCCAGGTGTCGTTTGGAACAAACTGTATGGTCGTATCCTCTGGGCAATGAAACAAACAAACAAAATGGAATTGATCACCTATTTCAGCCACAATACAATCTCGGACCATGTGTATGTTATTAAGAGAAAGTACGTATTGTTATGTCGTCATTGTTATCATTATCATTATCATCATCATCATCATCATTTTTATCATCACATCACCATCAGTAGTGGCAGTAGTTTTAAAATTCGTTCATTTTCATTGTCCTGTTTGTTTGTGTCTTGCCTGAAGAAGACCTAAGAGGTCGAAACGCGTCGTATTTTGTCTTGTGACTCGTTTGTCCACGTTTTTTTGAGCGGTTCGCTAACATTTATTTAAGATTTGTTTAGATTTCCGCCTGCAGTCGTCTCGCTTTGCAGCTCGATCCAGTAGTTTTATTATTATTCAGTTCATTCCAGACTTTTTCTGCTTTCGCCAGCTAGTAGTTCCCCTCACCTGCCGTTTCTGACTTGCAGTTTCAGGTACCATTCATTGGAGCCCTGAAAAGCGTACTGCATGAACGTGTCGCCCACTGGACACTGCACCGCGCGGATCTCGATGTCCCACCGCCCGTCTCCGTCTATGGCCAAGTCTATGTCTCCTGAAAGCCGAGAGATTGGGTTCGTTTCTGTCTGTTTCGTTCCGACTCTTAAAACCGCGCGCATGCGCGGGCACGTGTGTGTATGTGTGTGTGTGTGTGTGTGTGGTGTGTGTGTGTGTGTGTGTGTGTGTGTGTGTGTGTGTGTTGTGTGTGTGTGCGCGCGCGCGCGCGCGTACGTGCGCAGAGCTGAACTCTGTGATATGTGTATGGAGAGGACCGGAGCATCTAGGCTCCGTAACCCCACAATGTCACACCACACACACACACCACACACACACACACACACACACACACACACACACACACATACACACGCGCGCGCACACACACACACACAACACACACCATATTTTGCGTGCACTTCCACACACCTATGCTTCACACACATACCTTTACACACCTCTCTCTCTCTTTCGCTCTCTCTCTCTCTCTCTCTCTCTCTCTCTCTCTCTCTCTCGTCTATCACACAATTTTGTGAAAAGACGTAAAAAATGAAAGTACTACTACTACTACTACACACACACACACACACACACACACACACACACACACACACACCACACACACACACACACACACACCACACACACACACACACACACCTGTCTTCTGCTGTTGTTGCTTTTGTTGTTGTCTAACGTTGCGAATAACCTTTCTCGACAAGGCTTCCAAGTCATTTTTACCGCTTACAATGTTTCAGATTCTGAGGGCGATTTCGCTCCCCCCCCCCCCCCCCCCCCCCCCCCTCCCCCCCTCCCTCCCTCCCCCCCCCCCCCCCCCCCCCCCCCCCCCCCCCCCCCACTTCTGCAACTATACCATCCATAGGTCTTCGCGGCGCCCTGAACCAACGGTTTCGAATTTTACTCCCGCTGCCCTTCACCCCAGCTCATACCCCGAACCCACCCTCTTCGCCCATGATAGGAGCATACGTTTTAGCCCACGTTTTCCCAGTTGCTATGTTGTTCGCAGTGCCACTGGCATGTCAGGAAGCGTGCCGGTCTGGTCTGATAGCAGCAGAGTGTTTCCTAAGCCAGGAAGCGCCACCACGACAGTCCGGAAGCGAGCACAGATGAATTGAATCCGCGTGGTCACTGCATTAGTTTCATTCCGATTTGGTTAACGGGGTTTGAATACGAGAGTGTCTCACTATCCTCGACGACCTAGACTGCCGTGTGAGGAAGACATTGAAGAAGAAATAGGGCATAAAAATCAAATTGAGGTTATAAACGTTATGTGTGCATTTCAATTAACTATGACAAGATGGGTTTTCTGAGAAAGCTCTCGATTGTCAACTATAAAATGTCATGAATACCAATCCTCTCCCCCATTCCTCCCTGCACACAAAAGTACGCGATCCTCGAGATGATAAACAGTTAATCACAAATGAATCAATCGATGGGTGTGTGTGCATGTGTGTGTGTGTGTGTGTGTGTGTGTGTGTGTGCGTGTGCGTGCGTGCGTGAGTGCGTGTGCCTGCGTGCGTGCGCGCGCGCGCGTGTGTGTATGTGTGTGTGTGAATGAGAGGGATATGCCACTATACGGTTAAAATATAAATATATGACTTTTTGCTATGTGCTTGTCTATGTGTACGTGCGTGTGCGTGCGTGCGCGCGCGCGCACGTGTGTGTATGTATGTGTGTGTGTGTGTGTGTGTGGTGTGTGTGTGTGTGTGTGTGTGTGTGTGTGTGGTTGGTGTGTTGTGTGTTGTGTGTGTGTGTGTGTATGCGTGTGTGTCCATCGCTCTTCATCAAGTTCTCCGCTCTGTTGCTGATGACAGGATCTACCAAAGCTCAGTGGAAACATAAGGGATGAGCTTTTGTCGTTGTGTCCTCGCAAGCGATTATCATGGGGTGGTATAGATAAATTGATAGAGAGGTAGACAGATTGCAGGTAGATGGATGGATCGGTGAATGGACGGACAGACGGACAGACAGGCAGACAGATAGATAAATGGATAGACCGATAGATAGACAGGCAAACAGATCGATAGATGGATGAATAATTAAGACAGACAGAGAGACAGACAGTCAGACAGACAGATCAGCCTCAGACAGATCAGCCTCAGCCACGTGCAAACGGCTGATATTTTATGTATACTTGTATGGATTCTCTTCATAGTCTGCAAAAAAAAAATTGTGGTGCTAAAAAATCACTTCGCCCATCATCATTACAGCCATTGTCACCTTCGTCAATATCAGTGATCATGATCGTCATCGTCGTCGTCGTCGTCATCATCATCAGTAGTAGTAAAAGCAGCGACAGCAATGAGAGGTACCTTCTTTACAGACAGGACAGAGGTCTTTGACGAAGACAATGAAGTCTCCAGTGATCGGATCAGTGCCGAGGCCCTTGCCTTCTCCTTTTAACTGCACACAAACGGGCAGGTGCGCGCACACTGTGTACAGACGCACACGAAGAGCTCACGCGCGCGCGCACACACACACACACACACAC
>CM031607.1:18622004-18634504 GCA_018398815.1 Conus ventricosus
TTTCGTCGTGAAATAAGTAAAGTTTTTCAATATGTTGCATTCGTGAAGCTTCTCATTCCCAATTAGTGAATAATGAAAACAACCAACACTGCGTAAATTGCAAATTGTCGGTTTATTCAAAACCTTTTTCAAGCTAAAACGCAGAAGACCATTAGGAAGACAATTAGGAAACTTTGCTATAATTTGACAAGAGATATATTTACATGTGTTCCATCCTTGTCCTTAATCTGATAAGGTTTGAGTGTATTCTGTCTTGATCATCTGCTTGGAATAAATTTGCTTCAAACGGTCTTATCTCAATAATATGTAAGTTCATATTTCTTGCTACATGTAATTGAAACATATGTTACGTATCACTTATCAATAAATAATACAAGATCATATTTCTTGCTATATTGGCATAACATACTGTGATGCGTTCCATTTATCTTTCCATTAGTTAAAAACGGCGATATAAAGTGACTGTTATAAAATTATTTTTAAAACATTATCACTTTTGTGATGGCGAACATTTTCTCCGACACGTGAATCGCAGATTGATGTATTATTTGGTGACATCTACATTCAGTATTTATCATTCTGCCCAGTTATATTCTTGATCTTCTACACTTGTGAAAATGCGGAGAAAAAGTCAATGTTGTCCTCTCTCTCTCTCTCTCTCTCTTCTCTCTCTCCTCCACACACACACACACACACACACACACACACACACACACACACACACACACACACACATATACACATCATATAGATAGATAGATATATAGATAGAACGGATACTGGGTAATTGAGTAGATACATTTTTTTCTCTAGAGACACATGAGTCAAAGGCACGGTCGTCCGGCTGAGTACGGAAAACAAGGAGATTTCACGAACAGTGCTCTATTTGACTTCACGCAAACCTTCACTGGTACTATCATTCGTCTGTCAAGGGATTCCAGCCTACTGATAGCCATGGTGTACCATGTACGGGTTTACTTCTTCATCGTTGTCACTGTCGTTATCATCAACAACACCGTCGTCATTAATACCATCGATGCTTTGTCGCCACCATCACGATTGAGTATCTGGCTATTCCCATCTCTTTTTCACACACACACACACACACACACACACACACACACACACACACACACATACACTTAATGCCGACCGTCCCCCCCCCCCCCCTCCCACCCCCCCACCCCCCACCCCAAACGACATACTCCTTCACAGTTAAGCTCTAGAACCAACAACGCAAGCGCAGGAAGAGCTTCCGCTATAGTCATGTGACATCCGCCCACCGTTCGGGACAGGAGAAGACGCCGTCGTTGAGCCATCCACCACATCGTCAGGTTCTGAAGGTGTGGTAGAGTCCTCCTCACCTGGCTGTTGATCGCGACTGAGGGCGACGGCCAGGATGATGACCAGCAGAACGACGAGGAGGCTGCACACCAGCAGAATGAACATCACCTTCCTCTCTTTCACATAGTCCTGGATGGCGCGCAGATTTGGCGGCATTCTGAAAGTGAGAATGGCGAGTCTTCTGTGGTGGACCAGTTAAAGGACGTGCTGCTATTCATGATGCTGTCGTGGGAGAGGGGATGATAGGAGGAAGGAGGGGAGGGGGGGGGGGGGGGCAACAGCGGTACGTAGGTCCTAATTAGAACAAAAGGCTGACTTTTGTTGCTTCTGTCCTGACAATTAAGATTAATCTTGTTTGTATTGAGGATCAACTCGATATTAAGCGGGGAGAAGTGGAATCAGAGAGAGTTTACATTCTGTTTTTTCATTCCCGTCTCTTTTATCAATGTACACTAAAATATATGTTGGACTATGTGATTTTCCTAATCTGCGAACATGCTCAGCATTTATGTTAACACACATACACGCACGCGCGCACACTCACGCGCACGTTCACGCGCGTGCACGCACGCACGTGTACACATACACACACACTTGCACGCACGCACGCACGCGCGCGCGCGCGCACACCACCACACACACACACACACACACACACATAGCACTAGCGAAAGTCATACAAATGTGGCTAGGCTAAAACAGGAAACAGTGCCAACGGATCTTTTATCCTAGCTTGCGTGAGAAAGACCCATTTGAGAGAGAGAGAGAGGAGGGGGGGGGGGGGGGGGGAAGAGACAGAGACAGAGGGGGGGGGGGAGAGAAAGAAATTGGTTAGCGCCTTGCAGTGCATGTAAATTACAGTCATGGCTGTACCCTTATCTCCATCAGCGCGCATTCTGATAGATATTTCAAAATAAAAGAAAAAACCACGACATCAGCCCGAAGAATACACAAGTTTACAGAGTTCTAAAAATTTCTTCATGCGAACTTGACACAACAAATTGTGTTCACCTAAACTAGCTGGGACATACATAGCAGTTCAACAGTCTGTATACGTTTACTCATAATGCCTACAAGAAACACTTTAACGCATAAAGTATTTCGTTTCCTTCCTTCTTATTTTGAAGTTGGCATAATAAATCTGCGCCACTGTGTAATCTATGACGATAATGATGCGCTGCATGTTTCAGAAATGCTCCGTCTGATTCTTGTTATATACTTTCAATGCCTGCCTTCATGCCTGGTTAAAAAATTCTCTGTCAAACATTTAAAGTCTCGTTACTATTCACACCAACATTCCACCGCTGCCTTCTGCATGCAGTCAATCGATCTGTCTCATTCATTACGGTAACACCTCGATTCAGTCAGGCATAACCAAATCCAAATGTACACTTGACAAAGAATAAGCTTAGGGCCTACTTGAATCGCCCATTTCTTCTGCCACGTTTATCCAGAGCAAATAACACTCGACTGGTTTTAAAAGCAAATCTGCACTCATGCATGGCATTTGTGTTGATTTCAATGTTAAAAAAACTAACATACTTTGTGACTGGGTTTTAAAATAAAGAGAATACGTTCTCAGATTCTACAAACCAGATCATTAAGTAACGCATAAGAAGAATCTTGTTCGCGCAACCTTTCGCAACAAAAAGCTGTATGACATAACCCCTGGGTTTTTTGCGCTATGTTCACTATCAGCTGCATTTGTATTTAAATGACTTTGAATAAATATATCCAGAGAATAACTTTAGACCTAAACCCTTTTCCCCCTTTAGAATGAATAAGTAACATTTTTGCTCTGTTCGTACGTTTTGCACCCTGACTACAAAACTAAGCTTGTGGGAACGTACATTCTGAGGTATTGGTGTGCATTAACAACATGTATGATTATTTGTGTCCATCTTTTTCTAGCAATGAATAGCCACTTGTCCGAATACAAACCGTACAACTATATTTCTTGAATTCTTGAAACCCAGTTCTTGATGTAAGGCTGACGCTACAACACACAGACAATTCCACTACGTTTGCCAGCCAAATAGCTGTTTCAGTTGGGGAAGCAGCAGCAGCAGTCAACAGTAATATAAATAGTTGAATTAATCATATGAAGGCAAAATGTTGTCCCATACTGACCTTTGTCAGAATCTCCAGGTCTGCCTGGCCTGATGACTTTTATCGCTATTTCACTGATAAATGTGTGTGTGTGTGTGTGTGTTGTGTGTGGTGTGTTGTGTGTGTGTGTGTGTGTGTGTGTACGCGCGCGCACGTGCCCAGGCCTAGCCTGATGACTTGTATTGCTATTTCATTGATAAATGTGTGTGTGTGTGTGTGTGTGTGTGTGTGTGTGTGTGTGTGTGTGTGTGTGCGTGCGTGCGTGTGTGTGTATTTCATTGATAAATGTGTGTGTGTGTGTGCGTGGTGTGTGTGTGTGTTGTGCGCGCGCGCGCGTGCGTGCGTGCATGAGAGAGAGAGAGAGAGAGAGAGAGAGAGAGAGAGAGAGGAGAGAGACAGACACAGACAGACAGACAGACAGACAGAGAGAGACAGAGACAGACAGACAGACATGGAAGCAGGATGGGAGTTGCATCTTTCCATTTTGTGTGTTGTTGTTGTTGTTGTTGTGTCTCTTGTTGTTGTTGTTGTTGTTGTCGTGGCTGTTGTTGTTTTGAAACAGTCACTGGTCTGCATTTGGTTTTGGCAACAAGATCAAAATCAGTCCAACTCCATGAGCCTAAGAAATGGTGTCGAATAATGAACCGATCGCTCACCTGTCATTCCCACATTGTACTTCCTCGTAGATGATGACGTACTGTTACTCCGATCACTTTGTGTGTCTCCCTGGTTGTTTGCCACCAGCATTCTCCTGTCGCGTGCACTAGCCTATCAACGACTAGGCCTAGGCCTCTCTCTTCTTTAGGGCGTTTGAATCACATGCTGTTGCCGCTTGTAGCGAGTGATTCTTATCTTGATTATTTCATCATCGGGAAGTGATGTCATTCCGATATGCGTCATTGATCATGTTCTCTTCTTCTTTTCTTTTTTTTTTTTTTATAAATCATTAAAGGTGTTACCAGCATTTCGTTCTTTCGTTATTCATCTTCTAATTTGTTTTCACAAAATTATGTGATATTAGGAGAGTAAGCGAGCGAGCGAGAGAGAGAGGGAGAGAGAATCCTCTTCTGAACACACACGCAGCGATGTGAGAGTTCAAAGGTGACTGACTACTTAAGAGAGAGAGAGAGAAAGAGAGATCCTCTTCAGTACACATACGCGGCAAAGTGAAAGTTCAAAGGTGATGGCCGGAAAATGAAGGTCTAAAAGAAAACTAAAAGCCCAGTTTGACTTCGTAGACCTGATGTATTCAAGTATGGAAATGAGAGAGGCAACACACATTGGGTCTAACTCATTCTTTAGCATGTCTTGTGCCATGAACATTGTTTTTGTATAATTCTATGGGCCTACGTATTCGGATTGATAATAGACGAAACTCACTCCTCTCTCTCTCTCTCTCTCTCTAAGTAGTCAGTCACCTTTGAACTCTCACTTCGCTGCGTGTGTGTAGAGAAGAGGATTCTGTGTGTGTGTGTGTGGGGTGTGTGAATCATTTAGCCATATTATCGGATTTCAGCTATTCCCCATTCAAGGTAACATACTGTTGTTTCCCACCTCATTAATGTCACTGAGCAAAACTAGCAGAGACATAAATGCTTTATGACTCTTTAGGGAAGACGTGAGAACGACATGAACTCATTATTTCAGATTTTAAAAGGTTGGTGGCGTTTTAAGACACGTGTTAGCCTACATTGTTACACATACGAGCATGATTTAAATCTCTGACTTGCATCTTGCTCGTCTTTGGCCTTGTCAACGTTTTGTCATAAGCTATGAGTCAACAGGGATAAACTGTTCGGAGGCACACGATCACATTTCGGCTAAGTCCCTGCATCCTCTCCCCATTGTGTTATATTGGAGTGTTCCAAATGACGCCCCGTTTCATATTCGGCCCCTATGTAGATTTCATATGCGCCTGATCTTGGTGTACGCGTGTGTCAAGTATTTTGGGGTCGAATACGAATTTGCATGCGTGCGTGGGTGCGCGCGCGCGCGCGCGCGCGCGCGTGTGTGTGTGTGTGTGTGTGTGCATGAGCGCGGTGCATGTGTGTGTGTGTGTGTGTGTGTGTGTGTGTGTGTGTGTGTGTATGCACACATATGTTTGTCCTTCTGAATGTTTCTGTGTCCTCTGTGTAGAACCACGATTTGCTCTGTTACATAGCGTAGATGACCACATACCTCCCTCAACAATTCAAAAACAGCTTAACCTGATACGCCTTTATACACAATTCGGATTAGAAGTGTTTACAAGTTGTGTTCCATATCATATGTCACTAATTGTCGACAAAGCAGATTCAGAATCCAGCGGTGCATGCAAGCTTGCGATACGAAACCGGGTATACTGGCTTGCTGTTCTTTGCCAAACGTCCTGAGCCTGTACTCAACAGTCAGCGATTTCACCTTGTTAAGCCTGTGTCACTGGACGACTCTCTCGATCAAGTACTCGCTTTTAGACGTTAAATTAAAATGGCCACGAATTAGAAACGTGCACAGAATTCTGGCACTAACAGATGTTGTTATTCAATGTAATGAGACACCACTGCGTGAGACACCACTGAATACTCATTTTTAGAGTTATAAACGTTGGATGTTTTGGGACCTCTTTGGGAACAAAAATTAATGAAACATGTGAAAAAGCTCATAACGTAAAGATTTCACACGAATATGTGCTTTTTAACAGGGACAACTGTATAACTACATGTAGTCCTTTGGAATTTTTTTGTTTGCCTGTGTGTGTGTGTGGTGTGTGTGTGTGTGTGTGTGTGTGTGTGTGTGTGTGTGTGTGTGTGTGTGTGTGTGTGTGTGTGTATGTGTGTGTGTGTGCATGTGTGCGTGTGTGCATGTGCGCGCGTGCACGCGTGCGTGTGGTGCGTGGTGTGTGTGTGTGTGTGTGTGTGTGTGTGTGTGTGTGTGTGTGCGCGCGCGCGCGCGCGCGTCTGTAGACGCGTGTGCAAGTGTGTGCACATTCATGTTTGTGCTTCTGAATGCTTCTGCGTCCTCTGTGTAGGACGATGATTTCCTTTGTTATGTAGCGTAGATGACCACTTTCCTCCCTTCAACAATTTATAAACAGCTTAACCTGATATGCCTAAATATAAAGTCGGACTATAAATGTTCATAAGCTGTGTTCCATAAAGTCACTTGGTGACAAAACAGATTCAGAATTAAGCGCACCTGAACTTGCGGTAGGAACAAATCTAAATAAAATTATGGTTGCAACCGCCCAGAGAAACGTGGACAAACGAGTCACAAGACAAAACACGACGCGTTTCGACCTCTTAGGTCTTCTTCAGGCAAGGTACAAACTTTACAACTTGCTGTAGGAAGTTCTGGTGTTCTGACTTCCTTTTCCTTGCCAAACATCCTGCGCCTGTGCTCACAGTCGTGATTAACTTTTAAGCCTGTGTCACACTAGACGACTCTCTCGATCAAGTGCTCGCTTTCAGACGTTAAATTGAAATGGCCACAAATTAGAACTGCGCACAGAATTCTGGCAACAAATGTTGCATTAGGCGCAGTGGGGATATTCTCTACTGCTTTGAGACTCCTTTGAACGCTGTTTTTAGAATTATAAATATGTTAGATGTTTGTGGACCTCGTTTGTGGACCTCTTTGGAAAAATATTATAGTTAATGAAGAATGTGAAAACACTTATAATGCAAAGACTTCACGTTCACGAATTTGTGTACTTTTTTTGTTTGGCGTGGACAATTTGTTTAATGTGGACATATGTGTGTGTGTGTGTGTGTGTGTGTGTGTTGTGTGTTGTGGTGTCGCGCGCGCGCGCGTGCGGCGGTGTGTGTGTGTGTGTGTGTGTGTGTGTGAGTGCGCATGTATGAGATAGAAAAATTCTCACAAAACTTAACTGTATTCCTCAAAGTCACTGAAAAACACTGAGTCAAATTGTTTGATACTCCATGCTCACTTAAACATGCTCTTCGTCACTCATTCTTACTTGATTGTCGGACTTTCACTGGGGTTATTATTGTTATGCTATTATTTTGTTTCAGGGCCACGCTAATCCTGGATTTTCCCCGTCTTCATGTTTACCTTTCCCCTTCCTCCTCTTCCCCTCATCACCCCCCCCCCCCCCTTCCCACCCCCCCCCCTTTCCTCTTCGTTACATTTATTTGTTATATAATTTCTTGATAAATGACATTAAAATGTGTATCTATATAAATATATGTGGTTGCTTTTTCGACACTCGACAAGTGCGTGTGACCACCTAGGTATAAGCGATCACATGGGCGATTACCAGCCCAGTTTAAAGGCCTTTGTCAAAATGAACGCTTCTGTCATTCAATCGCGAGCAAACTGCTTTGATATAAGGGGGTGGGGGGCAGAATAGCTCAGTGGTAGAGCGCCGGACTCGTAATCTTGGTGACCTGGGGTTGCGGGTTCGAATCTCCGCCGGGCCTTTTCGGTACAGGGGGATTTTTCCCTCGGAGTTAACATTGGTTCTGACTCCATTTCCCATACAGTCCTTCGAATGAGACTATAAACCGAGGTTCCGTGTGTAAATGCACGCATAACATCTTGCACACACGTAAAATCCCATCACCAACTTTCGGAAGAGAAGGCCAGTTTGGCCGTTGGTATGGATGACACGTTACACATAGCATGCACCTTCCCCGAAGTTGGAGTGTGGCTGCCTTAATGGCGGGATAAAATGGTCATACACACAAAACTCTTCTCCCTTTGTTGGGTAGATGGGATTAATCCTTGCATGCCTGTCTACACAGGGAGTGTCCGCAGGAGTATCAGCCTGCGTACGCAGACAGACAGACAGACAGACAGACTGCTTTGAAATTCAAGTAGACTATAACACAATTGACAATAATCGTACAACACAGAACAACACAACACCATGATACTACGACACACCGTTATATACCATAACAAAACAGAACCGCACGACTCAATCATTACAACACGGTATAATGCCACTGGCCGACAGTGGAACACAGCACAACACAACCCACAGCACAACATAACGAACAGAACCACACAAAACAATACAGTATAACATCACGCTATTGGCCTACAAGACAAAACAGCGCAACAGAACTCATCACAAAGAAATGTCACGTAGCATAGCACAGCACAACGCAGAAGCGCGGTAGCGAAGTCCAACACACTGAGTTACATACTCATGTGTGTCTGCGGCTAAACCAACTCAATACAGGCAGAATCATAACTGCCGTATATATACGCCTTAGCTTAAGGCTGTGTCAGGCTAACTGACATAGGCTAGAACACCAAGGCTACATCAAAATCTTGTTATGCTCTGCATAGCTATGCAGGGATTGTCTTCAGTTGTGATAAGCTCCTAGCATAACATTATCAGTCTCCAAAATCCCCCGAAGTCGGAGTGTGGCTGCCCATGTGGCGGGGTAATCAAAAACGGTCACACACGTAATGTTCTCATCCCCAGCTGATGCATTTGTACCGTAGTGTTCAAGTACTTCGGCTGTTTGGAGGGTACGACGACAACAACAACAACAACAACAACAACAACAACAACAACAACAACAACGTAACTGCCGTATGAATGTATTCACAGCTGTACGTAGGCGATACCGTGAAAAGAATCTTACAGCAGTATTACAGCAGTATACTTGTTTCATAATCGGTGCCAGAGCATGTGGTTGGGGGGTGGGGGTGGGGGTTAACATGAGGTGGGACAGTTGAATACAGGAAAGAGGGAGGAAGGGAGGGTGGAGAGAGATGGGAATGGCGCTGAGGGGCGTACAAAGTTAATGTCAATGTTAGCTTGACATCGCAATATTTGGTAGTGCTCTGAAGGCTCCATTCATTGTGATCGTTGTTGCGAAAATTTGTGTACGAGAGGCGTGTGTGTAGGCCTGATGTGTGTGTGTGTGTGTGTGTGTGTGTGTGTGTGTGTGTGTGTGTGTGTGTGTGTGTGTGTGTGTGTAGGCCTAACGAATGTGTGTGTGCGCGTGCGTGCGTGCGTGCGTGCGTGTGTGCGTGAGTGCGTGTGCGCGCGCGCGCGTGTGTGTGTGCGTGTGTGTGTGTGTGTGTGTGTGTGTGTGTGTGTGTGTGCGTGTGTGTGTGTGTGTGTGTGTGTGTGTGTGTGTAGGCCTAACGTGTGTGTAGGCCTAACGTGTGTGTGTGTGTGTGTGTGTGTGTGTGTGTGTGTGTGTGTGTGTGTGTGGTGTGTGGTGTGTGCGCGCGTGCGTGTTTGCGTGTGTGTGTAAACTAAACTCTGTGAGTGTGTTGAATAGAATTTTGGCTGTTCGCAGCAATACCACGATAGGGAGCGCAGTTTATGCAAGTTGCCTGTCACTCACTGTTTGCAGGTTGCATTGCATTGCTCACTAACTCGCCGACATTCGCAGTCCACAATAACGTCCACCCCACGTTTAAACTGTCACTCATGCATGACGTTTTACAAAGGTTGAACAATTGCCTCATTCTGTGGTATGACACGAGCTCCATAAGCCGACAAACACCCCTACCCACCTACCCCCTCCCCACCCCTCCTCCCTTCCCCCGCAAGGAAACAGCTATCAATGCGACGAAAATAATCTTTAAAGAGAGAGAGAGAGAGAGAGAGAGAGAGAGACGTTAATATACCCCCATCCCACCTCCCCCATGTTTCCAGTTTCCTGGTGTGTAAAGTTTTATGTCAACGAAACCTTCGTATGATGCGGCTGCACACCAAAAATTGATACGCCAGTGCCTTGCGTAAGGAGTCGAGTATTTTTTTGTGCCTGAAAGTTGATTTAACTTTTTTTTGTTCTTTCATTGTCCTTCAAGGCACATGCCACGTGGTTCCAAGCAGACAGATCAAAATGAAAGGAAGGGGACTATTTTGGGGAAACAACCTGGCGCAAAGATAGGGTCACGGGTGAGTGCGAAGGTCTGACATGTGACATCAAGTAAGGGGAAGGCCTGGCTCATGTATTTCTCGATTACGAATGATTTCATCGTGAGAATTCCCTAAAAACATGTGAAATGATTGGTGGGCGGCCTGATCGTTTGATCTATTATCACTTTAATAAAATTGCTCAAATTCATGCTACATCTCAAAACACTTGCATGGATTAAAAAGTGATTTAGTGCACAATCCTATTTGTGGCGTATGGCCTGCTTAGGCAACGCACCGAGCGTGATAGAGAGCGCTATGCCAGGGCAGGGAGACAACTCATCCCTGCATTGAGGGTAAGCACATAATCCATTCTGTCTACTAAGCAGAGGACCTCGCTATTCATGATGCATGCAGGTCCCAAAAGCTGCAACAGACACGCACAACTGAACAGACAGCATGACTGTGCAGTTCTTATTCCCCATGTTGGTCTGATGTGGGTTTAGAGGGAAAAGACACGCACGCACGCACGCGCGCGCGCGGCACCACACACCACACACACACACACACACACACACACACACACACACAGAGTAGAAATCATTTCACAGCAGTAACATCAAGTGTACCACAGAGAGAGAGAGGAGAGAGAGAGAGAGAGAGAGAGAGAGAGAGAGAGAGAGAGAGAGAATAATTTCACAGCAATAAAAATTATCAAGTGCACCACACACACACACACACACACACACGCACGCACGCACGCACGCACGCACGCACGCACGCACGCACGCACACACACAACACACACACACACACACACAAACACACACACACACACAGGGAGAGAGAGAGGAGATCATTTTACAGCAGAGAGGAGATCATTTTACAGCAATAGAAAAGAAAAGAAACACCCGAAGGTGTGGGAGGACCAGAGAGCACTGTATATAAGGTGTACAACACAGAGAGAGAGAGAGAGAGAGAGAGAGAGAGAGAGAGAGGAGAGAGAGAGAGGAGAGAGACAACTCATTTCACAACAAAAACATCAAACGTTTCAGTTAAAACGGAATCTTTCATCTCCCTAGCATCAGTCAATAAGCTGGTAATTTGATCCCTTTGTGTCAGTCCCTTTAATCGGCTCTAAATTTCAACACAGCAAATGTATTTCAACTAGCAGGCAAGACGTACTTTTTTGACAAAAGCTCGCTATTGTTTGTTTTCTTTATTCGTGTTCGATGATTTTTTTTTTCAGATGCAGACAGAGAAAAAAAAACAAAAAAACCTTTGGTCATCTGTGAACAGACCATGAAATTCAAAGATCAGCGAGTTCGTGTAAACATGCATACTTCTCCACAGTCTATGCATTTTTTTAAAAAATGTAGTCCCACAAACAACAGAAAATTCGAAAAAAAGGGGAAGAAACTGGGTACATACATAAAAATCAAACGCAAAGAAAAGCCAGATTACTTACGGATGAAGAATAGATGGTGCTAGGTCTTTACATGACGTGGGATATTGTTAATTTCCGCATTGTGTTTCTCTATTATCTCTTGCCAAACTGATTTTGAAAAAAAAGTATTTGGCATACGTCTTTCACTGTTATATTTGAATATAAAAGAATTCGCACGCGCGCGCGCACACGCGCGCGCGCGCGCGCGCACAACCACACACACACACACACACACACACACACAGCACACACACGCACCACACACGCACACGCACGCACGCACGCACCCAACGCCACGCACGCACGCCCCCCCCCCCCCCCCCCCCCCCCACACACCACACAAATTTAATAGATAAAGCGGAGCATTAAATGGTGAGAGGTGGGGGTGGTGGTTCTCCGAGCCAATCGTTACCTCTCCCAGAATAGTAACACCACACGTAATATGTATGTGCATTTCACTCTGAACGAATCCTCAACAACTTTCCAAGCTGTACTGTCCGCATTCCCATTACAGAAAAAAAAAAAAAAAAAAAAGAAGTTCAGACCAGTCTCTTTCCTCGTTACAAAATGGAGAGTTTGTCGTGGTTGTCCGCCCCTAACATTTAAAGTAATGGGTTACTGCCCTTTGCCGGGCTTGCTGAAAAGGAAGAGAAGCTCCGAAATCCATGTCCAGGCTTGACTACAGCAAAGGTTTGCTACAGGCTGGGAGCTTTCGTGCAGTCGCGTGTGTACTCCCCTTCTACAGGAAATGGGGAGTCAAAAAAAAAAAAA
>CM031607.1:18648909-18673991 GCA_018398815.1 Conus ventricosus
GAGGAGGGGGGGGGGGGGGGGGGAGGAGGAGAGGAGAGAGGAGAGGAGAGAGGAGAGAGAGGAGGAAGGTGGGTGGGGGTGGGGGTGGGGGGGTTTTTGCACATCGGATTGTGGTCCAGCCATGTAAGACTTCCCATTCTCCGTTGCTTCATACAGTCTGTGCCATCTCTGTTCGCTTCCGTGCAGTCTGTGCCATTCTCTGTTCGCTTCCGTGCAGTCTGTGCCATTCTCTGTTTGCTTTCGTGCAGTCTATACCATTCTCTGTTCGCTTCCGTGCAGTCTGTGCCATTCTCTGTTCGCTTCCGTGCAGTCTGTGCCATTCTCTGTTTGCTTTCGTGCAGTCTATACCATTCTCTGTTCGCTTCCGTGCAGTCTGTGCCATTCTCTGTTTGCTTTTGTGCAGTCTGTGCCATTCTCTGTTCGCTTTCGTGCAGTCTATACCATTCCTGTTTGCTTTCATTCAGCCTGTGCCATTCTCTCTTTGCTTCCATGCAGTCTGTGCCATTTTTCTGTTCGCTTTCATGTCGCTGTGCCATTCTCTGTTTGCTTTCGTACAGTCTGTGCCATTCTTTGTTTGCTTCCATGCAGTCTGTGCCATTCTCTGTTGCTTCTATGCAGTCTGTGCCATTCTCTGTTTGCTCCATGCAGTCTGTGCCATTCTATGTTGCTTCCATGCAGTCTGTGCCATTCCTGTTTGCTTCCGTGCAGTCTGTGCCATTCTCTGTTTGCTTTCGTGCAGTCTGTGCCATTCTATGTTTGCTTCCAGTGCAGTCTGTGCCATTCTCTGTTTGCTTCCGTGCAGTCTGTGCCATTCTCTGTTCGCTTCCGTGCAGTCTGTGCCATTCTATGTTTGCTTCATGCAGTCTGTGCCATTCTATGTTTGCTTCCGTGCAGTCTGTGCCATTCTCTGTTTGCTTCCTGCAGTCTGTGCCATTCTCTGTTCGCTTCCTGCAGTCTGTGCCATTCGTGTTTGCTTCCATGCAGTCTGTGCCATTCTATGTTCGCTTACATGCAGTCTGTGCCATTCTATGTTGCTTCCATGCAGTCTGTGCCATTCTCTGTTTGCTTCCTGCAGTCTGTGCCATTCTCTGTTCGCTTCCGTGCAGTCTGTGCCATTCTCTGTTCGCTTCCGTGCAGTCTGTGCCATTCTCTGTTCGCTTCCGTGCAGTCTGTGCCATTCTTTGTTTGCTTCCATGCAGTCTGTGCCATTCTCTGTTTGCTTCTATGCAGTCTGTGCCATTCTATGTTTGCTTCCATGCAGTCTGTGCCATTCTATGTTTGCTTCCATACAGCCTGTGCCATTCTCTGTTTGCTTCCATACAGTCTGTGCCATTCTATGTTTGCTTCCATACAGTCTGTGCCATTCTATGTTTGCTTCATGCAGTCTGTGCCATTCTCTGTTTGCTTTCATGCAGTCTGTGCCATTCCCTGTTTGCTTTCATGCAGTCTGTGCCATTCCCTGTTTGCTTTCGTGCAGTCTGTGCCTTTCTCTGTTTGCTTTCATGCAGCTGTGCCATTGTCTGTTTGCTTGCATGCAGCCTACTCCATTCTCTGCTTTCATGCAGTCTGGGCCATACTCTGTTTGCTTTCATGCAGTCTGTGCCATTTTCTGGCTTCATGCAGTCTGTGCCATTTTCTGCTTTCATGCAGTCTGTGCCATTCTCTGCTTTCATGCAGCCAGTACCGTTCTCTCTTACTTTCATACAGTCTGCGCCATTCTCTGTTTGCTTTCATGCAAACTGTGCCATTTCTGTTCGCTTTCATGTCGTCTGTGCCATTATCTGTCCGCTTTCATGCAAATTGTGCCATTCTCTGTTCGCTTTCATACAAACTGCGCCATTCTCTGTTCGCTTACATGCATACTGTGGCCATTTTATGTTCGCTTTCATGCCAAAGTGTCATTTTCTGTTCGGTTTCATGTCATCTGTGCCATTCTCTGTTCACTTTCACGCAAACTGTGCCATTCTCTGTTCACTTTCACGCAAACTGTGCCATTTTCTGTTATCTTTCATGAAGTCTGTGCCATTCTCTGCTTGCTTTCATGGAGACTGTCCCATTCTCCATGCACTTTCTTTCAAACTGTGCCATCTTCTGTTCGCTTTCATGCAGTCTGCGCCATTCTCTGTTTGCTTTCCTGGAAACTGTACCATTCTCTGTGCACTTTCATGCAGGTTGCACCATCTTCTGTTCGCTTTCGTGCAAACCGTGCCAATTACTGTTCGCTTTCACGCAGGATGTACGGTCAGGCCATTCGGACACTGGATGGTGGTGCCGAGGCCAATGACTGGATGACGAAGTACTTGAGTCACCCGGTGCGCCTTCTGTACTCGGGGCCCGGCGTCGACACACGTGACGCCTACGACATGTCCCTCAACTGGCAAACAACTTCTCGCAGAGGCGACAAGGTCTCAGTTTATACCATCTTTCTCCGTTGTGGGGCACTTAACTATAAATCATCAGCATTTAAAGTTAGGAGAAATGACAATGCATTCAAGCTACACACACACACACACACCCCACACACTTAGGGAATAACAATTGAGAACGGTATATAAACATAATGAAAACAGTGGCTATGTTGATGCCACATGCGCGACTGAAGGCCTTTGCTAGGGTGCACGTGTGGGGAGTGTTCTGTCATCATGCATGCAGTCTGCATAGCCTATTACATTAAATGTTTTAGGCCTCTTTTTAACGTGCCTTACGTTAAATGGTTGCCAAGTCTTTTCAAATGTAGTTGTGGCTTGGCTGTACATAGTTGCAGCGACCTATCAAAATGTGATTTGTCTTCTCCAAGTTTGTTCCCATCCATTATGGCTATGTGGACTATGATACCTGCGTCTGTGTTCTATAGCCCCATTGGTATGACCCATTTCAGGTAATGTTCGCTGTCCTGTTGTGTGCACTACGGCCTCTTTGGTAGTACCCATTTCAGGTAGTGTTCGCTGCCCTGACTGCCTACTTGCTGTGTATATGGCCTCTTTGGTATGAACCTTTTCAGATGGTGTTTGCTGCCCTAGCTATCTGCCTGATGACCCATTTCAGATAATGTTCGCTGCTAACTGCCCACGCGCTGTGTATATGGCCTCTTTGGTATGAACCTTTTCAGGTATTGTTCACTGCCCTGACTGCCTACTTGCTGTGTATGGCCTTTTGGTATGACCCATTTCAGACGGTATTTGCTGCCCAAGCTACCTACCTGATGACCCATTTCAGGTAGTGTTTGCTGCCGTGCTGTGCACTACGGCGTTTTGGTGTGACCCATTTCAGATAGTGTTCGCTGCTAACTACCCACGTGCGTCGGCCTCTTTGGTAAGACCCATTTCAGGTATTGTTCGCTGCCCTGACTGCCTACCTGGTGACCCATTTCAGGTCGTGTTCGCTACCCTGACTGCCTACCTGATGACCCATTTCAGGTCGTGTTCGCTACCCTGACTGCCTACCTGGTGACCCATTTCAGGTCGTGTTCGCTACCCTGACTGCCTACCTGATACCCATTTCAGGTCGTGTTCGCTACCCTGACTGCCTACCTGGTGACCCATTTCAGGTCGTGTTCGCTACCCTGACTGCCTACCTGATGACCCATTTTAAGTATTGTTCGCTACCCTAACTGCCTACCTGGTGACCCATTTCAGGTCGTGTTCGCTACCCTGACTTCCTACCCGGTGACCCATTTCAGGTCGTGTTCGCTACCCTGACTGCCTACCTGATGACCCACTTTAAGTATTGTTCGCTACCCTAACTGCCTACCTGATGACTCATTTCAGGTAGTGTTCGCTACCCTGACTGCCTACCTGATGACCCAATTTCAGTATTGTTCGCTACCCTAACTGCCTACCTGATGACTCATTTCAGGTAGTCTTCGCTTCCTGACTGCCTACCTGCTGTGCACCACGGCCTCTTTGGCCGAGCTCAACACTCGTCTGGACACTGCAGTGGACAGCCGCAACTTTCGTCCCAACATTATGGTAGAAAACGCCATCGCCTTTGATGAGGTGTGTGTGTGTGTGTGTGTGTGTGTGTGTGATGGAGAATCACCACATGTTTGAGCACACACACGCACGCACGTGTGTGTGTGTGTGTGTGTGTGTGTGTGTGTGTGTGTGTGTGTGTGCGCGCGCGTGCGTGAGAGAGAGAGAGAGAGAGAAGAGAGAGAGAGAGAGAGAGAGAGAGAGAGAGAGAGAGAGAGCGAGCACGTGTGTGTGGAAACAGCGTTAAACAGAATCATTTGCATATTGGGGAGACCAGGTTTATTCATTGATGACACATTCAGTAGAACGAGGAGGTTATGTTGAAAGTTAGTTTGTTAATTTAGAGACTTTGGATGAAGGTATGCAAATAAATGGTAATCCAGTTATCACAGTGTGTGTGTGTGTGTGTGTGTGTGTGTGTGTGTGTGTGTGTGTGTGTGTGTGTGTGTATCATGTGTTTGTGCGTGTCTCAGAGAGAGAGAGAGAGAGAGAGAGAGAGAGAGAGAGAGAGAGAGAGAGAAATTCACGTCCTGGAATAAATTACGCCAACACTAGGCATGTCGCTTATATTACCCCTTCCCCACCCACCACACACCACACACACACCCACACACACACACACCACACCAGACCCATTGCACAAGCCCTGTTTATAGGGAAGAATATAGGAGTTTGATAGAAGCACACTGAAATACAACTTCGCTTCTGAATATGCACGGTCTCTGCCTTTTACATTACTTCAATGAGCACAAATGTCTGAAAAGAATTCTGTGTACCTGTAAATACCACAAAAGGAAGGCGCACAAGTAATAAACGAGTTTTGTGTGTGTGTGTGTGTGTGTGTGTGTGTGTGTGTGTGTGTGTGTGTGTGTGAACACGGCTCTGCCAGAATTTTT
This sequence comes from Conus ventricosus, assembly GCA_018398815.1. Lineage (NCBI taxonomy): Eukaryota > Metazoa > Mollusca > Gastropoda > Neogastropoda > Conidae > Conus > Conus ventricosus. The sequence continues at coordinate 18,653,777 of CM031607.1, forward strand.
CATACACCACTTGCAGAGTATCAAGTGCCTGAAAAAAAAATCTACACATCTTTAGGAGTACTGCAAACAGTACATGATTTTTGACAAAATTCTGCAAGAATTTGATGGACATCACCAGTACAATTTACTTATACAGATTTTTTTAGGTGCTAGATGCGTTATTGACGGAGAAGGTGACAGAGCTGTTTTCTAGCGGTCTCTGCCTCACATTGTCTCTCCTCTCTTCGCACAGGAGACTGGGAAGAAGTGCGCATTGGGTCATCTGCCAAGTTCCATTACGTACAGCCTTGCAGAAGGTAAGAAAGATCGTGCATACTGCATCGCATGGCGTGCGTGTGTGTCTGTAGTGCAACAACGGACTATACTCTGTCCTACAGAGGTCGCCGGCACTCAGAACTGTCGGAAGCAATGAAGAGGTCAAGGGTCATCGATCGTACATGGAGACTAGCGCCAGCATAAACTGCCATAAAATGGTGCCCATGTTAAAACTGCCATACAATGGTGCCCGTGTCAAAACTGCCGTGAAATGGTGCCCGTGTTAAAATTGCCATACAAACGTGCCCGTGTTAAAAGCTGCCATACAATGGTGCCCATGTTAAAAATACCATAAAACTGTTAAAGCTGCTATGCAATGGTGCCTACGTTAAAACAGCCATACAATGGTGCCCATGTCAAAATGCCATACAAGATAAGATAAGATAATGTTGCTTAATAGCCCAGCCGACCGCAAAGGGCCACATCAGGCTGATAAAATGCCATACATGATGCCCGTGTTAAAACTCCATACAATGGTGCCCATGTTAAAACTGCCATAAATGGTGCCCATGTTAAAACTGCCATGAAATGGTGCCATATTAAAACTGCCATGAAATAGTGCCCGTGTTAAAACTGCCATGATACGGTGCCCGTGTTAAAACTGTCATACAATGGTGCCCATGTATAAACTACCATAGAACTTGTGCTCATGTTAAAACTGCCATGAAATGTGCCCCTGTTCAAACTGCCATGAAATGGTGCCCATGTTCAAACTTCCACGAAACGGTGTCCTTGCAAAAACTGCCATAAAGTGGTGCCCGTATCAACACTGTCATAAAATGGCACCCATGTAAATACTGCCATGAAATGCTGCCTATGTTTTATAAAACTGCCATGAAAAGGTGTCTGTGTTGAAACTGCGATCAGATGGTGCCCATGTTAAAACTGCCATTAAATGGTACGTGTTGAAATTGTTATCAGATGGTACCTCTGTTAAAACTGCCTTATGGTGGTCGTGTTTATGTGGCCTAGTGGGAAATGCGTTGCACAGGGAGTGAGGGAATCCTGGTCTGTTGTTCCTCTTATGGAGCTGATTTCTCAGCTCTCATCCGTTGCTTTATTATAGTGGGTCTGAGTATAAGTCTTAACAAACGAGATGATAAAACCGAGGTCCTGTGTGACCTCGCCCACCGTTTAGTGTACGTAAGAGAACCTGTGGCAAGAGGAGTCATTCCTGGCAAATTGCTAGCTAATGTCCTCTTTGCTACGCCAACAGTGACATACGCAGAAAAAAAGCTTGGTGTTGTTTGATGGTGATCCGCTCTCTGAGGAAAGAGCAGCTCAAACTTCAAAGAGATCTGTTTTGGTGCTGAACTTTATACTTTAACAGCACAATGCAATGCAATAGAATACAATGCAGTACAACACAGTACAAGGGTTGAGAGCACAGAAACTAGTTTTCTTTTCAATTTTAAATAGTGCCTGTTCCAACTATTGTTTTTTTTTTCTTTGAATAACAGTTTGGTGTTTTTTTTATCAGGAGAATAGGTCCGAACAGTTTGGTGTTTTTTTATCAGGAGAATAGGTCCGACTGTTAACACCGTAGATAATTCAACAAATTTCATGCCTTCATGCAGCGTTTTAATGATTGCCCATGTCTTTAAGGAAATGTACTGTAGTTATTCATCCAACATCAGTTCCTTGATCCACGAATGCTGCTGTCGAGATTTGATGTTGCAAGCATTTTACATGGTTCTCACTTTCAGCTTGGTCCATAATGTGATCATGACTTGTCGTTACAGATGTGTGATAACAACAGTGAACCCAGTCACCACCAAACGCAATGTGGGCAGTCAGCCTTTGTCAACACTTCGAAAGTGAGTTCTGTCTTTTGTTCTTTATTTTATAATGATGATTATCATTATGATTATGATCATATTGTTATTGTTGTTGCTACTGATATTAATCATTTAAAAAATTTTTCATTGTTATACATATATATATATATATATATCAATGAACTAATCAATTCCAAGGATAAGTAACCGAGCTCCAATTTGTTTATAATTGAATATATAATATATATATATATATATATATATATATATATATATAAAATATATATATATATATATGTGTGTGTGTGTATATATATATAGTGTGTGTATATATATATATATATATAAATATATATATATATATATTGCAAACTACTTTTTGATTTTCCACGTTCTCTTAGCAGCATTAGTCATGCAATGCCTGTCCTGAGTAATACTGTTTCTCTCTGGCACGGCCATAGCCCAACTCACTGTGTTGGGTTTAAAGTTTTTGTGGAGATTCTGGCTTGATCTGGCTACCTGTTAGTATGCAGCCCTGATGTTTGTAATGATTTGTGCCTTGGCCGAGGTGAATGGACGACACTTGCCATCAATCTGAGGGTGATTAGGCATAAAAGGATCGTGGTATTCAGCAAACTAGGACTTAAGTGAATACCACCATAAATAGCTTACTGATGGGAGAGATTTTCATGACCCCCCCCCCCCCCCCCCTCCACACACACACCCACGCTTGCATATGTGCATGCACACATACATGCACACACAAAGACATTCATGCATATACATATGCACATACATACATACACACTCATTTTTTTCATCCTAACTTTCAACTGTGTCTTGATCTCGCTTACAAATACAATTCATTTCAGCAAAGTTACACTTATTTCATACAAAAGAGATATATTGTCAACCACTATGAGAATGGCTGCTGTCAACAGGTTCAAAACAGAAAAGTATAAAGGTATTTAAACTGTTATTACAGTTTATTGTAGTTATGGTTGTTTTGAGTGTTACTGTTCTTTTTTTTTATAAACATCTGCAGCCGACAAATTTGTGAAAAACTAAGTCTGTTTTGCAAGGCATATTACATAAAAACTGTATTGCACCCTTTTTGGTGTCTCTCTTTTCATTTTGGCTTATTTCAGAGTTGTTAACACGCAAAATTCATGTAACCGTCCTCTATGTACTCTTATGTATCTAAAGCCAGAACTAAAAGTAATTAACTGTTGTTTAATCCTTTATCTTTGCTATCTGCTGTACTGTGGAAAAAAAAATTGTTTCACCTTTAACTGTATTTTTAATGGACAGTGACTAGTCTTGATGTTGACTCCGATATGTGCATTTAGTTTTCATTGTCAACGTCTTTTCAGATATCGACAAAAAGCCCCCTACGGAGACAACCCCTTGTTTGGAGCTTACATTGCACTGGACTGCCAGGGGCAGATCAAAGTGGGAGATCCTGTCTACGCCATCCGACGGCAAAAGTCTGCTGCCTCCTGAAGTTGCTGACACATGCCTTTTTTAAATTTTATTTTTTTTATTAAATCATTGGAATTACGAACTGGAGGCAGAGGGAGAAGATGGTTCTGCTTTCTGTGATGCAATGCTTTAGACACTGTCAGCTTCTTATAATTCACTGTAACCCAAGCTGTTTGGCGATGGGACTTTGACCTGGATATGTTGGACTGAAAAGGACAGCTGTCAACTGATTCAAAACAAAAGAATCAAGGTATTTGTAATCATAAATCGCTGCATCTTGATAATGTATTTCATTGTTCAGTTTGTGACATGTTTTTTTCTTGAAACTGAATTGCAACTTGTTTCAAAAAGTGAGAGAAAAAAAGGAAAAAAGCAGCATATGGTGTTTGTATGATACTGCTAAGACTGTATGGCAAAACTGAAGCACCATTACGGGGGGGGGGGGGGGGGGGGGGGGGGGGGGGGGGGGGGGGGGGGGGGGGGGGGGGGGGGGGGGGGGGGGAATAGGAATGGGTTGACAGCCTAAAAATAATAGAAGTGTGTGTACGTGTGTGTGGTTGCTGTCTTTAATTTCATGCATTTCCCCTAAAAGTGGCATTAAATGAGCGTGTGCTCATACGTGTGTGTTTGTATGGTAGGTGAAAAGGGAAGGGAAGCAGCATTTGTGGACAAATCTCTGCAAGACTATGTTGAAAAATTTAGTAGTGGCAGAAAACAAGCGCAGGCTAAGAATTCCTCCATCATTACATTAAAATGACTAGGCAAAGATTTTAAAGGTCAGCCCTTTTTTGGTTGATTTTGGTCTAATTGTTGTGCTTTTATGCTTGAGAAATGTGACCTGGCCATCAACTCATGCTTGCCTTCCAGAGTTTATTGACAAACGTGAAGGACTCTTCTTTGTTGTGTTGTTTCCTCGTCTTTGTAACTTAAAAAAAAAATCCAAGTTCACTTAGATTGTATAAATTTACAACAAAAAAGGGCATTTTTCTACATGACATGCTTACCTGTTGCTGTAGCAATTAAGCAGAAAACATTTATTGCCATGCGTGAAATTATCTATATTTACACAGAAATGCTCATTACTTTTGAAACAGAGAGAGAGAGAGAGAGAGAGAGAGAGGGAGGAGAGAGCTATGGGAAGAGTGCTGAAGTGCAGCCGGAGTGAAATAAACATTATAAAGTGATGTTTCATGTATTTATTAAATAACTGATAAACAATTAGCCATATCATCACATTTTACAACCATTGTATGACATGAGACAGAAGAAAAGATCTAGCGATCCAGATTACTTGAATTTCTACATAAAATGAACAGGCTCAAAAGAAACATCCACTCAAATTCACAAGTTCATAAAGCAATGGAAACCTCCAAATCACTGTTTAAAATCACAACCATGTATGCTAATTCAAGCACACACACACACACACACACACACACACACACACACACCACACACACACACACACAGTAATACAAACACACAGCCATAAACAAAGTAATACAGCATAAATATTTGGAACAAACATGCCAATTAAAATCAGTTTAGAAGTTGAATGTATTAAATATACATGCAGGTACAAGCATGAATGATACACAGTTCACATGGCTATCCTTTCCACTGTTCTGGAATGTTTTTAAAAAATCTGGACGGATCAAACACACTGAATGCTCAATGTCAGATATTAATTTTGTTAAATGCGTACTATGGATAAATTTAAGATGAGATACAGCCCATTCTTACAACTTTTCATTTCATGAATAGTAGAAGCATAACATGGACGTAAAATTCTTGGGAAAAACACAAAATCACAACCCCCCCCCCCCCCCCCCCCCCCCCCCCCCCCCCCCCCCCCCCCCCCCCCCCCTGAGGAAACATGGGCGCTATTCTTTTTCTTCCTGTTTAATTTGGCAGTGATCTCCATTTGATCCTAGGTTTGATGGTCAGGAAATGATTTTGTAAATAACTTGCATAAAAATGATTCATATTCTTCTATAAGTCATTCAGTTAAAAACGTTTCTACGTGTTGCCTTGTGGACTTTGTTTTAGTTAAATAAGCAAAACCATTGGAATGTACACCAAAGTGACAGAATCAGTCAACCCCCCCCCCCCCCCCCCCCCCTCCCCACAAAAGCACTCATAAATGCAAGTGGATAATTCACTGTCACTGAGCATCACTGTAACACTTTTTTCTTTCTCATGGTGCTGGGTAGTTCGGTAGGTATAAGTAATCTTGATAACTTTGGGGGTGGGGAGCGTGAAGGGGTCTAAACAAATATACGAGAATGTAAGCCCATTTCCAAACGTGTTAATCCATCAATTGTACCGAGACCACACTTCCCAATTGAATGCTGCAAGAGATCACAAAGGAAAACGCTTAATTAAATAGCTTAACAGCAAACATTTGAAATGCACATTGTCATCTGAAAGTCTAACACAGGTTCCTTTAAAGAAATGGACTACTTCTTGCAGAATACACAACCATGTAAAATAAAAAGTCTCTTGACAAGAACATGAGGGCATCTGTGAATGTACTACTACAAACAAACAAAAAGGACCACTTACATTCACTTCTATATGCCATCTCTAAGGGGGACAGTTGTTAGAATGGCTCCTGTGGCCAGTAATTAGTGTGAGTGCAATTTAAGAAAGGCACAGGATACAGCAGAGCTAAGATGACCAGGAAATTTACAGAGCTTGGCAATTCCGTGTGCAGTTGTTGCTGTCATTTGTTGTGTTACAAAACAAACCGGTCTGTGATAATGTCTGAAATCAAAAGACATCCATGGGGCAGTCAGGTGTTAAAAAGGCACAAGATCTTGCTCAGCAGAAATACAGACACCAGGGCATTTCACAGAATTTCTATGCTGAAAGTGGTGACAAACAATACAGTACTACTCCTGCTGGCTTCATAATGTATTTTTTGTTTTGTTTTCATCTGACATCCTGAGAACCCAAATCAAAAGATCCACCTTTCCCCCCTGCCACTCACCACCCCCACCCCACATCTTCCCACTTCCTCCCCCTCTCCTCCTACCCTACTCCTCCTCCACACACATATTTTTATGAAAGTGGACATGTCCTCAGAGTTGTGAATTCAGGCCAAGAACAGTGAAATTCACAGCTCTATGCAACATGACAGACAGTTTTATGGACAAAATATAAGGCTTCTGTCCCTTGACAAGAGGTTTTAATCCCACAGTGCCTGGGTTGGGATTTTTCCCTATGATTTCTCACACCAAATGAAGTTTCAATCCCACAGTGCCTGGGTTGGGTTTTTTTCCCTATGATTTCTCACACCAAATGCAGACATAACAGAGCCTTAATTCTCGTATTCTATATGATACACACACAAAAATTTCTCATTATCCAAGATGGCGTTCACTGGATTACGAAAACGGGTAAAACAGCGAGTATGCATGACCCTGAAAATGGAGAATGGCTGCCGATATGGAGGGGTAAAATCATATGTAAAAAAAATTTCATCAGTAGAACAAAATATTCATACAAGTCACAATTAGCAAAAAAAGGAAACAAAATATATCTTCGCATTACTTTTGCTTAACTTAAGTTATACAGTATAAACAGATGGATATCTTCTATGTCTAGGTACAGGAAACACAGCACTGACACACACACACACTCACAAACATAAATATCTATATCAGATCAAAATATCATAAACTGGATTATTGAAAAAAAAAAAAAGGATATATATCTCATCCGTCTCTCTGCTTTAAATGCTGAGGACGTCTTCCTCAACACCCATGAATCCCACCACAAACTCTCATAATCAGGCACTAGAGGTATCACTTGTGTTTGCAAGTTACAAGGAAATATATCGGCAGATCCTCACTTTGGCCTTTCATGGCTTGGCTCAATATAGTCATCTTCTAACAACTTTCAACTGCTGGCATTATTATCTTCTCCTCTCAAACTCCCTGTGGATCCATTCAGAGTCCTGGTAATATCTTGGGTCACCCAGCTTAAGCGCTGTTCGTTTGTAGAAGTAATAATGCAGTACAGCACCTGAAAAAAAAAAGCGACAAAAAATAGAGGTGTTGCATCAATCAGTCATGGCTGAAAAAAATGCAACAGAAATCATGATCCTTATCTTTAATCAAGATGATATAATAATTCTGTGAAGAGCTCTGATAACTGGAGGGTGAAGTTCTGGGATCAAACAAAGTCCAGGCTCGTGTGAGATACAAGATGCTGCGGCTCAAATCAAACTCCTTATCAATCCTAGTGATTTAATTATCTGCAAGAAGAACAATATTCCATTCCAGCAGGTTTTGTCACACACAAAGTCACCCCAGCTGGGTATCCTTTCTACAAAGAGTACTAAGCAGGTAATATCCACTTGGAAGTTATTTCAGCATTTTACAATCACAATATGTTTGGTCTTTTCACAGGTCAAGCTGTGTTATCTTTTTTCTTTTGGTTTTGTTTTTTCTGTGGCCTCATCTTCCATTCCAGTTGAAGAGGCATTACCCCCCCCCCCCCCCTCTCCTCCTTACTCTGCTCATTCTGACTCCTTAACTACCATTCTTCAGTTACAACAGGGGGGGCCGGAATAGCTCAGTTGGTAGAGCGCCGGACTCGTAATCCTGGGGTTGCGGGTTCGAATTTCGTACAGGGGGATTTTTCCCTCGGAGTTAACATTGGTTCTGACTCCATTCCCCACACAGTCCTTTGAATGAGACTATAAACCGAAGTTCCATGTGTGAATGCATGCACAACATCTTGCACACACGTAAAATCCCATCACCAACTTCCGATAGAGAAGGCTAGTTTGGCTGTTGGTATGGATGACACATTACACATAGCATGCACCTTCCCCGAAGATGGAGTATGGCTGCCTTAATGGTGAGATAAAAAACGGTCATACACACAAAACTCCACTGCCTGTCTATACAGGCAGTGTCTGCAGGAGTATCAGCCTGCGTACGCAGAAAGAAAGAAAAGAAGAAACGGTTAAGATATGAAAGGAATAGAGGGTCAGTATAAGGAAAAACAAACAAAAACCCACCCAGAGACCAAAAATGCTTACATGTACGCTGTATAATGAAGAGGGCGTGGTAGCCTTTGTTGTTCCACATGAACTTGTCAGTGTTGGACCAACGCCTTTCCTGTGCAGGAAAATTGACCATTTCTCTTTTACACATTTTTTTTTTCTTCATTGGAATGGTTTGCGACAAGTTTGAGTAATGTTGTACATTACTTCAATCAACTGCATCAACAATGGCCATACAACTTACTTCAATCATGTATATATTATATCAAACTGTGTGAGCGAGTGAGTGAGTGAAGTGTGTGTGTGTGTGTGTGTGTGTGGTGTGTGTGTGTGTGTGTGTGTGTGTTGGTTGTGTGTGTGTTAGAGAGATGTGAGAGAGGAAGAGGGAGAGAAGAGAGAGAGAGAGAGAGAGTAGAGAGAGAGAGAGAGTGTGTGTGCATGTGTGTGTGTGTGTTGTGTGGTGTGTGAATGTGTGTGATGTTTAGTGTGTGTGTTATTGTATGAGATGGAGGACAAGGTAAAGGAATGCAGAAATTTAAATAAAATTTGAAATAAAACTCTCTCTCCCTCTCTCAGTCTGTCTCTCTGTCATATATATTATATATATATATTATTATATATATATATATATATATATATATATATATTAGGTCAGTAAATTTAAAATGCCTAAAATTTTTTTTTGAGTGCTCAACCCTTGGGGAGCAACATTAAAACAAGTTTAAAAGAGGAGTCTTAAAACTATCTACAAATTCAAACAATCTGATGACAGCGCAACACGCTTGAAACAAATTTGTAGATAGTTTTAGACTCCTCTTTTAACTTGTTTATATATATATATTATATATATATTATATATATATATATATATATATATATATATATATATAGAAGAATCTTTTAAACTCTTTCTCAGATAATGTATACACTTTCATTCAATGACTGAAAAAACAACAACCCTAGTTCACTTGAGTTTGGACAAGTAACAGGATCTGAGACCTGCAGTCATTCCTGAACAGCTGTTTACATATATTTCTGATAATTAAATGATGCATACATACATATTTCATATGAATGAAGACCAAAAAAAAGCGAATGTACAAACAAAACAGCAACAAAACATGCACTAGAACTTGGTTATAAAATCTTTATGCAACGACACACACACACACACACACACACACACACACACACACACACACAGAGAAAACAAACCGATTGTGCATCTGATCTTCGCTGTGAAGCTTCTAGTCTAACCACAAAGGACACACCTCCACTATTGATCAATACATAAACACATTTTACTTGCAGGGTAGTTAAGTGTAATTACAGCAAGCAAACACCGCAAGGAAAATTCCACACATTTTTAATACCCATTCAAAATCCCCCAACATGATGGAAAACTCGATTAGTGACAGAAACTGGCATCACATAAATTGTAAATTATCAGGCATTCAGCAGCAAAAACCACTCCCATTTAGTTTCAAAAACCACTTCCCATTTAGTTTAAAGTAATAACTCACTATCACCATTCCCATCTTGTAATCATTAGTCCAACCACACTGATCAACATGAGCTTTGGTTCATTTCCCAACAACCTTCAATGAACTCGGACAGTCATTTCATTCTTAATGAATATTCATGATGAAATGGCCTTTTGTTTGATTCTCTATTTCTTTCTCATTCTCTCTGATCAACATCTGCAAAAAGCCTCATGCAAAGGCAGTCAAAATGTTGAAAATCACACAAACCATCAAATATGTAAAGAATCAAGCAATCTTATCTCCAGCCAAACCATTTCCCCTCTCACAGCCAGATTGTCAGACTCATACAAAATAAAGCTATACTTCCGATGTAACACGTACTTGCTGGAGAAAGAGAAACAAGCTTATCGGTTAGTTTAAAATATAACATAGTCTGTGGTTTTGTGTTTGAGTGCCATCATGTATAATTCTCTGAGTGTGTATGTATTTATATGTGTGTATGTGTGTGTGCGTGCGCATGCGTGTGAGCGTGTGTGTGTGTGTGCATGCTTGTGTGTACATGTGCATGTCACACTGTCTTACTTTACAACATCAGAAAAATGTACTTATAAATCAGTCTAGACACAGAAAAAGTGGGTTTAAGAATTGAAGGCTGGATGAACATACACTCTCACTCACACAGACATACACACAAGACAAAATGACCATGCTTCAGACATGCAAAACCAGATGGAGGACTAAACAGAAGAAAGTGATGTACATCATGCACACACACACACACACACACATACACACACACACACACACACACACACACACACACACACACACCACAAAAAGATGCAGATTTTAACACAAGAATGCACACCAGCACAATGTCCACACACACACATAAACACACACACACACACACACACACACACACACACACACACACACACACACACACACACTACACTGTTAATGGAATCCTTAATATAAAGTTTACTGTAGTGTAATAGTAATACACTACACAGTTCATGAAGTTCTTATTGAATAAGTAAACAATTCATAAGCAATGAAAATGTAAATGTTCAGCTCATACTCTTTTTCCAAGATCATAAGTTTACTGCAGTTTCCCCTATGACTGTATACAGATTCTTCCCGTCACCCCAATGGTTCTCATTGAGAGTTTTGTCAAACCTCACCTCTTGCTTCACAGCAAGCCAATCCCATCACTGAGTAAATCTTTTAAATACATAGTCTACCAAAACCCATACGAGCCATTATTGATATCGTACTTTCCTTCCAGTGTCACAGTTGTTGTTGTTGTTGTTGTCGTACCCTGGCTAAAAGACTCCAGGGATCATCCGAACAGCCGAAGTATTTGAACACTATGGCACAAATGCATCAGCTGGGGATGAGAACATTACGTGTGTGACCGTTTTTGATTACCCCGCCACATGGGCAGCCACACTCCGACTTCGGGGGATTTGGGAGACTGATAATGTTATGCTAGGAGCTTGTCACGACTGAAGACAATCCCCACATAACTATGCAGAGCATAACAACATTTTGCTGTAGCCTTGGTGTTCTGGCCTATGTCAATTGGTCTGACACAGCCTTAAGCCAAGGCGTTAGTGTCACAGTGAATACTATTATGTGTTGAACAGTTTGGTATTTGTCGGAAGAGGGTATGAAAAGCTTTCTGAAATATTGAATGGGAATATGAGCAAGTGACAAAAGGTCGTCCAAAAAAGCCAACAAAAAGTGGATTTTTCAAAATAGTTTTTATTAACAGCAATTTTGTCCAAAGGAAGACTTATGTTTAAGGGTCATAAAAACATACATACAAAGATAACTCATGCACCGATGTTCTGCTAGTAATGTGATAAGGCATCATAACAAGCATCTGACGGTTGTTATGCTGGACATTCAATTTTATCAATATTCCTATTTGAATGTCTGTTATACAGCATAATTGTTTCAGTGGAAATAAGACTGAATATTACAGCTAAATTTCATTCCAAAAGAAAAGGCGTCTGTGCAGTTTTAAGATCAAGTTTCACATGAGATGGAATGTCCAACTAACAACCGTCGGACATACTGATTTGTTCTTTATTGCTGTGTTGGAAATAAGACAGTAACTGCATCCTCTGATGATTTTCTGTGTTTTTGAGGGTGCATTTCATGTAATGATATCAAGTATAGGACCACAATAGCCTTGTTACCATAATATGGCATTTTTATCTGACAGTTGTTATGATGTTGCATTGGACATACCCAAGTATTTCCCAACAATGCAAAAATAACAACAGTCATTAAAAAAAATGGACATACTTTTCCTTTGAGTACAGTTCTATTGTTATTGTTACATTTTACTCATAAAGGCCTATAAAACAAGCTAAATAGTCACAATGATCATGTAGACACCTTAAATAGAATCCACTTCTGACAGTTGTTATGGCCTCACTGTTGGACATACTCAACAAACTGCTCATGTACTGACAGGAATTAGATTATTTATGATCAAAATGAATAGAAACAGTTTGACAGTAACAATAATAACGTGTACTTTAGGGCACCTGCTCTCTCAGATAAGCTCAGAGCGCTTACAAATCATATGAAAATACATTTTATGGTTAAACAACATAATTACAAGATGTAAACAGATTTTGCATACTCTGCACCAGACTTTCTCTTCTTTTCCTCTGATGAAGAAAGTAGGATGCGAAGACCTAGAAAACCAAACTTCTTTGTCAAACAAATAATACAAAAATACTTTTAGGTAATTTTTGGAATTAACTGCATATAAAACAAGTGATCAAAATAAAAATGTTCATGAACAAAATCAATTTGGTATGCTTCAGGTGATTTCCAACCTACCTCTTACACACCCCACCACTTCTTATTCAGGTTAAGAAGCCATAATCAATGAGCTGATTTATTTGCTACTATTGCCTTGGGGGGGGGGGGGGGGGGGGGGGGGGGGGGGGGTGGGTGAATTTTTCCCCAGTATTCTTCTTCTTCTTCCTAAAATACTGGTTCACTAAAAAAACGAGTGGGTCACCAGCGCGCATGTTAAAAAGTAAAATAAAAATAACATAAAATAGTGCGACTCAGACTGTTGGCCCTGGAGCAATTTGCCAACAAGGGGTCGCACTCGATATTCAAGAAGTTAAAAGCAATGGCCAAATTCAGGCCCAGGTAACCATAAAATATCTGGGGAAGTTAAAATAGAAAATCGTCAATATGCAGATCTCAAAACTGTCGTATCAATTTGTTTTTTTGTTTTTTTAATGAGACTGCATTTGTGGCAATCTTGATGGCACCCGGCAGTGGTTCCACAGCCGTACAGAACTAGAATAAAATGAATGTAAGAGGCTGTCAATATTTGATGCAGGTATGGTATAACATTGACCGCCACTCCTGGTGCTGCTTTTATTCAATACTAGTTGTTCCATTGGAATAAGTATTAGTTTAGCTCTGCCTTTGAAGATGTTAAGTTTGATAAAAGCTCTTCTCTCTTCTAAGGGTTTCCATTATAATTTCCTCATGTTCTTTCTAGTATTCCCTTTTCTCTGATGTGTTCCCTGTTACAAACCGTGCTGCTCTCTTCTGAATCTTTTCGAGGTTATCAATGTCCTTTAGATGGTAAGGATCCCAAACTGAGCAACCATATTCCAGTACTGGTCTAACCAATGTTTTGTAGCAGTGGTCTTTAACCTTTGGGGGCACTCATTGATATTCCTGTATAAGAAAGCTAAGATGTTATTTGCTTTCTTACTACTAAATTGTAATGTTCTTTCCATTTGAGACGACTATCTATAATCACACCTAAATATTTTGCAGCATTGGTTTCTTTAAGAATAGTATTATGAATAGAATATTCTGATCTAGTTGGTGAGTGTTTGTTACATATACGCAACACTTGGCACTTTTGGGGATGAAATTCCATTTTCCAAGTTCTTTCCACTCTTGTAAAGCGTTTAGATCTTCTTGTAGAATGCGTGTATCATTCTTGCTTCTGATTGTTCCATTTTACTAAGCTGTCATCTGCAAAAAGCCTTATAGTAGTTCCAGGAGAGAGATTTCTACTTATGTCATGTATATAATTAAGAAAAACAAGGGCCCCAGAACAGTTCCCTGTGGTACACCTGACAAGACTGGTTTACAATGCATGGGATGACTACCCTTCCACAACAACTTTCTGCGTTCTCCCAACGAGAAATGATCTAGCCCATTTTAGCAAAGAAACGCCAATCCCGATGTGTTCTAATTTAAGCAGCAGGCCCTCATGGTCAACCTTATCAAAGGCTTTAGAAAAGTCTAATAAAATTGCATCTATTTGCTGTCTGTTGTTAAGACAGTTATTAAAATCATTGAGAGTTGTTATAAATTGAGTCTCACAACTCCTTTGCTGTCTAAAACCATGCTGGGCGTTATTTAAGAAGTCATATTTGTCAAGATGGTCCATTATGCTACTTATATTATGGTGTTCAAGTAGTTTTGCTGATATGGATGTAAGAGATCACAGGTCTATAGTTCTCTGCTTTTGTTTTGTCACCCTTTTTGAATAACGGAACAATGCTCGCATCTCGCCACTCATCAGTATTACTCCCTGGTCCAGTGAAGCTTGGTAAAGTGGTTGGTATACCTCACTCAATTCATTGGCACATAATTTTAAGAGCTTGCCAGGAACGCCATCAGGACCAGTAGTTTTGTTTTTTGATGTTGGTCAGTAACTCCTGCTTTGTTTACTTTGATGTTTTGCATTTCAGGGAGTTTATCATCATCTTTAGTCTAACGTTAATTAAAGGCTTGGGATTTGAGAAAACCAAACAAAACTGCTTGTTTAGTAAATTTAGACTGGATGAGAGGGGAAAAAACCTAACTGATCCAGTTAGTTGAAAAAAGGGCCCAGGAAAAAAAAAAAGGAAGGAGAGAGGGGGTGAGGGGGGGGGGAGGCTGGGGGAGGGGATACATGGAGGGACTGGGAGGAAGGGGCTGGTGGAATCTGGTTGCTGGTCTCTACTCCTCCACATTTTATCAAAAGCATTATGGAAATAGCCAAAATGTGACTTTCAATTCTTCAAAATAAATATGTATTACAATGAAAATAAACTGACCATTTATTAATCACAAGAGATACTGATGGTCGTTTCGACAGACATACTGAGTGACAATGTCTTCAACTATGAGAGTAACAACTGTCAAATAATCGCCAGATTTCCATCTAATCCTATGATCTGAACTTTAGTTCTGTCATGTATTTAAAGAAAAAGCAAAAAAGAAATTCCAAGCTGTTTTCTGCCCCAGTTTTACGTATAATTGATACATTGATTAACTTAATATCCGTCGGTCGTTATTTCGGACATCGCTAAAACGATGTCCTTTAAACATGCGTCACGCACAAAAACATCGCCCGAAAGTTGAGGGAAATCCCCTTAAATTGCCCCACTCTACTTTTGGTTCACTTAGAATTTTAATCATTTACAGAAACACATCTGAGAGAACAGCTGAAACCAATGTTTCTATCATTTTCTTGTGACGGTCGTTATGCATTTGACAGTCGTTACGATTTCTGACGGTCGTAACGATTGTGGACAAAACAACATTTCACACCTTTTCTGCTTCGAAGCGCCATTCTTGACGAAAGCTCCAGCCTCGATTTAAACCTTTTGCCTTGGGTGCTATTTAAAGCACGGCATGGGATCTGTAAGTTCGTTGTTAGTAGAATTGCGAGAAAAAATACGGTCGTTTTTTTCTGACATACTGCTTATTACCGTATGAATTTCGCGCTCGTTTGCTGCCACTGAATCGAATTTGGTTCGGAAAACACCTTTCTCCATTCGGTTAGTGTTGTCCGAGATGCCGAGTAAATGAACACGGAACCGAACCGAACCTGATGTGAACGATCGAGAGTTTTGCTGACCGACACGATTTGACAAACAGCGTAACGACTGTCAAACGGATTTTTACCGCTTGACAGCATCGAAAACAATCAGAAATAGAAACCGGTTTGTGATTTTAACATGTTCGCCGTTGATTTTTCTGCATCCTTTATTCATGTTGTTGTGATGGTATGCAATTTAGATATGTATCCAGGCTTCGACACCAACCGCATCACTCGTCCGCCATCTTGAACGGGAAAATTTATCAAAGAAAAGCGTTACAACTTGGGCATTTTCAAATGGAAGGCAGACACCCAAACTCACCATGTTATATTATGTATCTCTTCAAGGTATTATAAAACATCAAGCAATAAATAAAAAGCATTGGTATTTTTTTAATTCTTTATTTGTGCGATAAATATACAAGGGGTCTGGACGATCACCTTTTGTCACAAGTTCATATATGAACGTCCCTTACTTATGAAAGATCTACAGCACAGTAGGGAGCAAATAAAGTTCATAACGCTTATGTGTGGATGCACGCATATCCACATACATACTCGCAACAGTATCATCCGATATCACTTGTAGTGAACAGACTCTAAACTGGTTTTCCCACAGGCGGTCAGGGGTGATCCTTCCTGATAAATTTGTATCCCAATCTTCAAGAAATTCTGTGCTAGAGTTTTCCTCTTTTCTCTCACTCTCCTTGACAGACTTTTTTCCCCTTTTCTTTCTCTTTTTCCTTTGCTCTCTGCTTAGTGCCTTGTCCTGTGCTTTGTCAATGTCCTTGGCGGTAACTAACCCCTCTCTTTCTGTGTCTTGTCCTGTGCTTTGTCAATGTCCTTGGCGGTAACTAACCACCTCTCTTTCTAAATTTTGCTTCGTTCTCCACCATCAGTCACTCCATTCTGAAACTCTGCCACAATTGGTTTTTTCTTTTTCTTTTCTGGCTTTGTGGTCTGTCTATCTGTTTTGTGTCACAGGAAGTTCGTACACTTTCTGCTTCACTCTGTGGGATGCCAGGGAAGCCTTCAGTGTAAATTGTTCCTCATCTTTTGAAAAAACAGTGTCTGTCAGTTAGTTTCCAATTTTCTGTCTTTCTCTTTGACTCAGCCTTTAATTAGTTTAAAAGCCTTTTTCTTCTTTACTGTCACTGACATTTTTCCTAAACTTGTTACCCATTCACCAACCTTTGTTCTACCAGAAGAAAGTCTTACCAAGCAAATGTTTCTATAGAAAATGTGAAAGTCTGAAACTGTTCCATACAATGTGAATGTCACAATCATACAGGAAAGAAAAATACAAAAGTTAAATGTGACATAAATGTTTACATAAACCAGATTGATGAGGAATTATCTCCCCTCATAATTTTTTTTTTCAACCAATCCGGTGACTTGGTAATGAGAGTTCAACTACTGGGATGGGGAACAGCTGTCTATTCTGCAGATCTCTTTGCTGACATGGCATTTCACAAAAAGTATTTTTAATTGCACTGAAATCCTTTTTCATCCATTTTTGCTCATATCTGAACATTGTAAGTGATGAATGAAATGAAATGAGTGGGGCACACATGCGCACATACACCCTCCCCCCACACACTCACAAACACTTTCTCTCTCTCTCTTTCTCACACACACACACGCACAAACACACACACACACACAGACACACACACACAGAGAACTGACCATTGTCCATATGTGCAGGCCTAGGCACAAGGAGAAGTAGATGAAGGTGATGCAGATGGGAGCTTTGAATTTGCTGACCAAGATACTGACCAGGCCAGCCTGGAAGATGAAAGTGTTGAAGAACACAGAAGATGATGATGACGGCAAAGATGATGCAGATGTCCTGAATCCTGCACAGGTCACAATCTTCACTTACCACACAGGGTGACCTCAACCTTACAATGTATGGTGACATTATTAAATTTACAGTGTGTGGTAATGTCAAATTTACAATATAAGCTGATGTCAAAACTATAGGCATATAGAAATCTATGATTAAAAACTGTAGAGGCATAAATCAAGCCATACATCTATTTTTCTGTCTATCTTAACGTGTATTTTTGAAACAAATAATAATGATAAAAACATATTTTTCACTGCAAAACTTCAAAGACTTTCTGAATATGCATAATTAGATCTGAAAAGAATGACAATATACAATGTGATGTTACTAATGATAATAATCAAGAATTATCATTTTCAAACTATCTGTAGAATTACCAATAGCAACAGATTTCAATGAAGTCATAGAGGATATTTGTAAACACATCAAAAGAATCAGATTAATTGATTTTGTATTCTTTACATGCTTCTATCAGGATTTCAGTTGGCATTCTAAAATGAAATCACCGACAGAAAAAACAGGTGAACCCAAAAGAATCTTTGCTCTCTTAAACAGTTATAAATTATATTTAACACTTGCTCAAAAACTTGCTCAAGTTTTTAAGCTGATATATAAAAAGAAGCTTAATAAAACTATTTGACACACTTTCACATTCCGAGATCACTGTATTCTACACATGATCCACGTTATAACCCTGGTGAAGTTTCTTAGAGTGTAATCGCTAGCATAAATGTGTCCTTGTTTAGTTACTGTCAGTGCATGTATTCTGGTCTTTTCATCAGGTCCTGATTTCAAAATCTAATTTCAAATTGCACACAGAGGCACAGACACATAAAACATACAAGGAAATATACCTGGTGACAAAAAAGAAACACAACTCCAAAACGAAGAAAACACACACACACACACACACACACACACACACACACACACACACGCACACAGAGGCAGAGAGAGCGAGAGAGAGAGAGCACAAATGAACAAATGAAACTGAGCTGTTGCCCACACTGAGACAAAACGGAACAAATAACACTTACACATATAGGACCAGCAGAATGACATTCTTGAAGCGCAGCATTTCTGTGAAAGTGTTCATGAAGATATCCACCAGCAGCAGCAGATACTGCAGGTACAGGATGGGTCTGTACCGTCCCACCAACATCTTGACTGCTGATGTGTTCAGATGTTAGACCAGGGGCACAGCACTAGAGTCATTATACAATGTTCCAAGCCACTAACGCTCTGCAACAGTCAAAATAATTGCATTTTCACAAAAGAAACAAGTATAACAGCAAAGCATACGGTGATACCTTTATCTTCTAAATCTTAGTGTGTTCAACTCAATGATGCTGTTACACTCGAAGACTTGTGCATTGTAAAATTACAGCATGAGGGAGTTGTAGGTTTACATTAGTTCTAATTTCATAAAATTTTCTCTTTCACATTTTACAGAGCTGATTTGTGAAGAAAATCAACCGAAATATTTTGCGGCATTTCAATTAATTTCAAAATACAGAGTTTTAAAATGATCAAAGTATTAAGTTCTGTCTATTAGAAAGTGTCCAGTCATTACTGAAGTTTAAAAAAAAAACAGTCATCAAACATTGGATAGATTGTGTGTGTGTGTGTGTGTGTGTGTGTGTGTGTGTGTGTGTGTGTGTGTGTGTGTGTATGTTTATCATTGTGCATGTGTGTGTGTATGCACGCAAGTGCATGTGTGTGTTTATCGCTGCGCATGTGTGTATGTGTGCATGTGTGTGTGTATATGTGTATGCGCGCATGAGCGTGTGTGAGTACATGCATGTATGTGTGTGTGTGTGTATGTGTGTGGTGTGTGTGTGTGAACAGGTTTGTGTGCCTTTATAGTAAACAAGTGTTCAGAAGATGACATAGCTATTTTGATCTGTAATAACAACTATAACAATAATGATGTTGATGAATACTAACTTGGATGAAACATGAATTAGGATAATAATGACAGTAATAATGTTCATGATAAAAACAAATGACAATAATAATAATGATAATAATTACAACAGCAACGAAAAAGACCGGAATAACTAAAAATATTAGCATTTTACATAAAATATCAGTAAGATAATCAATGGACAAACAGGCACCCCTCAACTTACCTTAACCCAGTTTTGCCAGAGCACATGAAATACATGACATGCGCAACCACGCATACCATCTACTATCATTACTACCACCATCCCAGATGAGCATGCCTGCCTTTGCATCACTCATTAGACAACCACCTGATTGTCTCCATTCATGAACACGGCACATTACTGGCATCAAAAGCCCAGGTTATGAAGCTGCGGACCATGGATCTGTGTTGTACCCTAGAATAGAATGTGTTTCTTTCATGGCATATCACCAGTGCATCACCAATATAAAAATAATAAACAG
>CM031607.1:18674991-18720839 GCA_018398815.1 Conus ventricosus
TTAAAAATTAAGAAAGCACAGGATACAGCAGAGCTAAGATGACCAGGAAATTTACAGAGCTTTGGCAATTCCGTGTGCAGTTGTTGCTGTCTTTGTCGGTTACAAAACAAACCGGTCTGTGATAATGTCTGAAATCAAAAGACATCCATGGGGCCAGTCAGGTGTTAAAAAGGCAAAAGATCTTGCTCAGCAGAAAAAACAGACACCAGGGCATTTCAAAGAATTTTATGCTAAAAAGTGGTGACAAACAATACAGTACACTCCTGCGGGCCCTTCATAATGAATTTTTTGTTTTGTTTTCATCTGACATCCTGAGAACCCAAATCAAAAGATCCACCTTTACCCCCGCCACTCACCACCCCACCCCTTCCCACTTCCCCCCTCTCCTCCTACTCCTACCCCTCCTCCCACACATATTTTTATGAAAGTGGACATGTCCTCAGAGTTGTGAATTCAGGCCAAGAACAGGAAATTCACAGCTCTATGCAACATGACAGACAGTTTTATGGACAAAATATAAGGCTTCTGTCCCTTGACAAGGGTTTTAATCCCACGTGCCGGGGTTTTTGGAATTTTTCCCCATGATTCTCACACCAAATGGGTTTCAATCCCACAGTGCCTGGGTGGGTTTTTTTCCCTATGTTTTTCTCCACCAAATGCAGACATACAGAGCCTTAATTCTCGTTTCTATATGATCACACACAAAAATTTCTCATTATCCAAGAGGGGTTTCACGGGAAATACGAAAAAACGGGGTAAAACAGCGTGTATGCATTGCCCCTGAAAATGGAGAATGGCTGCCGATACGGAGGGGTAAAATCATATGTAAAAAAATTTCTCAGTAGAACAAAATATTATACAAGTCACAATTAGCAAAAAAAGGAAACAAAATATATCTTCGATTACTTTGCTTAACTTAAGTTATACAGTATAAACAGATGGATATCTTCTATGTCTAGGTACAGGAAACACAGCACTGACACACACACACCACTCACAAACATAAAAAATCTATATCAGATCAAAATATCACAAATGGGTTATTGAAAAAAAAAAAGGATATATATATCATCCTTCCTTTTGCTTTTTAAAAGCTGAGGACGTCTTCCCCAACACCCATGAATCCCACCACAAACTTCAAATCAGGGACTAGAGGTATCCCCTTGTGTTTGCAAGTTACAAGGAAATATATCGGCAGATCCTCATTTGGCCTTTCATGGTTGGCTCAATATAGTCATCTTCTAACAATTTCAACTGCTGGCATTATTATCTTCTCCCCTCAAACTCCCTGTGGATCCATTCAGAGTCCTGGTAATATCTTGGGTCACCCAGCTTAAGCGCTGTTCGTTTGTAGAAGTAATAATGCAGTACAGCACCTGAAAAAAAAAAGCGACAAAGAAATAAACAGAGGTTTTTGCATCAATCAGTCATGGCTGAAAAAAAAATGCAACAGAAATCATGATCCTTATCTTTAATCAAGATGATATAATAATTCTGTGAAGAGCTCTGATAACTGGAGGGTGAAGTTCTGGATCAAACGAAGTCCAGGCTCGTGTGAGATACAAGATGCTGCGGCTCAAATCAAACTCCTTATCAATCCTAGTGATTTAATTATCTGCAAGAAGAACAATATTCCATTCCAGCACGTTTTGTCACACACAAAGTCACCCCAGCTGGGTATCCTTTCTACAAAGAGTACTAAGCAGTGTAAATATCCACTTGGAAGTTATTTCAGCATTTTACAATCACAATAGTTTGGTCTTTTCACAGGTCAAGCTGTGTTATCTTTTTCTTTTGGTTTTGGTTTTTCTGTGGCCTCATCTTCCATTCCAGTAGAAGAGGCATTAACCCCCCCCCCCCCCCCCCCACTCTGCTCATTCTGACTCCTTAACTACCATTCTTCAGTTACAACAGGGGGGGCCGGAATAGCTCAGTTGGTAGAGCGCCAGACTCATAATCCTGGGGTTGCGGGTTCGAATTTCGGTACAGGGGGATTTTTCCCTCGGAGTTAACATTGGTTCTGACTCCATTCCCCACACAGTCCTTTGAATGAGACTATAAACCGAAGTTCCATGTGTGAATGCATGCACAACATCTTGCACACACGTAAATCCCATCACCAACTTCCGATAGAGAAGGCTAGTTTGGCTGTTGGTATGGATGACACATTACACATAGCATGCACCTTCCCCGAAGATGGAGTATGGCTGCCTTAATGGTGAGATAAAAAACGGTCATACACACAAAACTCCACTGCCTGTCTATACAGGCAGTGTCTGCAGGAGTATCAGCCTGCGTACGCAGAAAGAAAGAAAAGAAGAAACAGTTAAGATATGAAAGGAATAGAGGGTCAGTATAAGGAAAAACAAACAACACCCCCCCCCCCCCCCCCCCCCCGAGACCAAAAATGCTTACAATGTACGCTGTATAATGAAGAGGGCGTGGTAGCCTTTGTTGTTCCACATGAACTTGTCAGTGTTGGACCAACGCCTTTCCTGTGCAGGAAAATTGACCATTTCTCTTTTACACATTTTTTTTTCTTCATTGGAATGGTTTGCGACAAGTTTGAGTAATGTTGTACATTACTTCAATCAACTGCATCAACAATGGCCATACAACTTACTTCAATCATGTATAATGATATCAAACTGTGTGAGTGAGTGAGTGAGTGTGTGTGCATGTGTGTGTGTGTGTGTGTGTGTGTGTGTGTGTGTGTGTGTGTGTGAGTGTGTTAATGTGTGTGAGTGTTAGTGTTTGTGTTATTGTGATGAGATGGAGGACAAGTAAAGGAATGCAGAAATTTAAAATAAAAATTTGAAATAAAAACTCTCTCTCTCCTCTCTCAGTCTGTCTCTCTGTCATATATAATATATATATATATATATTATAATATATATATATATATATATATATATATTATACAACAAACTAATAAATTCCAAGGATAAGTACCGAGCACCGTTCCAGCAGCTTACAGAGCAGCTTGGTGTTGCAATGACTGCAAGAAATAAATTATAAAACAAAGCTTGCTCTTATGTCTTAGATTGACGAAATAGGGGGAGATAAGCATTCATATCTGCAGTGGCAGATGATTCTGCCTAACTAAAATTATAAACAAAGCTTGCTTTTATGTCTTAGATTGACGAAATAGGGGGAGATAAGCATTCATATCTGCAGTGGCAGATGATTCTGCCTAACTAAAATTATAAACAAAGCTTGCTCTTATGTCTTAGATTGACGAAATAGGGGGAGATAAGCATTCATATCTGCAGTGGCAGATGATTCTGCCTAACTAATTAGTTAGGCAGAAACCATCTGCCACTGCAGATATGAATGCTTATCTCCCCTATTTCGTCAATCTAAGACATAGAGCAAGCTTTGTTTATAATTCAATATATATATATATATATATATATATATATATATAAGAATCTTTAAACTCTTTCTCAGATAATAGTATACACTTTCATTCAATGACTGAAAAAAACAACAACCCTAGTTCACTTGAGTTTGGACAAGTAACAGGATCTGAGACCTGCAGTCATTCCTGAACAGCTGTTTACATATATTTCTGATAATTAAATGATGCATACATACATATTTCATATGAATGAAGACAAAAAAAAGCGAATGTACAAACAAAACAGTAACAAAACATGCATTAGAACTTGGTTATAAAAATCTTTATGCAACGACACACACACACACACACACACACACACACACACACACACAGAGAAAACAAACCGATTGTGCATCTCATCTTCGCTGTGAAGCTTCTAGTCTAACCACAAAGGACACACCTCCACAATTGATCAATACATAAACACATTTTACTTGCAGGGTAGTTAAGTGTAATTACAGCAAGCAAACACCGCAAGGAAAATTCCACACATTTTTAATACCATTCAAAATCCCCCAACATGATGGAAAACTCGATTAGTGACAGAAACTGGTATCACATAAATTGTAAATTATCAGGCATTCAGCAGCAAAAACCACTCCCATTTAGTTTCAAAAACCACTTCCCCTTTAGTTTGAAGTAATAACTCACTATCACCATTCCCATCTTGTAATCATTAGTCCAAGCACACTGATCAACATGAGCTTTGGTTCATTTCCCAACAACCTTCAATGAACTCGGACAGTCATTTCATTCTTAATGAATATTCATGATGAAATGGCCTTTTGTTTGATTCTCTATTTCTTTCTCATTCTCTCTGATCAACATCTGCAAAAGCCTCATGCAAAGGCAGTCAAATGTTGAAAATCACACAAACCATCAAATATGTAAAGAATCAAGCAATCTTATATCCAGCCAAACCATTTCCCCTCTCACAGCCAGATTGTCAGACTCATACAAAATAAAGCTATACTTCCGATGTAACACGTACTTGCTGGAGAAAGAGAAACAAGCTTATCGGTTAGTTTAAAATATAACATAGTCTGTGGTTTTGTTTTTTGAGTGCCATCATGTATAATTCTCTGAGTGTGTTTGTATTTTATGTGTGTGTGTGTGTGCGCGTGCGCATGCGTGCGAGCGTGTGTATGTGTGTGCATGCTTGTGTGTACATGTGCATGTCACACTGTCTTACTTTACAACATCAGAAAATGTATTTATAAATCAGTCTAGACACAGAAAAAGTGGGTTTAAGAATTGAAGCTGGATGAACATGCACTCTCACTCACACAGACATACACACAAGACAAAATGACCATGCTTCAGACATGCAAAACCAGATGGAGGACTAAACAGAAGAAAGTGATGTACATCATGCACACACACACACACACACACACACACACACACACACACACACACACACACACACACATGAATGCAACACACACCACAAAAAGATGCAGATTTTAACACAAGAATGCACACCAGCACAATGTCCACACACACACACACACACACACACACACACACCCCACACACACACACAACACACACACGCACACACTACACTGTTAATGGAATCCTAATATAAAGTCTACTGTAGTGTAATAGTAATACACTACACAGTTCATGAAGTTCTTATTGAATAAGTAAACAATTCATAAGCAATGAAAATGTAAATGTTCAGCTCATACTCTTTTTCCAAGATCATAAGTTTACTGCAATTTCCCCTATGACTGTATACAGATTCTTCCGTCACCCCAATGGTTCTCATTGAGAGTTTTGTCAAACCTCACCTCTTGCTTCACAGCAAGCCAATCCCATCATGAGTAAACTTTTAAATTTCATAGTCTACCAAAACCCATACGAGCCATTATTGATATCGTACTTTCCTTCCAGTGTCACAGTGAATACTATTATGTGTTGAACAGTTTGGTATTTGTCGGAAGAGGGTATGAAAAGCTTTCTGAAATATTGAATGGGAATATATGAACGTCCCTTACTTATGAAAGATCTACAGCACAGTAGGGAGCAAATAAAGTTCATAACGCTTATGTGTGGATGCACGCATATCCACATGTATACTCACAACAGTATCATCCGATATCACTTGTAGTGAACAGACTCTAAACTGGTCTCCCACATGGCGGTCAGGGGTGATCCTTCCTGATAAATTTGTATCCCAATCTTCAAGAAATTCTGTGCTAGAGTTTTCCTCTTTTCTCTTCACTCTCCTTGACAGACTTTTTTTCCCTTTTCTTCTCTTTTTCCTTTGCTCTCTGCTTAGTGCCTTGTCCTGTGCTTTGTCAATGTCCTTGGCGGTAACTAACCCCTCTCTTTCTAAATTTTGCTTCATTCTCCACCATCAGTCACTCCATTCTGAAACTCTGCCACAATTGTTTTTTTTTTCTTCTTTTCTGGCTTTGTGGTCTGTCTATCTGTTTTGTGTCACAGGAAGTTCGTACACTTTCTGCTTCACTCTGTGGGGATGCCAGGGAAGCCTTCAGTGTTAAATTGTTCCTCATCTTTTGAAAAAACAGTGTCTGTCAGTTAGTTTCAATTTTCTGTCTTTCTCTTTGACTCAGCCTTTAATTAGTTTAAAGCTTTTTCTTCTTTACTGTCACTGACATTTTTCCTAAACTTGTTACCCATTCACCAACCTTTGTTCTACCAGAAGAAAGTCTTACCAAGCAAATGTTTCTATAGAAATATGTGAAAGTCTGAACTGTTCCATACAATGTGAATGTCACAATCATACAGGAAAGAAAAATACAAAGTTAAATGTGACATAAATGTTTACATAACCAGATTGATGAGGAATTATCTCCCCTCATAATTTTTTTTTTCAACCAATCCGGTGACTTGGTAATGAGAGTTCAACTACTGGGATGGGGAACAGCTGTCTATTCTGCAGATCTCTTTGCTGACATGGCATTTCACAAAAAGTATTTTAATTGCACTGAAATCCTTTTTCATCCATTTTTGCTCATATCTGAACATTGTAAGTGATGAATGAAATGAAATGAGTGGGCACACATGCGCACATACACCCTCCCCCACACACTCACAAACACTTTCTCTCTCTTTCTCACCACACACACGCACAACACACACACACACACACAGACACACACACACAGAGAACTGACCATTGTCCATATGTGCAGGCCTAGGCACAAGGAGAAGTAGATGAAGGTGATGCAGATGGGAGCTTTGAATTTGCTGACCAAGATACTGACAGGCCAGCCTGGAAGATGAAAGTGTTGAAGAACAGCAGGAAGATGATGATGACGGCAAAGATGATGCAGATGTCCTGAATCCTGCACAGGTCACAATCTTCACTTACCACACAGGGTGACCTCAACCTTACAATGTATGGTGACATTATTAAATTTACAGTGTGTGGTAATGTCAAATTTACAATATAAGCTGATGTCAAAACTATAGGCATATAGAAATCTATGATTAAAACTGTAGAGGCATAAATCAAGCCATACATCTATTTTTCTGTCTATCTTAACGTGTATTTTTGAAACAAATAATAATGATAAAAACATATTTTCACTGCAAAACTTCAAAGACTTTCTGAATATGCATAATTAGATCTGAAAAGAATGACAATATACAATGTGATGTTACTAATGATAATAATCAAGAATTATCATTTTCAAACTATCTGTAGAATTACCAATAGCAACAGATTTCAATGAAGTCATAGAGGATATTTGTAACACATCAAAAGAATCAGATTAATTGATTTTGTATTCTTTACATGCTTCTATCAGGATTTCAGTTGGCATTCTAAAATGAAATCACCGACAGAAAAACAGGTGAACCCAAAAGAATCTTTGCTCTCTTAAACAGTTATAAATTATATTTAACACTTGCTCAAAAACTTGCTCAAGTTTTTAAGCTGATATATAAAAAGAAGCTTAATAAAACTATTTGACACACTTTCACATTCCCGAGATCACTGTATTCTACACATGATCCACGTTATAACCCTGGTGAAGTTTCTTAGAGTGTAATCGCTAGCATAAATGTGTCCTTGTTTAGTTACTGTCAGTGCATGTATTCTGGTCTTTTCATCAGGTCCTGATTTAAAATCTAATTTCAAATTGCACACAGAGGCACAGACACATAAAACATACAAGGAAATATACCTGGTGACAAAAAAGAAACACAACTCCACAACGAAGAAAACACACACACACACACACACACACACACACACACACACACACACACACACACACACACACACGCACACAGAGGCAGAGAGAGCGAGAGAGAGAGAGCACAAATGAACAAATGAAACTGAGCTGTTGCCCACACTGAGACAAAACGGAACAAATAACACTTACACATATAGGACCAGCAGAATGACATTCTTGAAGCGCAGCATTTCTGTGAAAGTGTTCATGAAGATATCCACCAGCAGCAGCAGATACTGCAGGTACAGGATGGGTCTGTACCGTCCCACCAACATCTTGACTGCTGATGTGTTCAGATGTTAGACCAGGGGCACAGCACTAGAGTCATTATACAATGTTCCAAGCCACTAACGCTCTGCAACAGTCAAAATAATTGCATTTTCACAAAAGAAACAAGTATAACAGCAAAGCATACGGTGATACCTTTATCTTCTAAAATCTTAGTGTGTTCAACTCAATGATGCTGTTACACTCGAAGACTTGTGCATTGTAAAATTACAGCATGAGGGAGTTGTAGGTTTACATTAGTTCTAATTTCATAAAATTTTCTCTTTCACTTTTACAGAGCTGATTTGTGAAGAAAATGAACCGAAATATTTTTGCGGCATTTCAATTAATTTCAAAATACAGAGTTTAAAATGATCAAAGTATTAAGTTCTGTCTATTAGAAAGTGTCCAGTCATTACTGAAGTTTAAAAAAAAAAAACAGTCATCAACATTGGATAGATTGTGTGTGTGTGTGTGTGTGTGTGTGTGTGTGTGTATGTTTATCATTGTGCATGTGTGTGTGTATGCACGCAAGTGCATGTGTGTGTTTTTCGCTGCGCATGTGTGTATGTGTGCATGTGTGTGTGTATATGTGTATGCGCGCATGAGCG
The DNA here is from genome assembly GCA_018398815.1 of Conus ventricosus. Taxonomy (NCBI): domain Eukaryota; kingdom Metazoa; phylum Mollusca; class Gastropoda; order Neogastropoda; family Conidae; genus Conus; species Conus ventricosus. The sequence continues at coordinate 18,683,487 of CM031607.1, forward strand.
TGTGGAGTACATGCATGTATGTGTGTGTGTGTGTATGTGTGTGTGTGTGTGTGTGAACAGGTTTGTGTGCCTTTATAGTAAACAAGTGTTCAGAAGATGACATAGCTATTTTGATCTGTAACAACAACTATAACAATAATGATGTTGATGATACTAACTTGGATGAAACATGAATTAGGATAATAATGACAGTAATAATGTTCATGATAAAACAATGACAATAATAATAATGATAATAATTACAACAGCAACGAAAAAGACCGGAATAACTAAAAATATTAGCATTTTACATAAAAATATCAGTAAGATAATCAATGGACAAACAGGCACCCCTCAACTTACCTTAACCCAGTTTTGCCAGAGCACATGAAATACATGACATGCGCAACCACGCATACCATCTACTATCATTACTACCACCATCCAGATGAGCATGCCTGCCTTTGCATCACTCATTAGACAACCACCTGATTGTCTCCATTCATGAACACGGCACACTTACGGGCATCAAAACCCCAAAGGGTATGAACTGGGGACCCATGCATCGGGTGTTGTAACCCTAGAATAGAATGTGTTTTTCAGGGCATATCACCAGTGCATCACCAATAAATAAAAGGCCGGTTTTTGCGTGCACGACTAGTCGTGCGATAATACGACTCGCAACCCAGTCCGGAAAATTGGCACGACTAGTCGTGCGACGAAAAAACTGGTGTTGCGTGCACGACTAGTCGTGCGATAATACGACTCGAAAACCCAGTCCGGCTATTGGCACGACTAGTCGTGCGACGAACTAAAAAATGGTTGCGTGCACGACAAACTAATTACGCAATGACTGTTGTTTGACCCCCCCCCCCCCCCCCCCCCCCCCCCCCCCCCCCCCCCTTTTATGTGCCCAAAAATGATCATCCTCATGATCGTGGGCACCAAAGGAAAAGGAAAAAAAGAAGACTGTTTTGAGCTGTGCGCGCCTCACTCCCTCTCTCTCCCAAGCAAAGCAACAACAAAAAATGATAATGATGATGAAGAAAAAAAAGTAAAATTAAAAACTCAGCAAGAATAGTCAGACATAATCGGGGAACGGGGGAAAGGACAGTCTAGCATGGTGACGTCACAAATGTCATCACGCCTCCCGGGCCCCTTTTCCACATGTCTCGTACTCTACAAGATTGGGACCGATTCATTTGAACTTGAACTCCACGTGCTACAACCCGTGAACAGATGTGTAACCTACCTGCGTTTAAAATCATTTCTTCCATTTATCCTAAGGACGCGGAACATCCGGGCACCAGGACACTCGCGTGCATCAGCAGACCCCCCCTTTGTCAGTCCCTGCGGGATCATTTGAAGGAGAAGCTCAAACGTTTTCACTCTCATCCTCCTTGTCCCTTCACCTCTCAGTAAGTAGAGAGTTTTGCTCGCTGAAGGGAGGCCGTTACAAGTAACCATGAAGAAAATCTTGTTTGTTAAGTTTAGTGCCATCCATTCTTTAAGTCGTCACGGGCGCTGCCCGATGTTCCGATGTTCAACTGTCCGAAAAGTCAATAGTCCGACGTTTTCTGTTTCCGACGTAGCGAATTGTCGACATCCATTCTGCTATCGATACTTTGGAATTTCCGAAACAATAATCTGTTTCAAACCCTCCGAAGAAGCGTTATCCCACACTCCCGATGAAAATTTTGTTCCGACGTGTCGATAGTCCGAAAGTAATTAACACGTTTTTAAAAAATTTTTTTTTTTCTTGTTGTAGTTGTGGTCTCCGTTGCTGCTTGGTTTTGTGTGTGTGTGTGTGTGTGTGTGTGTACATAAATATAATATATAAAATATATATATATATTTAAAAATAATATATATATAAATATATATATATATATATTGTGTGTGTGTGTGTGTGTGTGTGTATATACTATGTGTGTGGGTGTGTGGGGTATGTACAAAATGTTGTGTGGGGGTGTGTTAAGCTTACATATGGGATTTGTGCGCACGCGCGCGCGCGCGTGTGTGTGTTTGTGTATGGTGTGTGTGTGTATTGTCAGATAAAATGGCGCCCGTGCATCTTTTTGCGAGTCTCCCCCTCTCTCTCTCTCTCTCTCTCCCCTCCACACACACACACACACACACACACACCCCACACACACACACGGCGCACACTCACACGTCTTAAAAAAAAAAAGAATCAGGTAAATATAACGCGGCCCCTTTAAACAAGCACACTAATAAGGGTAGCTTCTTTCCTCTTCGCCATTCATTCCTCTTAGTTTCTCTAGTTATTCCTCTTTAGTTTGTTTCCTATTGATTGGGTTTCTCAAGTACGTAGCTTGGTTGGTTGGATTTTTATCAACTTGAAGTGCTATGCTTTGTAATTTTGATCATGATGCGAAGAACAATAGTGGGTTAGTTGGGGTTTTTTTAGTTTCAAAAATTATGCAAAGAAAAAACAAATTTATGAGTTTCATTTTATCTTTTTTTCCCAGGGGCACGGCAAAAGTGCGGCACTGTGTGTGTGTGTGTGTGTGTGTGTGTGTGTGTGCGCGCGCGCTAGATCGATCTAGAGATGGGAAAAAGAAAAGCACAATGAAGTCACGAGTTTCTTGACTTGATTCGAAGAATACAATTTAAACCAGTGTAGTGTTCTTCGTTCAGTAAAACGGGCAAGATTTTGAATAAAAAAATCATTCCCCCCACTCGCACACACACACACACGCTTTGGGGTTTCGTGAGTGCACTTTCTTGATTCGTAAGTGCGCGCGGGGCACAGACAGACAGACAGACAAACACACACACACACACACACATTCTCACACATGCACAAACACAGGCGCGACAACACACACACACACACACACACACACACACAACATGCCACACACACACACACACAAACACAACACACCACAACACAATAATATATAATATATATAATATATATATATATATATATATATATATATAGGATGATTTTGATTAAAAAGCCTAAAATGCCTTTCAAAGTGCTCGACCCCTTGGGGGGCAACATTAGTTAAAACAATTAAAAGAGAAAATTCTGGAAAAAATAAAAAAGGACATAAAAAACAAACTCCTTTATTACAACCTCTGGAAGAACACATACGAAGTTATCCAATGGTTCAAAACACTCAATAACAAAGTAATACAGTATTCATCACATGACATAGTAGACTTTTACCCATCCATAGATGAGGAACTACTCACCAAAGCCCTGAAGTTTGCCAGTAACCACACAGACATAACAGGGGCAGAAATGGAAATCATTCTCCACACCAAGAAAACATTATTACAACAGCAGAAATGAAACCTGGATCAGGAAACCAACAGAAACTCAACATTCGACGTAAAACCCTGGGTTCATATGATGGTGCAGAAACATGTGAACTGGGCGGACTATTCATGCTGTCCAACATCAAGAAAAAACTCGGAAAACAAGTCGGACTATACAGAGACGATGGCCTTGCTGCACTAACCAACAACCCAAAACCATCGAAAACAAGAAAAAGAAATATGCAAAATTTTCCAAAACCACAACTTAAAGATTACCATTGAAGGGAAACAAAAAGGTAGTGAACTACTTAGACATAACACTGGATCTCAACAATCATATAATACAAACCATACAAAAACCCAACGATACACCTCTTTATGTACAACCAAAAATAACCATCCACCATCTGTATTGAAGACCATACCCCCTGGCACAAACAAGAGACTACAACCTGTCATCAGGAGAAATTAAAAATGCGCAGTAGAAAACCCGGGGGCCACAAACGTGGGGTACAATTAAAATTTCAAAACAAACCCCGACAACAACACAAAAAAAAGCAAGAAAAATGGAAAAGAAAAATCAAAGGTATAACCCCCCCATCACGGAAAGTCAAAAGAACAAAGGGAAAAATTCTTTGAACCAACAAACTTCATTTCCAAAAGAACACAAATTGTCAAAATATTTAAAAAAAACATGTCAAATATCGTTTTCTGTATCCCCAACCTCAAAAACCTGATTGGGCGCATCAACAAAATGAAAAAAACACAGCAAAAGAAGGGTTTTAAAAAAAAATCTTTGCAAATTTCACCCGAAAAGGGCATCCCCCAAAAAACAAATTCTCCAGCAAAATGTATCCAGGGTACTGTGACATCAGAAAATGAAAAAGAAACATACATAGGGATCACTGAAAACCACTTCAAAACCAGATATGCAAACCACAAACAGTCATTTAATAAAGAAAATATAAAAAACCAAACAGAACTGAGCAAATAATCTGGAAACTTAAAGACGCAAAAACAAGCTACAATTTATCCTGGAAAATCATAAAAAGAGGCATCACCATACACGCAATGTTTCAAAAAGGTGCAACCTATGTTTAACTGAAAAATGGTTAATACTATGCCAAACCATACTTAGGCAACTTTAAACACACAAAACAGAAATAGTAAACACACTGCAGGCATAAATGGAAATCGTTGTTAGTGAACACATCCAAAACAAAAACCTGAAAAGCCCCCCCAAAACACGTGCAGCCAACCCGCACGTGCAAACAACCGCAAACGGAGCCACAGCTATATAACATCGGCGGTGGGCAAACCGAGGGCCATCCTGATGACAGCGCAACACGCTCGAAACAAATTTGTAGATAGTTTTAAGATTCCTCTTTTAACTTGTTTTAACTATATATATAATATATATATATATATATAAATATATATAAATATATATATATATATATATATATAATGTGTAGGCTAACAATTCTGCCGTCATTGTAATGACTTAGCAAAGATTAAAATTAAAAAAGAAAAAAGAAAAGGGGGTGGGTGGTGGGGTGGGGGTGGGGGTGGAAGACTAGTCGTGCAATAGCCGGACTCGGTTGGGAGTTGCATTATCGCACGACTAGTCGTGCAACGCAACCATTTTTTAGTTGGTCGCACGACCTAGTCGTGCCAATAGCCGAACTCGGTTGGAGTTGTATTATCGCACGACTAGTCGTGCACGCAACCACTTCGTAAATAAAAATAAGTAAACAGATGAATCAATCGATCTACCAAAAAGTAAGTAATTGTAATCAAATGTTCCCAACACACACACACACACACTCTCTCTTCTCTCACCATGCGTACACACTGGCATACACATCTGCACAAAATGGACAGAACATCTTATTCATTTGTTAAATTTCAATGAGTAGCTATTACAACCTCATTTCAGCTTATATTTACTCACGATAACAATAAACCAACAGCGAGACTTTCTGTAACAAAAAACGGAGCATACGAACACTAGAAGGCCTGCGCAGCTTATTCACGGCTTTTCTAGTACCACTTCTGCTTTTTTAGTACCACCCTTAATCTTTCAGGAATATTTCCACTAACCAAACTTATGAACACAGTTTAATTCAAACGCTTCCTGCTACAAGATTAAAAAACAAAATTGATTCGACAGTCTTGAGATCTGCATATTGATAAGTTTCTATTTTTACTTCCCCAGATGTTTTACTATTGCCTGGGCCTGAGTTTGGCCATTGCTTTTAACTTCTTGAATATCGAGTGCGACCCCTTGTTTGCCAAATTTTGCTCCAGGGGCCAACAGTCTGAGTCGCACTGTTTTATGTTATTTATTTTATCTTTTTAACATGCGCGCTGGTGACCTACTCGTTTTTGAGTGAACCAGTGTTTTAGGAAGAAGAAGAAGAAGAAGAAGTTCTGATCATCTTACCAAAACAAAGATCTTGGAACAAGAGGTTTAAACTATCAAAACATGTTCAAACTTCTTCCAGCAATGCGCCCGCCATACTGTTTACTGTCGATACAAAGTCTCGCGTGAACTACCGTAAATATTAATGAAAATTTTCAACCATTGTACGCTACAAATGATGAATAACAACTAAATTCTAAAACAAATAGTAGCTAAAATAAAATATATTCTTAGCAAATCAGTTATGAAGTTGAAAATTTTTTCAAAGGGATGTTTGATGTGAAAAGTTTTGTTTTGGTAAATCGATCTAGACAAGATTGAAACAAATATGGCGCGGGAATCAACTCCACTCTAACAACGTTCTGGTTGACAAGTTGCACACAATCTTCTCGTTTCTGAGGCAGCGAACTTTATACTTATATATATCTGAGGTGATTAGCGTCTTCATGCATTATGAGCTGCTTGTGATTTTGTGGTTAATGATGCATTTAGCGAATCAAACAATATCAATCGAAGTGAATCGGAATCGGCAATGATCTCAAAAACCGAAACACCCAATTGATCATGATTAGATGATGTTACCCAGACACTGATCAAACCATACAAACTTTAGTTTCTTAGAAAGATTTTTTCGGACTGTCTATTGAAAGTAAACAAGTAATGCAGTGAGTGGCAAGACCTGCTGATACTATCACAGTATCGGTGATAAGAGTTAGACCCAGAATTAGATGCCAGAATCTTCAACTCGATGAAGGCGGGCAGATAACAAAGAAGAAGAAGACCCAGGGTGATGGTGTTAAGTGTGTGTACTGTTCTGTTGGTATGTGTGGATAGTGTGCATGTAATATCATATGTGTATAGAATGTAGTGTGCGTGTGGTGTGTTTATTGTGGATATGGCGTGCATTGTTTGTATGTGGTTTGTCTGAATGTGTCCATGTATGACGTGTGACTGTAAGTGGACTGTGTGTGCATGGTGTGTCACTGTGTGTTATGTGTATGGTTGTGTGTGTGGTGTGCAAGCACATGATTGTGGGTGTAAGATAAGATAATGTTGCTTATAGCCCAGCCGACCGCAAAGGGCCATATCAGGGCGATTGTGGGTGTGTGCTTGTGCATGAGGTCTTGGTGTGCATATGTAGTAATGTACACCTTTAACATACTGTGCACTAAAACTTTTCCTGACGATTGACAGTACTGTAAACACAACAACGTTAAATCATGGGCCTGGTGATGTAATGTCTGCACAGAAATTTTAGATGCTGAACAATAGGGCCATTAATGGTGAACATCACTTGATCAATTTCGTAAGAGATAAATTATTCCATTCTGCTTGGAGCAAAGTGAGAACACACTGACCTGCCCACACCACCCATCCACAGTTACACACACACACACACACACACACACACACACACACACACACACACACACACACTTAAATGAAACCATTACATTCTGCTTAAGAATCCAATTAATGTCAATTGAAAATAACTTGTTTTTGAGACTGACAGATCTATACAATGCCAGCCCTGATGTGGCCCTTTGTGGTCGGCTGGGCTATAAGCAACATTATCATATCTTATCTAGATACAATGCTACAAGAAACTACTTAGAAAGGGACTGAGACCCCCCCAGCAACCAAACCCAATATCAGTAAGTGTTTTTTATGAAAAAAACGTAATTCAGCCATGGAAATCTGAAGATCTAATATGATTTTTCCCCCCATTTAAATCAGGTGAAACCCTATTCCACAATAATTTCATACATTGCATTGTGATAGTCACATATATGGTGTGACAAAACATGTACAAGTAACTGTTTATCTATAATTTTTGTCAAGGTATGTCTGTCTCTTACACACACACACACACACACACACACACACACACACACAGATAATTTATCCAGGGGTTCCACTGACTTTTTAGTTTTTGCGTCAAGAAACGCACGCCTCCGCAAAAATTGCGTCAGCGCTGAAAAAAATGCGTAACAAAGTAAACTGTACATGCTGTGACCACGGTAAAGTTCCCATCAATGGGCGCACTCTGGCATCCAGAATCACGTGGGATGATCGTGTGTGCGTGGGAAGTCATAACGTATTCCGATTGGAAGATGGCACCATCGCAGACGCGGGAAAGATTCCATTTTATTTCGAGGGGAGAAAGGATGAGGCGTTTTGGAACATTCTTGATCTAGCAAAAAGTCAGCGAGTGCCACAGAGTAAAATGTGCACGCACTATCACTAATTGGTGGTGTCAAGCAGTCTGCTGTAGGTCTGTGCCGTGTTTTGCCCCTCTGACATAGGCTTGCGGTTGAGAACAGGGTCCTGGGAAAATTGCGTCGCTAAACACACGGCCGCGAAAAAAATGCGTAGGAAGGCAGAAAAACACCAATAATTACACAAAATTTTGCAATAAATGGAACCCCTGTTTATCCATACATTATTTGAATTAATCACTAGCACAATTTTCCGTCATGACTTGATGATTTGTCAACAACAAAAAAAAAAGAAGAAAAGTATGCATGTGTTGAGAAAACCACACTTAGTTACTCTAGCAACCATTTTTTTCAATTGCAAGAAAATTCAACAATATTAGTAGTCTTAGAGACAAATATAATGATTATCATGTTGATATTGTATGGGAAATGATGTTTAATCATTCTCGTATGATGAAAATTGCTGAATTTGAGTCCCTTGTATTAACAGAATTTCCCATTCGTACAAAGTATAATGCTTTTTTGTTTATAGTTAGCAGGTAGTTTGCATTTTCAATATATTTTTAACCAGTATGATAATTATAGATTGATGATTGCGCCCTCCTCCACTCACATCCCTCCTCTTCATATTTTGACTGATTTTCCCATTGTCTGATATCACTTCAAGTGAAAAAAAGTTACCCAGAAGAGCAAACAGAGAGAGAGAGAGAGAGCTGACAATAGATTGAAAAGGAAAAGAAAAAGAACTTCAAATGTGGTTGTATGAAGGCGACACTCAAAAGCATGTATACTCTTGTGCACATGCACGCATGCTTGTGCACACATGCTCAGTCACTGATCTCTCTCTCTCTCTCTCTCTCTCTCTCTCTCTCTCTCTCTCTCTCTCTGGGACGCATACACTTTCTTTCAAATGGAATATGCTGATTCTTGAATGATTTTGCGTCACAACTGAATTAACTGGTGTGACCACAGAATGGCTTTACCAGTATAATGGTTCATGGAATCAGTCCTGGGAAAATAGAGCTCTTTTGGAACTGGCTGTAGTTTGAGTCTCAGAGAGTCAGAAGCACATGCAGGAAACAGTGCATTTCATAGCAATATGTATGAAGCTGAGAGATATAATTTGTATGGCCAGTTTTGTTCACCTAGGTGTGCATACATGCTACATTTCTTTGGAGAGGTGTGTGTATACAGTGGTGTGTGTGTGTGTGTGTGGTGTGTGTGTGTGTGTGTGTGTGGTGTGTGCTCTGCATTTGCTGGTCTTTCATAAGAATTTTTATTTTTAGTGTGTGCAATGGACAATAAGCATACTTTCTCTGATAATTTATGCTTTTTTTTCCGCCTCAGCAGTGAATTTGACAACAACAGAAGCCTCCCACAATGAGTGAATTCAAAGTGCATCACCATGTCAGTGAATTGATGAACCTTCTTGGGTAAGTTTTTGTTGTGTACTGGCAGACAGCAAAGTCAGAAATGAAAAATTAATCATGGGTTGTACAGAATGTGTATCCATGAATCACATTTTATTTGGAGAACTGTAAAAAATGCTTCAGATTATAGGCTGTGATGGTTATTGTTGCGTGGACCAAGAACACGCTAAGGATTGATAGCTTTCATGTCCTGTATGTTGATGAAATGACCCTGTGTTTGTGTGATAGCTTTGTGTTGATTCATTTTCTCACATTTAACCTGTCCAAACAATGCTTTATTTATACTTGGCGTGAGCATGCCTTCATAATTGGGATGCCCAAACAAAATAATTTTGTAAGGGAAGAGAACTAAATTCTGACCCTCAGTATGACCTCAATATTTTCTGTCACACTGGCTGATCTCCCTTGCACGCATACATGTCGCATCACTTAAGGAATGTTATACTCTGTTTCAGGACTTTATGCACTTTTCCTCCAATAAGCAGGACTATGGGAGGGAGTTTTAGTCTTTGGACAGAATGTATTTCTAAAAACTTGTGTATGTTTGAAATGGTCCTTTCTTCATACTGAGGTATCCAAGCAAATGCCAGATTCTCAAAGGAAAGGGAAATTAAAAAAAAAACAAGAAAAAAAAAGAGAAAGGAAAAATCAAGTTTACCATGCCAGTCCGATGAGGGTCTGCAGATATCCTTCATAAACTTTTTCCTCCTGTTGTCAGACTCAGCTTAGACCAAACTTCCGGGAGACCTACTCAATTTTGTTGTCCTCTTGGACAAAGTGACTTTCAGTGTGAAAAATGGGTGCTGTCTTGGAGGTTTTATTTCCTTCCCTGTGCCACAGACAGCTTCAGACTGGTTCTTAACAAGAAGGGAAACTTTTTGTTATTTCAGTTTCAAAGTTTTCTATAATGTAAACTGTAGGAAAGGATAATGAAACAAATTGCGGCTGTACTGAAAACAAGGAGCAAAATGCAAGTGAACACAGAAAACGATGTGCTAAGTCATGCAAGGTAAAGGGAAACATAAGTAAATTGTCAACAAATATGTCTTCTTCAAACATCACAACCAGCGACAATAGTAAATGCACAAAAAAATTCTATCACAAAACAGTTCCCTTAAGATAAGAAAAATTCTTAAGATTAATAAACAGTTCTCTTAAAATACCAAATAACAGCTCTCATAAGATCACAAAAGTTGTCTTAAGATCACAAAGCAGTTGTTTTTTTTAATCACGAAGCGATTTTCTCCAGATCTCAAAACGCTTCTCTTTAGATCACAAAATAATTCTCTGTAGATCACATAATAGTTTCCTTAACAAAACAATTTTTCTGAAGATCACTAAACAGTTTCGTAAGATCATAAAATGGTTCTCTTAAGATCATAAAACAGTTCTCTAAATATTACAAACAATTTTCTCAAGATCACAAAACAGGTTTCGAAAGAGAACCAAACAGTTCTTCAAGATGGCAGATAGCATGAGAATCTGTGTCTGTTGCTTGTGACATCTGAGAGAAAAACATTTGTTCAGAATCATTCCCATGCTGGCTGCAAACTGTAACATTTTTGGGGTGGAAATAGTACCTAAAGTCAGAAATGTTTCTTTGGGATGTCAAAACCACCCTAGCAGCTACCATGCCCTTCCCACAGCCTTCTCTTCCCTCAAACAGCTACATGAAAAGTTGTTTTTTTTATATTGATGGGAAAATATTGTGTGAAGGGTGAGGTCATCAGATTCCATTGGTGAAGAGGTCTACACAGAGATGTTGCTGAAGAACACCACCCCATACATCACAACTCAGGTAGGCAGTAGATTCTCGTCAATGCTATTCCAGTCTTTTTCACTTTTTTTTGTCAATCATAAATAGTTGGATGATAGATTAGGATAGATTTAAGTTCAAAGGCTTCTTAGCTAGTAAAGGGATGACTGGAGACAGAGTGACGTTTCCTTTTTTGTTTGTGTGTGTGTGTGTGCGTGTGCGCGTGTATGTGTGTGTGTGTGTTTAGATTTCTTTAGCTGGAAAGAAGACATGATTATATTTTTCAAATTAGGATAGTCATTAAGTCTTGCGTGTTATATTGAAGTTTATTTCAACATTTTCACAGTTAGTGCATCAATTTTCTTTTCTTAAAAAAAGAAAGTTTTTTTTTTTTTTTTTTTAGGTAGTTTTGAGGTGCTTTCACAATGCAAAACACGTAAGCTTGGGATGAAAAGATAAAGATCCAAGAAAAACTTTATGAAATTGAATTTATACATTTCTGCATGTAATCTGTTATCACTACAGTCTGTATTATTTCAAAGTGACTCTTGCTGAGCTGATGTTCTTGTTGAAAGAATTTGACCAGGCCAAAATAAAGAGAAACAATACATTCTTTATAATGGTATAGGGGTTGAGAGGACATGGATTGTGGTGATCATCTAGTTTGTTTGCTTAATTGGGATATTTCTGAGAAATTGCTTCATAAAACAACAGCATTCAGCAATTTATTGTGCATGATTTGTACCCATGATGGGCGTTAATTTACTCATTGTATGTCAGTGGTCTTTCATATGATTGTAAAATCTATTTGCTTAATGGTCCTAAATGTTCGCTCTGTATAGCTGGAGTCATCCTAAATCTTTACTGTCTGTTTATTGTGACAGGTGTCTTCTCATCATGCTAAACGGAGAATTGGAGAGTCTACTCCAACGCCCATTGAGTTCTTTGCAAAGTATGATGAACTGAAAGCCAAAAAGTAAGTCTATGTTGAATTTATTTGTTTGTAAGGGACAGAGGTGGGGGAAGGGCTGTCTTGTTGACAAGGACTCTCTATGGAATTACTCCCACGCCTCTCATTCTGGCTTTCACCTGCCCAGCCACACCTAAGTTTTTATTTTAGCTGCAGCGCCAGTACCAGGGAGCAGTTGGTTGCTTGGGATAACCTGCCAAAGGAGGCACTGCACTTTTGGCTGCCTGTTCTGATCCAGCTAATATGGGACATCAGATACTAACGGATGATAGCAGTAAATATTTAGACATGGAACCAGCATGAGTGATTGTTCGCATTCTCCAAGTGGATCTATTAATACTCCCCATTAACTTTTCACCTGTGATGACCTCGACATGAAAACTGGCCATGGGCATGTACAAGCAGAAAAAGTTGAAACTGAAGATACCTTGAGAGCAGGTTATGAAAGGCCACAGAATTGATGATCATGAGGGTGATGAAGATGATGCATAGGAGCTCCATTCTGATGAAAGACAGTATGATGGGGCTGTCCTGTTTGCTTTCTTTTATGTTATATCCAGGTGCTAGTCCCAAGAGATTACACAATTGCAGGGTTCATCAGGAAATCTGAGAAAGGTTGTCAGAATCGCATCCATTTAAAGTAGACAACACTCTTCTGTGTAGATGTGAGATGAAAGGTAATTGGCATTGTTTATTGACACAAATTATTTCTGTATAGTCAGATGAATCAAAACAGTATTGGAAAAAGAGGAAGAAATGGCAAAGAACATGCATGGTTGCATTTTGCGGGGAATAGATCTGAGCATGGCATGTAATGGATTTAAGATCCCATATATGTTAAAAAACATTTTGACATAATTTTATTATTGTATAATGTGTGTTTTGACTTGGTAATATCTTTCGACAGAAGGCTTAAAATGCTTGGTTTGTCAACAGCGTACGTGACCTGGATTCCCTGGTCAGTTTACTGTCTAAGCTCAGCGAGGATCAACAGGTGATGTACTTCTCTTTCTTTTATATTTATTTTTTTTTTTTAAGAAAATGGAAAAGATGATGTGTTTGCCAGACAGAAGCATTAACACTAGTTACAGACAGGAAATGCATTTTGACAACTGAGGGCCTGATATCAGAGAAACAAAGACTACACTTAAAAAAGATGGGGGAAAAAAAGAGACATAGCTGTTTGACTCTTCTGGCATAGTTAGAATGCTTTTATTTTCTTTGCTTCACTTCGTGCTGCAGTAACTCTCTTTTTGATGTTGTCTTCTTATGTCTGTCTGTTTCTCCTCCCCCTCTTTTTCCTGTCTTTGTTGTGCTCTCTGGTTTTGTTAATTCTCTCTCTCTGTGTGTCTCTGTCAGTGTATCTCAGACCTCCTTTCTCCCCTCCACCCCATCCTTTCTTTCCTGGCTGTCTTTCGGAACAGTCTTTCTGTTATAAGTAAATCTTTTGTGCTAGATTTTAAACAGCTAGGGCTCTGCCATGTTGCCACTTCCAACCGTGTTTAAAGGTAGATTCCCCAGGATTGTAAGGTCACCTGTATGATTCATGTCATGTAAACAAGATACTGTAGAGAAAAATGTTCAGATGCATCAACAAACACAGTAAAATGTGTGTGAGAAGAGCTGCTTTCATTTTTGTAAGCCATAAAAGTCTACTGAGCATGATGAAACATAGTTGGTATAGTTACTGAATTCTAGAAGTGCAAAACTTCCAGGAAAAATTATGCTCATCTTGCTTTCATCACAGGTAGATTGATTTTCATTATTTTCAATTGATGGACATACGTTGTCCCTCTGATGCTTGCAACAGGTCTTTCTGTGTAAGTTCAGGTATGAAATGTATGGATGGAACAGTTCCCAATTCAGTCTTGAATTGTTAGCATATAGTTACCCATGAGTTGGGTTTCATGAGAAGACGGTTTTGTGAGTACCATGCTAGTGATGTCTCATCATATTGCGACACAGGGGTTTCCATTAGCATTAGTTTTGTAATGCTTAACCCCTTCACTGCTATCATATTTTGCTAAATCCCATAAAGAGTGTTGAATCATGACGAACAACGTTCGTCAACTGAGCATTGCAGACGACACTTTTTATGATGAACGCCGTTCATCAACAGCGCAGTGAAGACGTTAAACTATGAATTTTATACACATGTTGGACTAGATTAGTTTGGTAACTAACTACAAATACTGATATCTTTGTTTGATATCTTACGAAAGAACGCAAGTTGTCTTTTGAATAGATGTCTGCATTACATAGAAGTTGTGCTTTGCAGACTAAAGATTTTCTGGCCAGAAATGCAGCAGAGAAGATGGAGGCAGCAGGAACCACCACTCTTTCATCCCATAACAAAATTTTGGCTCAGTTGCCTGAACCGGGCACCAGAATGACAGCACAGGAATTGTCTGAGGTAAGTCTTGCAGTCCTTTAGTGTTGGGTCAGCCAGGCATAGGTAATATAGTTAAATTAATGAAATAAGCTGTGTGCAAATATTTCTGCTCCAAGTGTTCACAAGAAAAATTGAACTTAAGGGTGATTACTCTGTAAGACTTACTGATTATGGAAGTGGGTTAACTCCCTTTTTCTTTTCACAGGATCCCGATAATATGGCTATGTTCCATGCCAATGTTAAGTGTAAGATAAAATGTAGTTTAACAAATGAAGTAAGTTGGGGGCAAATATTGATGGTGAATACATATTCAAGAGAAAATGTCAACATTAAAATTTAAACAGTAAACAAGTGGGGTATGTTTTGCTCCCATAAGGAAACCTAACACAGAGTAACTTTTATTCAAGACTGGCACAGCCTTTTAAACTTGAATAAAGTCAGACAAATACATAGACGAACAATTTAATAGTGGGGGAAAAACAAGCGCAGGCCAACAACTGAACTGTCTTCATAGTAATGACCCGGCAAAGATTTGGACTTGAGGGGAGGGGAGAGGGGAGTTTGAAGATGGAGAAACTGGGAACATGAAATTTAAAAAAGAATTTTTTTATATACATATATATATGTTACAGATATGAAAACTCTTCACTAGCTGCATAAGGGAACCATCGCAATCCCTTTCGAAGGCAGATATATTTGTATTGCCTGCTCCGAGGCCTTTTGCCCGCTGGGTCGGGACTCATCAGGGAGACACGGCTGGTTGTGTCTGCGCTCCCGGCGTCAAATAGAGACACACCACAGTCCATAATACTGTGGTGTTCTCACCACCATGGGTGCAAAAAAGAATCCAATAGCACCCCCAAAGCAGCCAGCGAAGAGTAGTAAATGCAACCAAACGAAAGTGTGGGGAGGAAAAAAGTTGCTGTAAAACTAAAGACATCATGCAAATAATATAAAATGTAGGGGACAGTCTTTGAGCCTACGCCTGAGGATCCACCCAAAGATGCAAGGGAGATCAAAAGACAAACACACAGACGGACAGAAACAAATACAAATAACCTCAATTTAATCAAAGCAAAATCGGAAATGAAATGAGGTAGGGAACAGTAAACGATAAACAGTAAACAAGTGGGGTATGTTTTGCTCCCATAAGGAAACCTAACAAAGAGTAACTTTTATTCAAGACTGGCACAGCCTTTTAAACTTGAATAAAGTCAGACAAATACATAGACGAACAATCTAATAGTGGGGGAAAAACAAGCGCAGGCCAACAACTGAACTGTCTTCATAGTAATGACCCGGCAAAGATTTGGACTTGAGGGGAGGGGAGAGGGGAGTTTGAAGATGGAGAAACTGGGAACATGAAATTTAAAAAAAAAAAAAAATGTTTGCTATTCTGTGCTGGCATGATGCCATCCTTTTTTTTTTTTTTTTTTTTTTTTTTCTTTTTTGTGGTCCCAACCTCTGCGCCGCCTCAGAGGCAGTGCACCCACGCCACTCATTCCGACACCCCGTCCACAGCCACAGCCCGGTCGGACCCGCCGCAGCCCCGGCACCGGCAATCCACAGGGAGCAGTCAGTTTCAAGTCGCCAAGAGGCAACCCACCGGAGGAGACACTGCACTGCTGCCAAGTCACTTCAGTGGTGTTCAGTGGCGCCTGTTCTGATCTAACATACGCAGGACACCTGCTACTAAGCCCCCTACTGACGACAATAATTGCTTAGTCGCGGAGCCAGCGTGAGTGAGCTCTCCCGCCGGAGGGTGCCACCACATCCGTCCAACGACAGCCCCCATGGACTCGCCGATACTGGTGACCCCGACGAAATCAAACCAAGACCACAGACGTAGAGAGGACATCGAAATCGAGGTCACCATGAGAGCAGGGCATGAAGGGCTACAGAACTTGAGACATTTTTTTTATGCTGATCGATGAGAATGAGGATGATTCAGATGATGCTATGGATTTCCATTTCGGTCTGAGACTACATGACAGGGCTATACTCTACGCTTCCTTTCATAATATATCCTGGCGTCAACCAGGCCCGAGAGATACAGGCACCTGCAGTGTTGGTCAGGAAATTTGAGCAACACTCTCAGAAACGCATCCATTAAGTGGATGAAAGTCGACTGTGTGGTCCCAGTCTTCCCAACTGAGTCCGCAGCAAACGCAACTCTGGGTAGGAGCCGGTCGGGGCAGAAAAACCCACATGACTCTGATGGGATTCGAACCCACGACCTCCCAGCTGGGAGTCCGCAACGCTCACCACTTCGCCACGGCAGCTGGTCATCCTTTTTGCTTAAACATACTTATTTGCATATTGGCATGACATTTCACTATTGGTCCAAGTACACATGCACACAGAAATCAGTCGACTTGTGATTTATGTTCTGTGGCTTTTGTTCAGGGCATGATGAATCTTTCGTTTGTCGACACAGATCAAAGACAGGCTGCTGAAGGAGGCAAAGTCCATGCCGGCAGCCAACGCACCAGACATTGTGAGGAAAGCGCTGCGAGAAAAACAGCTCAAACATAATGGTCAGCATTGAACTATATGACGGCTGTAGCTTGCTTTTATTGTTTGTTTTTTTTCTTTTTTTTTCTTTTTTTTTTTTTTTTTGCAGCTGCATGCATTTGTTCAGTGTGTCTGTTGGTGCAGTCACCCTTTCTGTTGCATGCTTGATACACAGTGGAGCAATATCTTTTATGTCATTATCATGAAAAGAGATCAGGGGAGGGGGAGAAATACTCAGAAAAATAAGTTGTACAAAAGTCTGCTTCAGTTATGCCTTTTCCTTGATGCGTGTATTGATTTTGTAAGAATATGATGTGAGAAAAAAAATCTGAGAATTAACTCTTGGCCACTGCTTGGGCATTGGCAGAAGAAGAAAAAAAGATTACTTGCCGGCATTTGGGCCTTGTAAAGTATTAACATTTCACAGACATGTATGCATTTTATTTTGTTTACTTTATGTATTTCGCTTTTTAATATTGTTTATCATTTGGTTTTCTCTATCTTGTTTTAATATATTTCATGTTTTACGGCCTGTTCATGTGTTGTTTTCCTATTCCTTTATTTTAGTTCCCATTGTAATTGATTTGTGTTGGTGTTTGCTTATGTGACAGTGAACATCCCAGTGCAACCAGACTGGCTGTTCCAGCGACCCACGTTAACCATGGACTTCATGGTTGGTGTGGATGGACCCACAGATCAGGTAGTTTCCTCCTAGATTTACTCCCTTCTGTCATAACAGAAATAGAGTGATTAACACTGGGAAGACTGGCAAAGGGGGCAAGTGAAAAGATGAGGATCTGGTTCATGTGCAACAATACTGCCATGGAGATGCATGTATTAGGCTGCGCTGGCTCTTATGTTTCCTCAAATGATGAATATACTGGCATCAACCAAGTCCAACGGATGGAACACCAGTGTCACTCATCGGAACACTTGAGAAGTACTTTGAAAGACTCATCTCCACACAGGCTAACTGTGTACAGGATGGCCCCAGTCTTCCCATATCAGCCAAGCTTAGTTGATTCTGGGAATATACCGGTCAGTCGTTGGATGTGTTTGTGTTTATCATCTGGCTGATATCTTAATATGTTTTTTTTTCTTGTACATTGTTGTTTCACCTATTTTCCTGTTTTACACTCGACGCTGCTGCTTGTAGGGTCCTTAATATTTCTTGATGGTCAGCTTGGCCACAAGCAACATGACTTGATTTGCCTTGATGTTGGTTTTTTGTTTTTCACTGATTAATGCTGCTCGTTGTGTTTTAATTAACAGAATGTTAGTGCTGTACAGATATCTGAACTACATTTGTATATTTTAACAGAATATTGTTTTTCTTGGCACTCAGATATCTGGTATACATTTATATTTTGTGTTTTTTTTTCACAGAACATCGTTGCCCTGGGCACTCTACCAGTGACTCTTCAAGAGCATGCTGTTCTGGAAGACCTCATCTTCTGCATGCAGGTGGGCTGTTTCAAGCATCACTGGCTTTGGTTTATATTTACCATGACAGCGTAGTCGTGGTGACAGACATGTACAAACAACAGAAACATTCTGGGCCATTTATCTCTTGATAAATTGGTTCATTCGGATATCTTTGAGGGTACGTTAGTGCATTTTGAAATTGTGGAATCTCCAAAGATGCCGTCACATGCCCTTCTCTTTCTTGCGTTAAACAAAAACAAACATGAAACAAACAAAACAAACAAAAAATGGCCTTTAAAGGGGTAATTACCAATCAACTTTGTCTATGTTTCATCGATGGCTCTCAGACTTTGCTTTAACTCACCATGATTGCACACCTATACTTGCATGCATGCACAGTTTGTCTGTCTGTCTGTCTCCTCAGCTTGGATGTTGGATGCGAGGGTTTGGCTTTGCTGTAATGGAAAGTGATATTATCAGTGGTCGTATTTTTACAGGGATCGAAGGAAAATACATTCTGGCAAGGGCACTGACGAAAGATACGCTCCTAAGGGGGTCATGATAGACCAAAGTTTAGGTTTGTACTTCTTTTTGCCACTTTCTCTTTTGTAGGTAAAGTGTTATTGTTGTGAGGTTCTGACAGTAGTGCCATTCTGTGTGCTGGTTCTTTTAGATCTCTAATCCAGAGTGGATAGTCCATAATGATGGATAAACAGGTTTGCATGTTTGGCTGTTTACAATTATCTTGCAATATGGGAACTGCACACTATCTTTAAAGGATCAAAACCTTTTGTTAAGAATGAAGAGCCTTTTTAAAAGCTGGGAGTATAATAGGCTGAAGGCAACATTGTGGTACATTGCATTATGTAACCAACTGGTAAAATCTTTAGTTACTGCCCCCCGGGGGTTGCGACCTTGTCGTGGTCGGAGGGCTTGCACGGTCCAGTGATCCCTTAGGCTTTGCTGGCGGGGCATCAATACTTGGAGATAGGCTGGTTTTTTCCAACTGCTTCTAGGCCTGTGAAGTTTGAGATGCTGTCTGGCCTAAGCGTAACGTGGTAAGGGTTGATCCCCCTGGTAGGGCTTCCATGTCAGATAGCTAAAGGTGAGGATCCTGACTAAGAGTAACCCCCTTTCTCCTTTTCTTGTTTTCTGCCTTCCTTATTGGCCCTTTTCTATCTTCGTCTCCCTTCAATTCTTCTTTTCCACACTCCTTTTCTCTCTGTGGTCTCCTTAAGATCCGCCGCGTTTGCCGTGGGGTTTGCGACCTGTGTCGGGGGGGAATGAGATCCTGGTGATTGAGAGGGCCAGCGTCTCAACACATCACTTGGCTCGGACCTCTCCTAGACAGAAGTACACTTTGGCCCGGGTGTACAAATCGGCTCCCCTTTTTGGGGGCGGGGGTCAAAACAGACAGTTCCCCTGCTGGCCAAGTAAAACCCTGCAGTGCTCAGCTCTCTGTTCCCGGGAGTGAGCATGATCAGGGGGGATAGGGTTGGTGGCTTCTGTTTTTTCGTATATCTCCCGAAGCCTGGAAGGGGTCAAGACATTGGTTTCTTGGCCCTGGCCCCTTAGTTGGACCCAAGGTGGGTGGGAAGGGGAGAGAAAAAATAATACAATAAATATGGCTTTTCTAAAAACTTCCCCCCCAAAAAGAAGAGGAAGGCTGCATCCCTATTTCAGGGAATTTTGATTCAGATAGCGATTCGGATACGGAGGGACGACAGAGGACAGGATTTTTGGGCTTCCTGGCTCGTGATTGAAGGGACGGACAGGAAAGACCCCTTTCAGCTCCCGAGCCCTTTCGCCATACAGATGGGCTTTCAAGCTTTAGCAGGTGACCCTCGGTCCATCAAGAGGTTGAGGAACGGCTCATTCCTAATTCAAAGTAAATCACAAAAACAATCTGAACAGCTGCTGAAGGCAACAAAATTAGTGGACAGGGAGATCAGGGTGACTCCCCACAAACAGTTAAATTCATCGAAAGGAGTGATTCGCTGCAGGGGTTTATCAGTGTTTCAGAGGAGAGATTTAAAAGGAGCTGGCGTCCCAGGGTGTGACGGAGGTGTGCAGGGTGACAGTAAAGAAGGGTGCAGAAAGAGTGGCCACCCAAAACCCTCTTTCTGACCTTCTGCAACCCTGTGCTGCCCCCGGTTTATCAAAGTCGGCTACCTGATTGTCCGGGTTCAGTTATAGTTCCCTCCCCGGGTTTAGGTGCTTCAGGTGCCAGAAGGTTTGGCCATGTCAGGACCGTTGTTCTGGGCAGGAGGTGTGCGGTATTGCTGGGAAGGCAACCCATGATGGGCCGTGTAAAGATCCGGCACATTGTTTCAAACTGCGGTGGCGACCATCCCTCCTCTTCACGAAACTGTCCTCTTTGGATCCAGGAATCCGCAATACAAAGAGTTAAAAACAGAAAAGAAGATCTCCTTTTTTGAAGCCCGGAAACAGGTTGTGGGCAGTCAACGCTGACAGCTTCTTCTTTGGCTTCGGCCTTTAAGAAATTTCCAACATTTCCCCTATTTCGGTCAGTCTGCTGCCAGACTGATGACTTTACGTTTCTAAGACATTGCAAGGAAGAACTGTCAACTCTGGGGAAGCAGGTCACCACCTTCCAACCCAAAGTGACTGCCCCTGGTGGAGGCAAAAATCCGCCACCCCTCAGACTGCCAGCAGTCTACAACATCTGCTGCTGGGGCAGATTAAAAAACCAGCAGTTCCCCCTCGAACCCCCTCTGTCCAGTGCCCGTGCGGGCAAGGGGAGTTCAACCCACGGGGAGATGGTGGAGATGAGGAAGAAACCTCCACCGTCTCCCAAATCCAACCTTCTTCCCCTTTGTTGGCAAGTCTGCCACAGGTCTGAAGACCAACACAGTCCAGTGAAACTAAAAAATAAATTCACTCCATTGGACACAGATGTTGATGAGGAGATAAACCTTTATGTCTCTCCTTTTCGCCCTCTGAAACCTTTGGATGTACAATATTCCATGGAATATCCGGGACTAATTCCAACTTTGAGGAGCTGCAGCATCTTGTCAATCTATAAAACCTTCCGTCTGGCTCTTCAGGAAACTCAAATTCAAAGCCAGAAGACCTTTACTCTTTCTGGCTTTACTATTCTTTCAAAATCTGCCAACCATCCACGTTGGGACTGTCGGGCGGTTTTTGCCCTTCTCATACACAAAACTCTGCTGTATAGTCCCTGTCGCTCTGTCTACCTCCCTTCAGGCTGTAGCTGCGAGAGTCACCTCCACAAAGACTGTGACAATCTGTTCCCTTTATCTACCCCTTCTGTCCCGGTTTGGTCGCAGGACCTTGTCAGTCTGATGGGTGAACTTCCTCGACCTTTTTTGCTGTTGGGTGACTTTAACGGTCACAATCCTCTTTGGGGTAGTGTCAGTTCGTCATCCAAGTCTGCAAATTTGGAGGATGTCCTTTCGGATTTGGTTTTGTGTTGTCTGAACGACGGATCCGCAACTTACCTCCACTCTTCCACAGGTTCACTTTCGGTTTAGATTGTCGGTTGTGACCCCTCGCTGGTCCTGGACTATGAGTGGTCTGTCCATGACGATCTGCACGGAAGTGACCATTTCCCTGTCCTTCTAAAACCGTAATGACTGAACACGTCTCTGTCTCTCAACATTTAAATTATAAGAAAGCAAACGGGGATCTATTTGCAGCCACTATTTCTAAGGCATTCCGGGACGCTGTTTTTCTTCAGAGTCCGGACCCAGCAGAATCACTGACTAACACTGTAATCAGTGTGCTAAAGCTTGTATTCCAGTGTCTTCCGATAAACTTCAAATGCCCAAAACACCCTGGTTTGATTCAGCCCGCCAACAAATTTCCAAATTTTCGAAAACGGGCTCAGCGTCAGGTATACCAACGACCTTCGGGTCCCAACGCTCGAGCCCATCAAAAACCCGTTCCAATCGAGACAACATTTTTAAAAATCATAAACTCGGTCCTGGAGAAGTTTCGCTCCGGGCTGACATCGAAAACTTCCAAGAAAAAAGTGTGGAACATCATTAAAAAAATCAAAGGGAGAACACCTGTCCCACTGTGAACCATCTCAAGTTGCTGACTCTTTTAAAAACAGAGAAAAAGCATTGCTAATCTGCTGGCTTCAACCATAGAAAAGAATTCCTCCTCTTCTAACAAATCAGCCACTTTTGTCAAAAATAAAACCCTTAAAGAAAAATCACCCTGCAACTTTTCGTCGACAACATGGAAGACTACAATCTTCCTTCACTTTAAATGAACTGAAATCTGCCTTACGTCCTGCAAACGATTCCTCTCCAGGTATAGATGAAATCCATTTCAAAACTGTTGAAACATCTTCCGCAAGAAGGTCTGATAAAACTGTTACAGGTATACAACCATGGGGTGGTTTACGGTTTCTTTTCCGCCCTTTTGGCGAAAAGCCCTCATTATTCCCATCCCCAAACCTGGAAAAGATCTTTCTAAATCCATCAAACTCCCGCCCCATAGTTTTGACCAGCTGTGTCTGTAAATTGATGGAGAAAATGGTCAATGCTAGGCTCATGTGGAAAACTGGAAACCGAGGGCCTTTTGGCGAAAGAACAGTGGGGTTTCCGCAAACATCGGACTACTGTTGACCATTTGATTCGTCGGGAATCTACACTTCGGAACGCCTTCTGAACAAACAGCATGCTGGCAATTTTCTTTGACTTGGAGAAGGCCTACGATACCACCTGGAAGTCGGGGATACTTCATGATCTCCACGATCTGGGTTTTCGAGGTATTTTCCCGCTTTTTATTCAAAATTTTTTGGCAAACGACAGTTTCAGGTCCGGGTTGGCACCACTCTCTCTGATGTCCACGAGCAGGAGTTGGGTGTTCCACAGGGGAGCATACTGTCTCCTGCCCTCTTTAGCATCAAGATTAATAACATTGTTCAATCAGTTCAGCAGGGTTCAGACTGCTCATTGTTTGTGGATGATTTCGCTGTCTACCAACTGGAAAGCCTGTACCCGAGTGTCCAGCGCAGGCTCCAGCTTTGCGTGGATAAAATCCATCGATGGGCGATGAAAACGGTTTCACCTTTTCTTCAACAAAGGACGCAGTGTATTCACTTCCATAATTTCCGTCAGTTTTTTCCAGATCCCGAACTTCAAGTAGGGGAAAACTCCCATTCCAGCTGTTAAAAGGCCAAGCTTCTGGGAATCATTTTTGACCAAAACTGAACTTTCTCAGCCACATCAAAAACCTCAGAACTGTTTGCCAGAAAGCACTGAATATTCTGCGGGTCGTAGCGCACACCGACTGGGGCGCTGATAAGAAAACTTTGCTGCACCTCTACAGAGCCCCCGGTCCGTTCCAAACTGGACTACGGGTTTGCTGTGTACGGCTCCGCAAATCGTCTTACCCAAACTCTTGGACCCTATCCACCATCAAGGGCTTCGTCTCTGTCTTGGAGCGTTCCGCACCACCCCTGTGTACAGCTTGTACGCAGAGGCGGGTGAACCTTTTATTGTCCAACCGCAGGCTGAAACTGTCGTTAAATTTTTATAAACCGACTGTTCTCGGAACCAAAAACCCTGCCTATGACTGTGTCTTTGATCCTCCGTTCCAAAGTAAGTTTGAAAACAACCCTAAATGGATTCCGCCGTTTGGTCTTCGTATGCAGCCTCACGTGCGGAATGCAGGTATAGACCTGGGAGTTGTGTTGGATTTTTCCAAGTTTCCGGATCAACCTCCGTGGACCTTTTTCACACCAAGTTCGTTTCAATCTTGCAGCTTTTCGCAAAGTCTAAACCCGCTCTCTGGCGTACAAGCTTTGTAATGCTGAGCTCTGTTCCAAAATTTCCCCTCCTGTCAAAAAGTTTTACTGACGTTCCAAGTCTGAAGAGGGGGTGGCCTGTGCAGCCTACTGCCCTGGCGCTCCTTTTCAGATACTGATGGAACATATTCATTCAGATGCTTCTGTCTATTCTGCTGAACTTACTGCTCGGTACTGGCTTTGAAGATAATCTCCATTCTTCGAAGAGGACTTTCTGGTTCTGTCGGATTCGCTGTCAGCTTTGGAGGGCCCTAGCTGGCCGCAACCTTCAGCATCCAGAACTTTTACTTTTTTTTTAACTTTTTAGCAAGTTGAAGGCGGACGGTTACAACATTACTCTTCTTGGGTTCCAGGCATGTTGGCATCGGCGGGAACGAAATGGTTGACCGTTAAACCAAGAACGCCACAAAGAGAAACTGTCCCAACACTTATATCCCCGCTCAGATGTGAAACCCAAAATTAATGATTATGTGAGAGACCTCGGCAGGAGGATTGAACACACAGACGAATAACGAACTCTTTCGATCCGTCCAAACCTTAAGGACTTCCTCCCATCACTTTTGGGTTGTCGTAAAGAGGAAACGTTCTGTGCGGCTGCACACCGGCCATCGTATTTTACCCTGCCTACCTTTTAAAGAGTGAAGAAGCTCCGGGTGCATTCCTGTCATGCGCCACTCACAATGAAACATGTCCTTTTAGAGTGTTGGGACTGCACGATGTGAGACACAAAAATTTTACGGCGGAGTCCATGAAGATCCTGTTCAGGGATGTCCCCCTGATGTGATCCTTTAGTTTTTGAGAGAGATTAACATTTTTTATCTGATTTAAAATTTTACGGAAGAAAGATTTTTAACGAAGTTTCTGGTACGTTTCTAGACGATGTCATTTAAAGAGATGTGTGAAAATTTTTTTTTTTTTTTTTTTTTTTTTTGACTGGTGGGTTGATTTTAACGTGGTGACAGCCCTGATGTGGCCCTTTGCGGTCGGCTGGCTATAAGCAACATTATCTTATCTTATCTTTTAGTTACTGATTTTAAGGGGGGGGGGGGGGGGGCATTTCTACAACTCTCCAGTTTCTTTCTGAAGCATTTAAAAGAAATTTGAACTTTGTTTCTTTTTGTTTTAAAAAAAAGTTATACCAGATAAAATGATTCTAGATTGTTGTAGGGAAAAAGCAGAAAAAAGACATAGTTTGGGTGTAAATGTAACTGTTATAGTGCGCTCTTGTTTAAAAATGATTTACTGTCGTCTCTTACCTCTTTTTGGTGAATATGGAATCCGTCTGCAGTGGCCAAGCTGGCCAGTTCTCTCAAATACTGCCAACGAAGTTTGAGACGAGTTCATGTGAGCCTGTAAAGTCTGCACAGCTTTCTGAGCCATTTTATCTTTTCATTGGTGCTTGGACAGGTACATAATCCAATCATTTTGAATGGACATTCACTTTGGACGCGTCATTCAGCGTCAGACTTGAGACAAACGGAAAAGAACAAACTGAAAAATCTTTTTTTTGTTTTTTTTGATGGACATTCACTTTGCACGCGTCATTCAGCGTCAGACTTGAGACAAACGGAAAAGAACAAACTGAAAAGTTGTCTTTTAGAGACAAATTAAAGTAGTTTTGCAATTGCGGCCACATGAACATATACTAATGTCCATAAAGGGCGCATAACACTCCAGGCTTCTCAGGCACTAGATATGAAAATGAAATGGGTGACTGAAGATGAGCAGATAAGTAGTGAAGAGGAGTATGGCAGAATGGGATGGATTGGTCATGAAAAGTTAATGCAGGTCCTAAGACCCAGCTTGTGTCAGATACTTACAGTTGTCAGCAAAAACAATCTTCTTTGTGGGCAGTACCCTCACAGAAGTTGTTTGTTCACATCAGATGATGATCATTACACATTTTTCCTTAATATGAAAGTAATTTTTTGATCAAAGGTATTCTATACTGCACTTTGTGAAGTGTGTGATAGTTTAGCGTGAAGAGTTTAATAATAACTTTGTAATTGTGTACACTTTTATCATGAATCACTTTGCAGTGATAGAGTAAATAGGAATTAATAGCTTATTCAACAACATTAAAGCACACAGAGCTGGGCTTGGGTTTTTTTGCACCAGAATGTGAAAGCAGCAACTATCGAAGAGCCAAACATTGCTGGAAGGGAGGAGTACATCTTGATGTTTTCATTTTGCTGGGGATGTTTTATAGCTGGACATTGGTGAGAGTTCAAAGTTCTCATGATGGGTTGCGACTTACCTTTCAGATCCTTCACTGCATGAGCTGGTGCGCAGGATTCTGCCTCTGTGCTCCAACTATTCCACAGTGGTGCGCTTTATTGAAGGTACACAACTCTGTGATATGTCTTATCTCTTTCTTATTTTCTCCTTATATCTTTGCTGTGTTTGATTTTGAAATCATTTTCTCTGTACTTGTCAGGCTTCCACAAGTTGCTTTGGGGTTTT
The DNA here is from genome assembly GCA_018398815.1 of Conus ventricosus. Taxonomy (NCBI): domain Eukaryota; kingdom Metazoa; phylum Mollusca; class Gastropoda; order Neogastropoda; family Conidae; genus Conus; species Conus ventricosus. The sequence goes on from CM031607.1 coordinate 18,710,157, forward strand.
CTTTTTGTTTTTCCTTCTTTCTTTAATTTTGTTTCCAGAATTTGATAGCAGACAAGTTGTATACCTTTTTGTCTGTGAAAAATAATAACTCGGGGATCCATAAACTCCAAACACACAAGGAGACACAAGCAAGTTTCCTTTGTGTTTGAATGGATAGAAATAACAACACAGAAACAAACAACTGAGAATATAAATTAGATGTGTGCTTACAGATTTTGATGAAGAAGAATACATCTTTGTTTATAATTGATACATTATTTCATGTTTTTAACCAAAATGTGAACGAATTTTAATGTAAATGTGAAAGGCAAGTAGGAGTTAGGGAGAGGTGTAGAGTGAAAATGCCAACACATGCACCCACCCACCCACCCACACACACACACACACACACACACACACACACACACACACACACACACACACACACACACAGGATAATAGGATATGTATTTTGTGTTTATAATAAAAACATGTATTTAATAGAGTTTAATTATCGCTGTTTAGCACTTTTTGTTGCCTTTTTTGTTCAGATAAAGTACTTGATTTTGGAGGGGGGGGGGGGGGGGGGGGGGGGGGGGGGGGGGGGGGGGGGGGGGGGGGGGGGGGGGGGGGGGGGGGGGATAATTCTGCATTGCAATGATTATGCTTACTGGAAAAGGTTATGGTAACTGTTGTGATTCTAAAGTATCAATTCCAGATAATTGCTCGGGATGTGAGGCTGTATAAATTGTCCTTTATTAGTATTAGCATTATTAATTCTGAAAGTGTGTCATCACTTGAAAAATCTGTCTTTGAATGTGGTTTGGTGAATAAATTGTGCTTTAGTATTATTGCTGTTAATTCTGAAATTGTGTCCTAACCAGAAAAATCTGCCTTTGAGTATGGTTTGGTGAACCATGCATTGTGTGCTGCCATGAGGTCACTGATCAAGGTGATGTGTGTGTTTCCACATGAGCGGGTGTGGTGTATATGTGTCTGAGTTGTCTGATGGTGTTTGCTTACATGCACTTTTGTGTGCCAGTGTGGTGTCTGTGCGTGCATCTGTGGTGGAGTCTGTGGATTCTGTATGCGTGCAGGTGTGGATGTTTGCCAATGTGGTGTTTGTGTTGTGTGTGTTTACATCTCTGTATGTGTGTGCGAATGTGTAAGCATGTCTGTGTTGGTGAATGTGTCTGTGTTGGCATCTCTGGTTGTACAGAGTTTAATGTATTCATACATTCCTATGATAGTATGTAGTACACTTGGATATGTTGGCACGATGTTTTAATGTTTATGCACATATGTGTGTATGTGCATTCATGCATTTGTACATGCATTGTAATAGGATGGGTAGACAGGTTTGGTTGTTTTGCATTTTTTGTTATAAGTCATATTAACAATGGAAGATGGGGGTTTTGTGTGTGTGTTGAATCTGCAAAAGGGAGTTGATGGTTTTCTTTTTGCAGTACATTGAAATATACCAGTAAAGAGTCGACTAGTTAAGAAACCCTCCTATTCAAGACTTTTTTGGGGGGGGTACCAGATCTATGTCCAAGTTATGACTGACCCTTCATATAAGAGGTTTTTTAAAGTTAAGGCTTTTGGTAGTGGCTATTCAGAGGTTTCATTGTATGCGACATGTTTTTTTTGTGCTGGCAGGATTACATGGTGCTGGTGGCCCAGCTGGAGCATCAGTACAGAGGGGTAACTGCTGTTTTTCTTAACTCTGTGTGTGTGTGTGCGTGCGTGCATGCATGTGTGTGTGTGCGTGAATGCACATGCGCATGTATGTGCACATGCATGCTTGCATGTATATGTTTTTGTTGTGTGTCTGTGTATTTTTAAACCAGAGCTACAATGCATGCCAGCATTTCTTGTGTATATAGGTTGGCAGAACAACAGGGAGAGCTATAGAGTAGGTAGGTCCAGCCATTTTTAAACTTGAAAAAATATGGAATGTTTTTGTATTTTTCAAAAGACCCCATTAAAAGTGATATACATGCAAAATTTCAAGGCCATGGGTTTAATAGTTTTTGAGATATTGAGCTTTAAAATTTGGTAAAAAATGGCGTTTTTCACGTTTTGGCCAGAGGGCCATGTTTGGACCCTCATATCTTCTGAACTATTCACCCAATATGCTCTCAGATTGGCAGAGTTAGTATTTGTGATGGATACACTGAGCCTATTTTTTTCCAGAGCTCAGTGATTATTAATTTTTTAGCTGTGCCTCTTCAAAAATGACTAAAATGCTAATTTGTCAACGTGTCATTTAGTGGCAAACACAGGGTAACCGTTACTAATGACCCATAACTCGGGAATGACACATGCTACAGACAAAGTAGAGTATCAAAATAATCAGCATTGAAGAAGGAATCTAAAGGTAAAAACATCCATGAGTTTAACCTTCACCTTTATGTACAAAATACATCAAAGTAAACAAAATCACCCACATTCCACATATATTCTGTCATTATCACGGGGACAGAATCAAATGCTCAAGAATTTCACCAAGCAAATATGGTCCAAATAACAGGCAAATATATGTCCAAATGGAACAGCAAATCACAACTGTCTTAAAAACTTCAAATACCAGAAAAATCACCCTCTTTCCATGTCCTTGTTTTTCAGTCAGCTCACCATCACGCAAAACTGGCCATCTCCATTTTGTGCCCCAAAATTAACAGTACTTTTAACATACTGTTTGTATCTTCTGTTCAGGGTTCCCCACTGGGTAAAGTCAATGCTCCAACTCTGTTCTTTGGTAAAATGTTTGAAGTCTGAATAAAAGACATATTTACTTGCAACTTCCCCCAATGGAGTCTGACAACGGCCATCTGAATAGGTTTTCTGTTCCTTTCTGGTCCATGAAGGAAATACAAGCAAGGTCAGGTCTAACAATGTCTAGTACTTGACCAATGTAAAATGCATCATCATAGAAAACTGCTACTGACTGTCCTGGCCTGAGAAATTGAATGGAAATTCACAGTCTGATTCATCATCTGAAGACTGATGACAAATATTCATTTCATGTTCCAAAAGTGCTGAATTATCTGGCTCTTGTGGTTCTTCTTCTTTGGACCAATTCTCTCGGCAAGCAGCTGGTACTGGTCATCTTCTGAAATTTATTACACACACACACACACACACACACGCATGCATGCACATGTGATGTGCACACACACACACACACACCACACACACACACACACACACACACACACACACACAATTTTAAATTGAGCACAGTTAATAACTGGACATTTGTTTTGATCTATCAATGATGAAAATGGAATGTTTGAATTCAGAGACTGTGAATGAAAGTGCATGATAATTTTGAAGAACATGTTTTTTATACCAAGTTCTATAATTTATGGATGATTCAACAGTAAAACACACATTGCCTCAATTTTCAACAAGACTTTTAAGTGAATGCTATCAGCTACACACACACACACACACACACACATCAGCTAGTCACTTTATAATACATGCTCCAAGATTCCAAATTCAGATTTTCTTGGTCCTATCTTTTAGTTCATAGCCACAATCATACTGCAGCTTCAAGCTAACATTCTCTTAATTAGTTAATGAGTTTATTTTTTATTTACTTTTTAGTTTTTTTTAATTTTCCTTTTATCTCATTTATTTATCAATTTGATTTTATTAATTCATTGATTCATTTTGGTACAACAGCACTGCAATTAGTGCAAATTAAATCAATACATCTGCTACTTTCAATTTTCATTGAGGTCTGAAACCCGAGTTATTGTCCCTGTCGAAGTTACAGTTGCCAAATTTTAATCTTTATTCGTAATTTTCATTCTAGACAAAAATCATAAAGCTTCTAAAATGAAATCTGAACGAGACTGGGGAAAAGTTATTCTATGAAATTGTTTTAAAACTAAAAGGTTGATCACCGATTGCAACCATTAGTACCGATCACGGGAGCTAACAAACACCACTCGACCGAGCACATGTCTCCCGTTGTCCGATGAAAAAAAAATCACTTCTAAAATAATTTCCAGAGTTAAGAAACACAAATTCCTTTTAAATAACAGGGCAAGAGCTTAAACAAATGAATCGTTCGCATACTTACCAAGATCACGCTTAAGACTGTTGAGATCCATCGGTTTCAACTCGCCACTCGACTCGAACATCGTGTCGGCTTCGTACCCCCCCCCGTTGTCGGAATGCTGAATGCCGATTGGACTACGGGTTCTCTCTTTATCCTGGCCGGAACTTATACACACAGCAGCCTGTGCATCCTTATGTACACGAACGAAAAGAGCATCGATTTTTTCTACAAAACGAGTGGTCCTTTAACATGTTTCGTTCAGAATTACCGATATTGCCATGCTTCTGAAGTTTATGCTAGTCTTTCGGCACAAAATTTACGGCACTTAATAAGAAGGAACTATGACGAAATTTATACCATTCGATTCTGCAGGCTTTTCTGTTTCATATGGTACCAACATCGTCGCTGTGCATATAGTTTGTCAAGTTTCCGAACACTTTTCCGGATGTTGTTGTTTGCGGGTCACGGATAGCCCGCGGCGTGAATCGTTGCACAAGGTCGCCGACGCGGTGTTTGGTTTGTGTGTTCAGATCGTTCACAATAAAAGCACACTTCTTTCATACCATAAAAAAACACACAGACTTCATGTTAGAGGTTCATTTTAGATGTGGAGATATTTTTTTATTTGACAGTGTTGAGTAGTTGAGGAGTATGCACAAGTTGAAATTGGCAGTTTTCTCCTGTTCTGCTGCCTGTTAGCCGTGGCTACTGTTAGGCTGGACCTACCTATATAGAGAGAGCTATAGCACTGTTTGTGTTGGTCTGTTTCTGAGCATACACTGTTGGTTAGCTTGCATGCCAGGATTTCTTTTGTATGTAGGTTGGCAGAACAATTGGGAGAGTTACAGAGAGAGCTACAGCACTGTTTGTCTGTGTTAGTCTGTTTCTGAGCAAACCTTGTTGGTTAGCTTGCATGTGTTTATGTGCTACATATTTGTCACTTTTTGTTAGTGCAGTGTGTCCATGTGTTTATGTGCTACATATTTGTCACTTTTTGTTAGTGCAGTGTGTCCATGTGTTTATGTGCTACATATTTGTCACTTTTTGTTAGTGCAGTGTGTCCATGTGTTTAATGTGATACATATTTGTCACTTTTTGTTAGTGCAGTGTGTCCATGTGTTTATGTGATACATATTTGTCACTTTTTGTTAGTGCAGTGTGTCCATGTGTTTGTGCTAACATATTTGTCACTTTTTGTTAGTGCAGTGTGTCCATGTGTTTATGTGATACATATTAGTCACTTTTTGTTTGTGCAGTGTGTCCATGTGTTTATGTGATACATATTAGTCACTTTTTGTTAGCGCAGTGTGTCCATGTGTTTTATGTGCTACATATTTGTCACTTTTTGTTAGTGCAGTGTGTCCATGTGTTTATGTGCTACATATTTGTCACTTTTTGTTAGCGCAGTGTGTCCATGTGGTTTATGTGATACATATTAGTCACTTTTTTGTTAGCGCAGTGTGTCCATGTGTTTATGTGATACATATATGGGGTTTGTATTATACTCCCTGTTTGGCTATATACTTACCATGTCAGACAATAGCATTCACGCAGTTAGTCAGCTCTGCCAGGCCGAAGTTTTTGTGTGGCTAATGCAGTAATAAGACAGTCACGTGATGCCCAACCCGCTTCCGCCGTAGGAAGAAGCCAGTGTCAACCTCCCGTACCTCATTCATCGAGGCCTGCGCGCAAGGTAACCCCAGAACCTTGGCGCTAGTGGGGAAGGCAGGGCGGGCATTAGAGTCTGACATGGTAAGTATATCAGCCAAACAGGGAGTATAATACAAAACTCCCCATTTTGGCGTCATATACTGTACCATGTCAGACAATAGCAGAATTCATAGAAAAAGGAGGAGGGCGAGTGCCCTAGTGGTTCCTGGGGTTACCCGATATGGATGCATTAGCCGCCACAAAGGATATCCCATTAGAACCATCAGCCCGGTCATGGGGGTCCCCTAAATAAAATTTTATGAAGGGATTTTCCGAACCCCCAGAAGGCTGCCTCCAGGAGGTGGCCATGGGAACAGAGTGCTGGAATGCTGCCGAAGCGGCCAGCGCTCTGAACCTCATGAGCCCGGGGGACAAGACGGGGGTCCTTGGGCCTGAAAATAGGCCGTTCTGACCGTCTTGGAGAGCCACCTAGAGACAGTGCCCGCTGAGATGTCTTTAGTGTTACCAGAGCATACTACATTACCGAGATACGACACTTGGGGGTTTTTCCGTAAGACCGCGGACTAGGTTACGGCCCTTAGTCAGCACGTGTAAACTCAGCTCCAACATAGCGACGCGCAAGAAGCAAGGAGGCGAAGCCTGCAGCGCTATCGGTTGTTCAAACGCTCGCAACAAAATCGATTGTGAAGGGCTGGCATTTTTTCGTTTTCCAAAGGATGAAGAAAGGCATGTACAAACTTTATTGCATTTTATTAATTATTGGCAGAGTAAACCACGTAAGCAATACCGTATACGGTGTGGGACTATGCATCTGGTGCAACTTGAGTCTAGTCTAGATCAAGTTTATAGTATGACTATGAAGCCACATGGGCAGATTTTTAACAGTTTTTTATATATATGTAAGGAAAGAGCAATGCGCATACCTTGTTTCTTCTAGAAATCATTAAGCCTACTGGCTTATTTACAGTCCCGTTAGCTAAACAACTAGGCAGCGGGGAAAACCAGACCACGCATACCGTGCCCTCACATGGCCAGTGATGTTTATGTTGATAATGACAGTGCCGACACACGTGTTTCATCACCGAATCTCTCTCTGTCTCTCTCTCTGTCTCTCTCTCTCTGTCTCTCTCTCTCTCTGTCTCTCTCTCTCTCTCTCTCTCTCTCTCTGCGTGCAGTTGCATGGCTTGTGTGTGTACAACCTTGAGTTAATCTGACAATAAATTGGTTTCAGTCAGTGTGTGTGTGTGTGTGTGTATGTGTGTGAGAGAGAGAGAGAGAGAGAGAGAGAGAGAGAGGAGAGAGAGAGGAGAGAGAGAAAACCATTACTAACCCCCCTCCATCCCCAGCATACTCGTGTGTAAACCTACATGTATCAATGACCGTTTCATGTCTAGGCCTATCTCGTCGCAATGTCTATTTTGAGGTTGATGTGTGTATTTGAAATTGTGTGCTCTTCTTTGCTCGTATTTTAAAGAAGACATTTTTTGCAAATTTTTGCAGACTGTTTGGAAAATGCAACCAGTTTTGTTTTAATCCATCTTGTATTGATGGCAGAACTTTTTTCTATGTTTTGTGGGATGAGACGGACTGCATTACCCCCTCCCACCCCCCACCTCCACCCTTTCATTATGCCATTGTTGGACGTTGTTATAAACTGACACAACACAATTAAAGTTTGATTTGGAGACAAATAATGGTCTTTTTTTAAAATTTAGAACAAGCCACAAACTCTCTCTCTCTCTCTCCCCACCCCACCTTCACCCATCTTACCACAGTCATGCACAACACACACACACACACACACACACACACACACACACACACACACTATACATACATAAAAATACATGCGTATGCATGCACACATGCAGTGCAACACACGCACCTACATGCACACGCACACAAACACAAGGAGGGCCAAAAAATGTGTAGAGGCATTTGAATCTGTCGTCACAAACTGCTGAAGCAGTTTCAAGGTAAAGTTATGACAAAACAAATGCGGCCCGACGGGCGTCGTTGTTTTCATCACGGCAACGTTTTCACATAGCAGCCGCGAGCCTGCAGCCCGCGCCGACTAAGGGAGATAATCGACTGAACGGACTTGTAGGCTGTAAGAGGGCAGTGTCGTATCTCGGTAATGTAGTATGCTCTGGTGTTAATGGGGTTGATGGAAAGAAGAAGACGTCTTTGCGAAACGCGCCTGGGGCGCGAGCGTTCCCAGTAGTGTGATAGACATCGAGAGGGGCAAAGGGCTATGTCCGAAGAGGTGTCTCCCCCTAGTGTATCCGCCAGCGGGCGGATGACGAGGTAAGGAGAGGCACTACCGGGTTCCTGGTTCTTGGCTAGGAATTCAGGAAGGAACTTAAGAGAGACGGAGCCGTCTCTGTGGAAGGCAATGTCTCTGGGGTCCCCGCTAAGGGCATGGATCTCACCTCGCCTTCTGGCGGAAGCGAGGGCGAGGAGAAAGGTAGTCTTCATAGACAGAAGGTCGAAAGGAATGGAGGACAAAGGCTCAAAGGGGGGTCGATTGAGGACGTCAAGTACAGTGAAGAGGTCCCAAAGGGGGACACGTCTAGGGGATTGGGCCTCACGAAGAGTAGCCCCTCTGGAGATCTCTCTGAGAAGGAAGTCATTCTCAAAGGAAGGTCCGCCCTATTTGGCGGATGGTCGTGCAGATAGCCGACCTGTAGCCCCGGATGGAGCTAGCAGAGATGTTAAGGTGGGACAGGAAATTTCCTATCTGGATATTGGAGGGGCGATTGTGAGGGACAGAATTGTCTTTTGCACCATGCGACCCATTTCCTCCATCTGTAATCGTAAAGGGACTCTGTGCTAGCTCTGTGAGAGGATATGGCTAGGTCTCGGAGTTCCTGAGAGGCCCCGGCGATGGAGAGGATACTGAGGACGGACTGGGACCTGTCCGTTCGAGAGGTGGATTTAGATGCTCGCAACCGGGCTGGCACAGAAGCCAGGCGTGGAGGCGAAGCATCTGGGGATTCGAGTGAGGGAGACCCGAACGGGGTTGCCTGAGCATGTCCCACCTTTGGGGTTTTAACTGGAGAGGGGGTTTCTGAGTGAGGGGCTTGAAGGGCCCGGGAAACCCGGACCCGAGGGGGGCCACCCTGGGGGTATGAGAATGACCTGGGCTCTCGAGGGCCCCGCCTTCCCATCACCTTGTGGGGTCGGGGAAAGGGGGGGAAGGGGTAAGCTAAGAAGGGGGGGGGCCGGGGAAAGGGGTTGGGCGTTTGATGGGGGTAAGCCCGGGGGTCCGGGACCGGAGGGAAAAAAAACCCGGCAGCGAATGGTTTAAAACGTGTGGGAAAAGGCGATAAAGGGTTGAACCGTGTTCCCACACGGGGGGTTTTTAGGGTTTTGCCCGCTGGGGTCCAAAATTTCCCTTTTTGGAGGACAGGGCTTGGAGGGGGCTGAGAGAGTCCCCCCAGGGTGTTGTGTTTTCCCTGCTAGGTCCCCGCGCGAAGGGTGACCCCCCCGCATGTGACACCAGCAGAAGGGCCCCTGTATGGGGGGGAGAGGCCGATGGGGGTGTGCCCCCCCCCCCCCCCCCCCCCCCCCCCCCCCCCCCCCCCCCCCCTTGTTGATAACAAGCTACCGAAGTGTTGTCCGTGAAAAGGAGAACGAATCGGTGGGAGACCATGGACTGGAAGTGGAGGGGGGCGAGCCTGACCGCCTCCAGTTCCAAGATGTTGATGTGAAGACGAGCAGTCAGAGGATCCCAAACCCCCGAGGCGTGACTGCTCTCCAATGGGCCCCCAGCCCGAGTTGGAGGCGTCTGTGTAAAGTTCCAGGGCCTGGGATGGGAGGGAGATGGGAACTCCGGGGCCAGGGTGGAGGGCTGAGCCACTCCTCCGTGGCCCAAACGAACCAAGGCCCTAGGGGAATGGTCTGGTTCCAGTGTCGTTGGTCTGGGACCAACGGACGGCGGAACTCCCTCTGAAGCTGTCGCTTGGGAACTCTGCCTAGGGAATGAGAGGAGACAGGGACTCCATCATCCCCAGAAGGGAGGAAAAGTGTCCTTGCCGAAGTAAGGGGAGAGAGTCGAAGGTGGGAGATGAGTCCACTAGGCGGCGACCTCTCCGGGGTCGGGGAGACTACCATGGAGGTGGTGTCGAAGCTCATGCCAGAAAGGTGAATCGCTGACTGGGCGAGAGCTCGCATTTGGAGGGGTTGTGACGAACCCCAGAGAGGAGCAAAGATGAGTAGTTTGGAGGTGTGGGATTGGCCAGGGCCTGAGTGGGAGCCAAGACGAGCCAGTCGTCGAGGTAAACAAGAGGCGAATGTCCTCCTGTACTGGCAAGGGCGGCCATCTCCTTGACTACCTTCGTGAAGAGGAAGGGAGCCAGGGGGAGTCCGAAGGGGAGAGCCTTGAATTGAAACAACCCGCCCCGCCAGACGAAACGAAGGTATCGTCTGTGGGACGGTGAATGAGGATCTGAAAGTAAGCATCTTTCAGATCTATAGAAGTGGCCCAGTCCAGATGGGGGATGGAGTCCCTGATCTGGGCCGGGGTCTCCATCTTGAATCTGGTTGGCCTGAGGAATTTGTTGAGAGGGGAAAGGTCGAGGATGGGGCCTCCAGCCGCCCGAGGACCTTGGGACTACAAACAGACGAGAGTAAAACCCGGGGTTGGGGTGGGTATCTCGGTGATGGCGCCCTTCCGGAGAAGCTCCTCGATTTCCAGGCGAAAGCCTCCGCCTGGGCGGCGGTGGATCGCCGGGGAAGGAGAGGGGAGACAGAAGAGGGGGGCGTTCGTGTGCCCAGGGTAGACGGAACCCCTCCTGTAGAACAGATACTACCCAGGGGTTGAGACCCATGCCCGCCACTGGTGGGCATGCCGGGACAGACTGCCTGCCAGGGGGCAGAGGGCCGAGGGGTCGAGAGACTGACATTCTCCCGCCCTCGGAAGGTGAGTCTGCTAGTCACCTCCGGGTGTTGGGCCG
>CM031607.1:18726972-18736972 GCA_018398815.1 Conus ventricosus
CCCCTTACCTCCCCACCAAAAAACATAAGAAGCAAAAATTCTATGCACCGCACACGCTATTTCTGAACACCATTCTCCAACCACCGGATGGCAATTAGTACCGCCGACTTTCTGATGTGTTACTGCTGTGATGGGTGCAGCTGATGATCATTACCGTGGCAGATACTCCATCATGATGACACGTGGAAAAACAGCATGGCCTGAAAGGGTGGGGGTTTTCTGTCTCTGCTGTCCAGTGAGTGTCAGCTCTGATCATCTGTCCATTACTCTAGATCGTTTTGTTGTCCTCTGCTCCCATTTAGCGCTGTAAGATTTCAGAGAACAACAGCAGCCATGGCTTGCCTGATGGTTGGCTGACTGGCTGGTTTTTGGCCTTGTTGCCTTTAATTCCATGACATCCCACTGGGAGTTTTATTCCCAAATGGCATCTGTATTCCACTGCCAGGGGACGAGGCGAGACTTCAAGGAAAACATTATTTTTTGGCGTGCTGATTTTTTCTGAATTTTGTTCTGTTTTTCCCTCTCTCTGTGGTCAGGCTTCATCTACTGGTCATACAGACCAACACTTTGAAGACCAACTCTACCAAGGCGTCACAAGACAGGGCCATTGCTCAAAGACTCATCATTATAGCACTGACGATTTCACGTGCTGGTTTCCCATTGGACTGTGTGGGATGTTGGCGTTTTCGGGTCCCCTATACCAGGAGAAGTGAATGTGGCCCTGGCAATATTCATATTCCCTTTTAAACGCTTCCATGAAATCCCTTTCTTTACACTTCAATACTTTGACAGAAATGGAGAAAATCTGAAGAATCTAAACTCCTAAAATGGATGAAAATCCATCCCGAATTAATACCAAATTAAAAAACCCCAAAGCCAACGTAATTCACTGACATTTTTTTTGTCATAAAGATGCAAGCCGTTTATTGCATATCCCAAAGTCTTTTTAATCGACAGTGACTGGAAAACCCAAACGAGGCAATACCTTTAGACTAATATTTTATGTATGGACACTCAAAGACGATGATGGACAAAGAGCGGACGAGAGATGAGAAGATTAGCGGGAAGTAAATTCAATTCCAAATACACCACACAAAACACACACACACACACCCCACACACACACACACACACCACACACACACACAACTGTAATTTCTTTTAGGCAAACTGCGTCTCTAAAGTCAAATTCCGTGTTACTCACGAGGGCTTCCCCGAAGATGGAGTATGGCTGCCTTAATGGCGGGATAAAAAAGGGGCTACACACAAAACTTTCCCCTGCCTGGCTATACAGGGAGTGTCGCAGGGTATCAGCCTGCGTACGCAGAAAAGAAAAGAAAAAAGACTTCACGAGGACTACTTTTAATCTTGACCACTAATTTCACAGCTGAAAGGAAGCTCGTGGAGAAAAAGGGCCTCCCTTTTTTGATGTCACACAGTACTTCAAACGGCTTGAGAAGCATCGTCTAAATTTTACAGAGCTTGTACAACTTCTATCAAACAAGACCCACCTCTGAAAGTCAGGCCCAAAATGCAAATTAGAAAAAAGCATATGAGAAAAAAAAATTTTGGAACAGAGTTTAATGCTTACTTTATAAATCACGAGCAATTCCCCGCCTTACTGGTCGCATTTACATAAATGATCTAATATTTATAACCAGTAACTATGGCTATATTTCTACCTTTTTACGATACCTGTTTTATCCTCGTGATTAATTTTGTGATAACAAATCTTGATGTTCAGCAAGAGCTTTTGCCAGATCTTTTAGTCGGAAACAGTTAAAGTAAAAAAAAGCCTCCTGTTGTTCAGCTTCGTCCTGGTTCAGTTCACTTCCTTTAGGGACCAGGATTATCATCCCTCTTTTGTATTGTTTATACACTATGATTATTACCGTCTGCTTTTGAGTATAAAGCAAGTCACCTTAGCGAAAGGATGCCGGAATGAAACAGCCGTAGCTTTGCCTGTTTTGCTCCTTTTGGCTCCTCCTGTCACTTCGTCACAAAGACCTGTCAATCTTTACAGCAGGGTCGGCCTTCCCATCCTCCCACAGAAGACCCAAATACTTAAGATTAATTACAGTCAGTTCAGACCCTGCGATGTTAGATGGAGCTCTATTGGAAGAAGTCAGCACTTCATCTATCTGGCAGTGTATTTAACCAGCAAGGAAAAAACTGTGCCGATGTGAAAACCAGAATAGAAAAAAAGCAAGAGTAGCCTTCATCACTCTAAAAAAAACATTTGGAAATCTCGACTAACACCACCAGCACGAAAATCACCACTTCGAATCAAACATCAAATCTGTCCTCTTATAGGGGATCAGAGATATGACGAACCTCATAGCCCACCAGACACAAGCTACAGACCTTCATTAACAGCTCCCTGCGAAAGATCCTCCACTTTCCATTGGCCAGAGACAATCAGCAAAAAACAGCTGTGGGAAAGATGAAACCCAACTGCCAGCAGAGCAAGACATCCGCAAAAGAGATGGCGGGCAGGACACACCCTCCCAAAGTCCCCGGGCAACACCCCAAAAAGCTCTGACCGGAATCCCCAAGGCAAAATGAAGCGAGGAAGACCAAGACATACCTGGAGGCGGGGGGCTTGGAGGGGACACCAGACAGATGGGCTAAACTGAGAAAACAGAAAAGATGGCCCGGGCCGTGGTCGTTGGCGGCAGTTGTCGATTTGGGCTTGTCTGGGAAAGCAATTGGCTAGTAAGTTTGTAATGTCCAATCTTTTTGGACCAAGATTACTTCCTTGGGTTTCCGCTCCTGGGTACCGATTGTACCCTCGGTGTTCCCTTTTTCGGACAAAAGTGCTCATCCACTGTGTGTTCCAAACTGACAAAAGTGTCACCACGTTTGTTTACACTGGGCAATACATAAGTCACTAGGTTTGTTACACTGACATCATAATGTCACCAGTTGTTTACACTGACAATCATCATGTCACCACGTTTTTTACATGCATAATGTCACGTTTGTTTACACTGACATACATAATGTCCCAGTTTTGTTTTACACTGAAATACATAATGTCACCAGTTTGGGTTTTCCTGACAATACATCATGTACCTATGTTTACACTGACAATACATCATTCGTTTTGCATTCTGGATCGTGGTGGTTGTCTTAAGCCGATGGGAGAGATACGTTTTCCTGGCTTGCGTTAATCAAAGTGGTATACTTTTTGGTTTGCTAACTTTTGGTCTTCTCAAGGGAATGTGAGGGGCAGAGTTAAACAAAGGGGGGAAGTAAGCTTATTGTCAGATCTCTGATCTTTCGTATTTGATTCTGGTTAAAGTCACACTATTTTTTGTCAGGTTCAATTGTCATGTAACAGGGGGGAGATTAGAATTTGTTTTCTAGCTTGTTTGTTCGTTTTTTAGTAAGTAAAGGTTTGTGTTGGGCCCCCTGAAGTGCAGTGGACGTAAAGTATACTGTAATTCAGGTATTCGTTCGTGCCTTTTCCTAGCCGGTAGATCCTCCTGAACCCCGTATTTCCTGGGGAAATTCAAGGATGGTGCTCTGCCTAGCAACTGCCCCGCGGCAATTCTGAGACAGTTGCACGACATTGACGACGTTGGATTTTCTTGCTAGCTGAAAAAACAGGCTGTGGGAGAAACGACGCATTTTTTCCAAGTCTCGAAAACGACGCCATTTTCTCCAAGTTCTAAAAACGACGCCATGTTTCGTAAGACAAGAGCCACACGAGGCAAGAGATTGTTTGGGTGGAGGAATAGTGGTGCAAGGGAAAGTGAAGTAATTGGCGAGGATGGGAAAAAATTTTAAAAAATTTTTTTGGGGTTAAAAAAAATTTTTAAAAAACGGGGGGAAAAAAAAAAAAAGTTGGGGGGTTTGGGATTTGGGGGGTTTTTTTTTTCAATTACCCCCTAGCCTCTAACCTCTCACGGTTAACCAACTCCCTTATCCTTCAAATCGATTGAACTAAATATTGTTGTCTTATTTCCCCAGCCCCTACTAGCTACCTTCCACCTTAACCAAAACCCATCTACACACGCACACTCGCACAACACATATACACATATGCACGACACGCTATTCTGAATCCATTACTCCAACCACACGGATGGCTAATTTAGTACCGCCGACTTTCTGATGGGTGTTTACATGGCTGTGATAGGTGCAGCTGATGATCATTACCGTGGCAGATACCTCCATCATGATGACACGTGGAAAAACAGCATGGCCTGTAAGGTGGCCGGTTTTCTGTCTCTGCTGTCCAGTGAGGTGTCAGCTCTGATCATCTGTCTCATTACTCTAGATCGTTTTGTTGTCCTCTGCTTCCCATTTAGCGCTGTAAGATTTCAGAGAACAACAGCAGCCATGGCTTGCCTGATGGTCTGGCTGACTGGCTGGTTTCTGGCCTTGTTGCCTTTACTTCCAGTGACATCCCACTGGGAGTTTTATTCCCAAAATGGCATCTGTATTCCACTGCCAGTGACGAGGCGAGACTTCAAAGGAAAACATTATTCTTTTGGCGTGCTGATTGTTCTGAATTTTGTTCTGTTTTTACTCATCTCTGTGGGTCAGGCATTCATCTACTGGTCCATACAGACCAACACTTTGAAGACCAACTCTACCAAGGCGTCACAAGACATGGCCATTGCTCAAAGACTCATCATTATAGCACTGACAGATTTCACGTGCTGGTTTCCCATTGGACTGTGTGGGATGTTGGCGTTGTCTGGTCTCCCTATACCAGGAGAAGTGAATGTGGCCCTGGCAATATTCATATTACCTTTAAACGCTTCCATGAATCCCTTTCTTTACACGTTCAATACTTTGACAGAAAAGTGGAGAAAATCTGAAGAATCTAAACTCCTAAAATGGATGAAAATCCATCCCGAATTAATACCAAATTAAAAACTCCAAAGCCAACGTAATTCACTGACATCTTTTTTGTCATAAAGATGCAAGCCGTTTATGTGCATATCCCAAAGTCTTTTTAATCGACAGTGACTGAGAAAAACAAGCGAGGCAACTACCTTTAGACTAATATGTAGTGTATGGACACTCAAAGACGATGATGGACAAAGAGCGGACGAGAGATGAGGAAGATTAGCGGCAAGTAAATTCAATTCCAAATACACCACACACACACACACACACACACACACACACACACACACACACACACACACACACACAAACTGTATTACTTTTAGGCAAACTGCGTCTCTAAAGTCAAATTCCGTGTTACTTCACGAGGACTTCCCGAAGATGGAGTATGGCTGCCTTAATGGCGGGATAAAAAAGGGTCATACACACAAAACTCCACTGCCTGGCTATACAGGGAGTGTCCGCAGGAGTATCAGCCTGCGTACGCAGAAAGAAAAGAAAAAAGACTTCACGAGGACTACTTTTAATCTTGACCACTAATTTCACAGCTGAAAGGAAGCTCGTGGAGAAAAAGGACCTCCTTGTTTGATGTCACACAGTACTTCAAACGGCTTTGAGAAGCATCGTCTAAATTTTACAGAGCTTGTACAACTTCTGATCAAAACCAAGACCCACCTCTGAAAGTCAGGCCCAAAATGCAAATTAGAAAATGCATATGAGAAAAAAAGTTTTGGAAGCAGAGTTGAATGCTTTACTTTATAAATCACGAGCAAATTCCCTGCCTTACTGGTCGCATTTACATAAATGATCTAATATTCATAACCAGTAACTATGGCTATATTTCTACCTTTTACGATACCTGTTTGATCCTCGTTGATTAATTTTGTGATAACAAATCTAGATGTTCAGCAAGAGCTTTTGCCAGAATCTTTTAGTCGGAAACAGTTAAAGTAAAAACAGCCTCCTGTTGTTCAGCTTCGTCCTGTTCAGTTCACTTCCTTTATGGACCAGGATTATCATCCCTCTTTTGTATTGTTTATACACTATGATTATTACCGTCTGCTTTTGAGTATAAAGCAAGTCACCTTAGCGAAAGGATGCCGTGAATGAAACAGCCGTAGCTTTGCCTGTTTTGCTCCTTATTTGGCTCCTCCTGTCACTTCGTCACAAAGACCTGTCAATCTTTACAGCAAGGGTCGGCCTTACCATCCTCCCACAGAAGACCCAAATACTTAAGATTAATACAGTCAGTTCAGACCCTGCGATGTTAGATGGAGCTCTATTGGAAGAAGTCAGCAGCTTCATCTATCTGGCAGTGTAGTCAACCAGCAAGGAAGAACTGATGCCGATGTGAAAACCAGAATAGAAAAAAAGCAAGAGTAGCCTTCATCACTCTGAAAAACATTTGGAAATCTCGACTAATCACCACCAGCACGAAAATCACCCACTTCGAATCAAACATCAAATCTGTCCTCTTATACGGATCAGAGATATGACGAACCTCATAGACCACAGACACAAGCTACAGACCTTCATTAACAGCTGCCTGCGAAAGATCCTCCACATCCATTGGCCAGAGACAATCAGCAACAAACAGCTGTGGGAAAGATGTAACCAACTGCCAGCAGAGCAAGACATCCGCAAAAGAAGATGGCGTGGACAGGACACACCCTCCGAAAGTCCCCGGACAACACCCCAGAAAAGCTCTGACCTGGAATCCCAAGGCAAAATGAAGCGAGGAAGACCAAGACATACCTGGAGGCGGGACTTGGAGGCGGACACCAGACAGATGGGCTACAGCTGGGGAGAAACAGAAAAGATGGCCCAGGACCGTGGTCGTTGGCGTGCAGTTGTCGATGGCCTATGCTCTGGCAAAAGCAATGGGCCTAAGTAAGTTTGTAACTCCGTCACAATCTTTGCTGGTACCAAGATTACTTCCCTTGGTTACCGCATCCTGGATATCCGACTGTACCCCTCGGTGTTCCCCTTTTTCGGACAAGAGTGCTCATCCCACTGTGTGTTCACAAACTGACAAAAAGTGTCACCACGTTTGTTTACACTGACAATACATAATGTCACTAGGTTTGTTTACACTGACAATACATAATGTCACCACGTATGTTTACACTGACAATACATCATGTCACCACGTATGTTTACACTGACAATACATAATGTCACCAGTATGTTTACACTGACAATACATAATGTCACCACGTATGTTTACACTGACAATACATAATGTCACCAGGTTTGTTTACACTGACAATACATCATGTCACCACGTATGTTTACACTGACAATACATCATGTCGTTCTT
This sequence comes from Conus ventricosus, assembly GCA_018398815.1. Taxonomy (NCBI): domain Eukaryota; kingdom Metazoa; phylum Mollusca; class Gastropoda; order Neogastropoda; family Conidae; genus Conus; species Conus ventricosus. The sequence goes on from CM031607.1 coordinate 18,734,156, forward strand.
GCATTCTGGATCGTGGTGGTTCGTCTCAAGCCGATGGAGCAGATAACCGTTTTCCTGGCTTGCGTTTAATCAAAGTGGTATACTCTTATGGTATGCTAACTTTTATGGTCTTCCTCAAGGGAATGTGAGGGGCAGAGATTGAAAACAATGGGGGGAAAGTAAGCTTATTGTCCAGATCTCTGACTCTTTCGTATTTGATTCCTGGTCAAACGTCACACTATTTTCTGTCAGAGTGTTCAATTGTCATGTCAACAGGGGAGATTAGAATTTGTTTATCCTAGCCTTGTTTGTTCGTTTTTGCTAGTAAAGTAAAGGGTTTGTGTTGGCCACCTGAAGTGCAGTGTGACGTAAACGTATACCTGTAATTCAGATATCCGTTCGTGCCTTTTCCATAGCCGGTAGATCCTCCTCGAACCTCGTATTTCCTGAACTTCAAGGATGTGCTCCTGCCTAGCAACCTGCTCCACAGCCAGGCAAACTTCTGAGACAGTTGCACGAACATTGACGACGTTAGGAATGTCTGTCTAGCTGAAGAACACAGGCCTGTGGTAGAAAACGACGCCATTTTTCTCCAAGTCCTCGAAAACGACGCCAATTTTCTCCAAGTTCTAGAAAACGACGCCATGTTTCGCTAAGACAAGAGCCACACGAAGGCCAAGAGATTGTTTGGAGTGGAGGAATAGTGGTGCAAAGAATGTGAAAGAGTAGATTGCGAGCGATGGAGAAAACACAAGATGCAACGCATCTTGAATACGCGTGTAAAAAAAAAATAATAAATAAATAAAACGGGGAAAAAAACGAAAAAAAAACACGTCACAATCAAACACGCGTCATAATGTATTTCGTCACTGAGATAAGCAATCTGCTGTCCTTGTTAGACCTGTCTGCCGCTTTTGACACTATAGATCACAGTACTCTTCTGTCTAGGCTTGAGCATACATTTGGCATCTCTGGCACAGCTCTTTCCTGGTTCAGATCTTACCTCTGTGGTCGTACTCAGACTGTCTCTGTGAATGGTTTCTCTTCTCAGTCATCTGACTTGGAGTATGGAGTTCCCCAGGGCTCAGTCTTGGGCCCCATTCTCTTCGTTCTTTATACACAGCCTATCTCTGACATTGTCACTCATCACGGCATCTCCCACCACTGTTTCTCTGACGACAACCAAATCTACACCTCTGACGATATTTCTCAGCTCCCTTCTATCATTGAACGAACTCAGGCATGTTTTTTTCTGATATCAAAGCTTGGATGACTGACAACAAACTTCAACTGAACAACGACAAGACCGAACTGATTTTCATAGCATCTAAAAGATTATTGTCTACAAACTGCCTTCCCTCATCTGTCCAACTGGATAATTCAGTCATTCGGACTTCTTCAACTGTCCGTAATCTTGGGATCACACTGGACCAAACTCTATCCTTTCAAAGTCAAATTTCCTCTGTCGACGTCGTGCTTGCTATCTGGAACTCCGCCGTATTTCTTCTGTTCGTCATCTTCTTTCGGATGATGCCACTAAAACTCTCATTTCTGCTTTTGTTCTCTCTCGCTTGGATTACTGTAATTCTCTTCTTGCTGGTTGCCCACAGAATCTTCTTGGCAAATTGCAGAAAATTCAAAACAGTGCTGCCCGACTAGTATTGAAACGCTCCAAATTTTCTCATTCGGCTCCCTTGCTTGATTCTCTCCACTGGCTCCCAGTTGGCAAGAGAATTGAATACAAGCTTTCTTTGCTTTGCTACAAATCTCTTAGTGGTCTAGCCCCATCCTATCTTGCTGATCTTCTGAATACCTATAAACCTCTTAGACAGCTACGTTCTTCCTCTGACATTTCTCTTCTCCAAATTCCTCGCTTCCGCACTAGGACCCTCGGTGAACGTTCGTTCTCTTTCCAGGCCCCCTGTTGTTGGAATAACCTCCCTCTGTCTCTCCGCTCTGCGACTTCCCTCTCTTCCTTCAAGTCTTCTCTTAAGACTACCCTTTTCCAGTCATGACCCTTCCCCTCTTTCTGTCGAAAGCAGATGTACCCTACACCTGGCGTTTGTGTGTGTTTGTGTGTGTGTTTGTGTGATTGTGTGCGTGTGTGTGTTTGTGTGTGTGCGTGTTTGTGTGCTCAGCTTAAGCATGTAGAAATGTTGTGTGTGTACGTCTGGAAGATTGCTTTTTTGTTGTTAATCATATTGGTTGTTCCTCTTGATTTATTTATTCTTTATTGTAAGCGCTTAGGGCTTTTAAAGATTAGGCGCAAGAAATGCACATTATTATTATTATTATTAAGTACTTTCAGAAATATTCCATAAAGAAGAAAAACCGTTTTGGGCCGTTATAGCCGTTAGCAACGGCTATTCTGGTAACATAAAACATCGGACATCATCCGTGACCCATAATGAACATACCTACACATTTTCAGAAAGATCGGCCCAGTGGTTTTGCCTGGAGCGAGTGGAACACATTTTGACACGGACAGACTGACAGACAGCATTTCGTCGTTCCCATCGTAAAGTACTCCCTGTTCTCTAAGAACTGGGTGTACAAGAACTAAGTCAGAGAGAGCACTGGGCTCAGCTGGAGAACGCCCTGTGCAAAAACCGACGTAAAGGTGACCTGACGCTGTGAAACCAACACACTGAATGCCTTGTGTCGTTCATTCATGAATTCTACGTTGTGAAACTCCCATTACTTCAATCCCTACACATTGAGTTCATGTGCCGTTGTGTCACTTTACTGCAGAATGTTATACCGACAGAAACCTGTGCTGGTGAGGAAACAATCACCCCTCATACTTAAGTAAGAAGACTTAAAGCATGTCTTGCGTCA
>CM031607.1:18744472-18747449 GCA_018398815.1 Conus ventricosus
GTGGGGGTGGGGGGTGAGAGAGACTGTAAACTTCAATTTCAGACGTGTGTGTGTGTGTGTGTGTGTGTGTGTGTGTGTGTGTGTGTGTGTGTGTGTGTGTGTGTGTGATGTGGACTGTGTGTGTGTGTGATGTGGACGTGCGTGCGTGCGTGTGTGTGTGTGTGTGTGTCCCGCGTGTGCACGCATGTGCGTGCGTGCATGCGTGCGTGCGTACGTGTGTGCGTGCGTGCGTGCTTGTGTGTGTGTGTTTATGCAAGTTTTGTAACGTGGGTATTCACATTACCTTCATTAAATTTCTTTTAAAAATTTTTCAATCTGCTTACATTGCTAATAGTGTGTAGCACTGAACATTTAGAGACAGAGACAGAGAGAGAGAGAGAGAGAGAGAGAGAGAGAGAGAGAGAGCTGTAAAGTCTTAAAACTGTAACATTTCGCAATAAAAACCCAACAATGATAACTACACTATCCTAAATCATATAAAATGTTTCGTCACCTTTTACCTAGTCATACTAATCATCAGCACGGCGCGCGCGTGCTCACACACACACACACACACACACACACATATGCACGCATACAAGCATGCTCTCTCACACACACACACACACACATACACACACACACACAGAAAGAGAGAGAGAGAGGGGGACAGAGAGAGAGATACAGTGAGAACTCGCATTGAGCAACAATTTATTCATCACACACTTCACTGTTCAGCATTCTGGGCTTAAACAATCTCATACAATCAGCAGTAAAACGAAACCAAAAAAAAAAAGGAAGAAAAAAAAGCAGATCATCATCATCATCATCATCATAAATGCATTTCAAATGTACCGCACTGTGCTTCAGCTGTTTTTGATTATGGCTGCATTCATTTCAGCTCAAATGTGCCCCAACACTGTATATTAAAACCCGCCCATACCCCCCTCCACCCCCACCCCCCTCCTGACCCCTTTCTTCACCTGAACCTCCTCCTCCACTCCCGCGATTTCCTCCCCTCCCCTCCCCTTCCCTTCCCTTCAGTTTATTCAGTCCAGCTTATCACACAGAAACATCTCGGAGCTTCCACCACACCAAAAATAAAATTTTGTTTAAACAAACAAAACAACAAAATTATGAAAAAATAGATAAAAAGATCCCCACAGGTTCTTAGCTGGCACCAAGATCAGAGGGAATCTTAATAGGGGGAACAGATCGAGTACAAAGAGAAAAAAAAATCAGTTGAAACAAAACAAAACAAAACAAAAAGCAGTCTTTACACGGAAGTGAGTTTTCACAGCAGAGATCTTTATTGCGTGTGCATGCATATGTGTGCATGTGTGTGTGCGTGTGTGTGTGTGTTTGTGTGTGCGTGTGGGGGTGGGATGGGGGTGTGGATGGGGGGGGGGGGGTGCGTGTGTGTAGACTTGCGTAAATTATGTTGATACATTAATGTGGTATATCTGCACCATGTTCCTTGTTATTGCTTTTGTGTAAAGTAAGTTCCAGTCTTGTTTTTAGCTTTTCATGTCTTATCGTATAACTTTATTATGTGTTGGTTTTGTAAAGCACTTAGAGCCCTTTTTTTTTTTTTTTTGAGAACAGGCGCCATATATATTAACATTATTATTATCATTTTTATAATTATTATTATTGCAAGGTCTCACTGATCAGTGTGCGGGCTTCGTCTCCTCTGCCATGTTCCTTCCCTCCTGTCGACACCTCACCCGTGGTGGAATTCCAGGGTCCTTCTCTGCACCAAACCCCCCCCCCCCCCATCCAGCCCCACCCCCCCACCTCTCCCCAGCCTATGAATGAGTGCCCACAATGTGTGACTGTGACAGCATTTTCCTATTACTGCATCTTGATTGCCGCAGCCTGATGGTAGGCGGGTGGGTAGGTGGGGGGGGGGGGGGGGGGGGGGGGGGGGGGGGGGGGGGGGGGGGGGGGGGGGGGGCTGTTGAATCAGGGGTGAATCCGCCCCTCAAAATCGCACACACATCCAAACACTCGTTAACCTTGTCAATCATTAAGAAATATTTGTCATCCCCCCCCCCCTTTTTTACCCACCCCCACCTCTTTACCCCCACCCCCACCCCCCCTCCGCCAAAAAAACAAGGTTCCAGAGTCGGTGTTATCATAACCTAGTCGATCACACAGAGCGTTATAATGCTGTCACCATGAACAGCACCAATAACAAGAAGAAAACTTCTGACCTGAAACACACACATACACACACACACACACACACACACGCACACACGCACACACACATACCATCGCAATCTACCCAATATGTACAGCAGTTCACAACATGGTCGCTAAACTGCTGACAGTCTAACAAGGGAACGGAAACCAGTCCACGCTGAAAGCCTCAACCCTTCTGCCTGTTTTATTCTTCCCAAGGCTTTGTACGAAACAACAACAAAAAAGTATGAAAAAGAAAATTCGAGGTTACATGTAACAAACCAAAAACCAAATAATCTTGAATTTCTATATGGACAGTCAGTCACACACTGTAGGATGGATAGCTCGTCATACACTCTGACCAGTATTGACATTTTCACTCCATACTTACAATACAGTACAACCAAAAAACAAAAAAAGCTAACATGTTACAAACCGTAATCGGAGAAGACAGTGAAAAAGACTGTCCACAACACAGGCAAATGCATGGACCAGGCGGGCAGAAAGATAGCTGGTGACAGAAAAGCAAAGTAAAACATTTATTTTTCATAAAGGAAAAGGAAAACAGGAAAAATAGTCAACAAAGAGAATGATAGAGAAGAGAAACAGAGAAAATAGTCAACAAAGAGAATGAAGAGAAGAGGAAACAGGAGAAAATAGTCAACAAAGAGAATGATAGAGAAGAGGAAACAGGAGAAAACAGTCAACAAAGAGAATGATAGAGAAGAGGAAACAGTGGCGCTGCATTTCCACAAAGGCATGAATAAAATTCACACGGAACCGTCCAGGGTGTCCCTCGTGGCATGAAGAA
>CM031607.1:18748449-18778449 GCA_018398815.1 Conus ventricosus
CTCCTTCCCCAAGTTGTTTCTCATGGGGTTTTTTTTTCGTCTTTTCTTTCTTTCTCCACTTTCATTCATCATATTCACTTAGAATGAATGAAAGAAAATTTTACACACACAAAAAAAAAGAGAAAAAAAAAGAGGAAAATGTACACAAACAATTACAACAAAGCTAAAAATATCTGAGAGCAAATGTTGGCAAGCTCGACTTTAAAAGCAAATTTCTTTGGCACCATCAATTATACAACAAGATGCACTGTCTTTTGTTAACAACAACAACACAAAGTCACATCGACAAAATCATCACATCCTTAAACCTTTTGGCAGTATCTCGCCTTTGCCAAGAACACATTTAAACAGTGTTGTGTATTCTGTTTCTGGTGTTGCTTTTCTCACATGTACTTGGTGTCTTCTTTTCATGATCACATCACCGAATGAATGCTCATGACATTCACACTTTTTTTTTTAGTGGGCAAAGACTCAAAGTAAAGGTGCAATTCTTTTCATTCAATAATCTCAATTTGACTACATAGTCCTGCAAAGAAGCGAAGCCACTTGGTGTGACAGTGAGCCACTGCAGATGTATAAGTAGTGGAAAACAAATGAAATGAACTTAGACACCAATAACACAGCTGGATACAATAAAACAATCTTTTTTTACACACACGCACTCACGTATGCAAACACACACACACACACACACACCACACACACACACACACACTATCTCTCTCTCACACACTCACACGCATGCACGCACACACATACATCACAAACGAGTTATGATGGCCGATTGTAAAGACAAACTGAATTATTATGGTACATGTAAGACAAACTAAGATAATGATGCTGAGCGTAAAGACAAACTGAACTGTTATTGTCGAGTGTCAAGACAAACAGTATCGTTATGGCTGGTGTAAAAATGAAGTCATAACCGAGTGTTAAGACGAGCAGTATTGTAAAGACAAACTGAAGAGCGACAGTCGAATGTAAAGAAAAACTGAATAGCTATGGCTGAATGCAGGGGGGAAAGTTGGGAATCCTGAAAATAAGGAAAATGTATGCCGGGGGGTCCAGGGGGCGCAGAGGCCCCTGGGCGGGGTCAAGGGGCAGCGCCCTTGTGAGGGTTCAGGGGGCGCAAAGCTGAAGCAAATATTTAAAATTGTACTACCATTTGGAGCAATTTCATGCAATTTCCAGCTAAAAAATACCAATAATATGAGTACCAATTATTTTAGGTAAAAGGTTAACTTCACTTGACCATACAGTAAGTCTTAAGATTTCCATATTTCCATAATTTCAATACTGCATTATTACACAATAAACCCTTACACTCGAGTCAACAGTCATGTGTGCACACACTGATCCAACATGGATGACATAACCAATATTCACTTAAATTTTAATCCTCACACAGCCTATAAATGTGATTCCACAGAGTTGACTGATTAATTTGATTTCTCTGTAGAATAAAATTTACAAGATGTATAAGGATTGAGACATGTGAATCACTTTCTCCTCCCTTTTCATGCTCATACAAAACTTTCAGCAATATACAAATAACCTTTCTATTAGTATTACCAAATCATTTATTCATAAAAATATGACAAAATTAATATAAAAATAAAATTTAAAAAAAAAAAATTAATGCTTGGAATGGTCCAAAAGCAGCCTTTTTCCAGTGCTGCTGTATTTGATAACCTTCCCGCACGCGACGCAAAAACACTCTCTGGGCCTTTCGTTTTCCGACACCACACACGATGTTCCTCCCCTTTGCCGATTTCGCCGTCTTTGTTTGGGCCTCTCTCGTCCAGCCAATTCCACCTCCATTTGTTTTTTACGCCGCTATCCACTTCACTGGCTCGCTTGTCACCTTCATTTATGTAAGGCATCGCGATTTTTCCGCGAAATCATCCAACACATAGAAGAAACAGGCGAAGGAACACGTGTGGTGGTCACAGGCACTGGCGAAAACAAACGGAAACCAACTTCCGGTCGGTTCGATCGGATAATACGGAACGGCGCGAAGTCGAAACTTTGATTCGGTAGTGGAGTTGCTGGTCGGAAAAACGGAACGGAATAAAAAAAAATTTTCGAAATCAAGGAAATTCCGATTTGTAAATTTCCAAAATAAGGATTTTCCGATTTCCGAGCGGTAACTTTTCCCCCTGCTGAATGTAAAGACAAACTGAATAGTGATGAGTGACTGTAAAGAAACTGCGTACTGATGAGTGAGTGTAACCACAAACTAAACAGTGATGGGTGTGATAACAAACTGAACAGTGATGAATGGGTGTAAAGACAAACTGAATAGTGATGAGTGAGCGTAAAGACAAACTGAATAGTGATGAGGACTGTAAAGACAAACTGAATAGTGATGAGTGACTGTAAAGACAAACTGAATAGTGATGAGTGACTGTAAAGACAAACTGAACAGTGATGAGGGGGTGTAAAGACAAACTGAACAGTGATGAGGGGATGTAAAGACAAACTGAATAGTGATGAGTGGGTGTAAAGACAAACTGAACAGTCATGAGTGGGTGTAAAGACAAACTGAACAGTCATGAGTGGGTGTAAAGACAAACTGAACAGTCATGAGTGGGTGCAAAGACAAACTGAATAGTGATGAGTGGGTGTAAAGACAAACTGAACAGTCATGAGTGGGTGCAAAGACAAACTGAACAGTGATGAATGGGTGTAAAGACAAACTGAATAGTGATGAGTGAGCGTAAAGACAAACTGAATAGTGATGAGTGGGTGTAAAGACAAACTGAACAGAGATGAGTGACTGTAAAGACAAACTGAACAGTGATGAGTGGGTGTAAAGACAAACTGAACAGTGATGAGTGACTGTAAAGACAAATGAACAGTGATCAGTGGGTGTAAAGACAAACTGAACAGTAATGAGTGGGTGTAAAGACAAACTGAACAGTGATGAGTGACTGTAAAGACAAACTGAATAGTTGTGACTGAACATAAAGTCAAACTGAATAGTTGTGACTGAACATCAAGTCAAACTGAATCGTTCTGACTGAGCATCAAGTCAAACTGAACAGTGATCAGTGGGTGTAAAGACAAACTGAACAGTGATCAGTGGTTGTAAAGACAAACTGAACAGTGATGAGTGAGTGTAAAGACAAACTAAATAGTTGTGACTGAGCATCAAGTCAAACTGAATAGTTGTGACTGAGCATCAACTCAAACTGAACAGTTGTGACTGAGCATCAAGTCAAACTGGATAGTTGTGACTGAGCATCAACTCAAATTGAACAGTTGTGACTGAGCATCAAGTCAAACTGAATCGTTCTGAGCATCAACTCAAACTGAACAGTTGTGACTCAGCATCAAGTCAAACTGAATCGTTCTGACTGAGCATCAACTCAAACTGAATAGTTGTGACTGAGCATCAAGTCAAACTGAATAGTTGTGACTGAGCATCAACTCAAACTGAATTGTTGTGACTGAGCATCAACTCAAACTGAATTGTTGTGACTGAGCATCAACTCAAACTGAATTGTTGTGACTGAGCATCAAGTCAAACTGAATAGTTGTGACTGAGCATCAAGTCAAACTGAATGAATGTCACCGGGTCAAAACAACAAGCTGAACTGGTGTGATCGAGTGTTCAGGGATACAGAGTCAAGGCACACCAATCGGCTGTGTCACACAGCCCAGGCATACTGAATTTGTGACTGAGCATCATGGCATATTGAACTGTCGTGAAAAAGTGTAAAGGCATGGTGGATTGGTGTGACTGAGCTCAAATGTGAATATCTGTTTGTATGTCGAAACATGCTGAATTCTTTTTGACTGAAAGTAAACAAGTCGCATAGTTTGACTCAGCATCCATGTTTACTGAAATTGTTGTGAGCGAGCATCAAGGCATACTGAATTGTTGTGACAGTGAGTTCAGTCATGCTGGACTGTTGTGACTAAGCATTAAGGCATACTGAATTGCTGTGATGGTGCGTTAAGTTTTACTGAATTGTTGTGACTAAGCGTCAAGGCATACTGAATTGTTGTGACTAAGCGTAAAGGCATACTGAATTGTTGTGACTAAGTGTTAAGACATACTGAATTGTCATGACTTAGTGTTAAGGCATACTGAATTGTTGTGACTAAGCGTTAAGGCATACTGAATTGTTGTGACTAAGCGTTAAGGCAAACTGAATTGTTGTGACTAAGCGTTAAGGCAAACTGAATTGTTGTGACTAAACATCAAGGCATACTGAATTGTTGTGATCAAGAGTCAAGGCATACTAATTGTTGTGACCAAGCATCAAGGCATACTGAATTGTTGTGACCAAGCATCAGGCCATACTGCATTGTTGTGACCAAGCATCAAGGAAAACTGAATTGTTGTGACCAAGCATCAGGGCATACTGAATTGTTGTGACCAAGCATCAGGGCATACTGCATTGTTGTGACCAAGCATCAAGGAAAACTGAATTGTTGTGACCAAGCATCAGGGCATACTGCATTGTTGTGACCAAGCATCAGGGCATACTGCATTGTTGTGACCAAGCATCAAGGCATACTGCATTGTTGTGAGCAAGCATCAAGGCATACTGAATTGTTGTGACTAAGCATCAAGGTATACTGAATTGTTGTGACCATGCATCAGGGCATACTGCATTGTTGTGACCAAGCATCAAGGCATACTGAATTGTTGTAACTAAGCGTCAAGGTATACTAAATTGTTGTGACCAAGCATCAAGGCACACTGAACTGTTGTGCCTGAGCATCAAAATATACGGAATTCTTGTGACTAAGCACATAAAGGCATACATAATTGTTGTGATTAAGTGTTAAGGAATACTGCATTGTTGTAACTAAATGTTAAGGCATACAGAATTGCTGTGGCTAAACATTATGGCATACTGGATTGTTGTGAATAAACATTAAGGCATACCAAATTGTTGTGTCTGAGCATTAAGGAATACTGAATTGTTGTAACTAAACATTAAGGCATACTGAATTTTTGTGACTAAAAGTTAAAACATACTGAAGTGTTGTGACTATACATTAAGGCATACTGAACTGTTGTAATTAAGCGTTAAGGCATACTGAATTGTTGTGACTAAAAGTTAAAACATACTGAATTGTTGTGACCAAGCATTAAGACATACTGGATTGTCGTGACTAAGTGTTAAGACATACTGGATTGTTGTGACTAAGCGTTAAGACATACTGGATTGTTGTGACTAAGCGTTAAGACATACTGGATTGTTGTGACTAAGCGTTTAGACATTCTGAATTGTTGTGACTAAGCGTTAAGACATACTGAATTGTGACTAAGCGTTAAGGCAAATTGAATTGTTGTGACTAAGCATTAGGCAAACTGAATTGTTGTGACTAAGCATTAGGCAAACTGAATTGTTGTGACTAAGCATTAGGCAAACTGAATTGTTGTGACCAAGTGTTAAGCAAACTGAATTGTTGTGACTAAGTGTTAAGGCAGACTGGGGTGCTGTGCCCGAGTGTCTTGACATACTGGCTTGCTATGACTAGGTATTTTTGTGACTGAACATTAAAGTATACTGGAGTGTGGTGACTGAGCATCAAAGCACACTGACTTGTGGATTGTAATGACTGAGCATCAAAGCACACTGACTTGTGGATTGTGATGACTGAGCATCAAAGCATACTGGATTGTTGTGACTGAGCATCAAAGCACACTGACTTGTGGATTGTGGTGACTGAACATCAAAGCACACTGACTTGTGGATTGTGATGACCGAGCATCAAAGCACACCGACTTGTGGATTGTGGTGACTGAGCATCAAAGCACACTGACTTGTGGATTGTGATGACTGAGCATCAAAGCACACTGACTTGTGGATTGTGGTGACTGAGCATCAAAGCACACTGACTTGTGGATTGTGGTGACTGAACATCAAAGCACACTGACTTGTGGATTGTGATGACTGAGCATCAAAGCACACTGACTTGTGGATTGTGGTGACTGAGCATCAAAGCACACTGACTTGTGGATTGTGATGACTGAGCATCAAAGCACACTGACTTGTGGATTGTGGTGACTGAGCATCAAAGCACACTGACTTGTGGATTGTGGCGACTAAGCATCAAAGCATACTGACTTGTGGATTGTGGTGACTGAGCATCAAAGCATACTGATTGTGGATTGTGATGACTGAGCATCAAAGCATACTGGATTGTTGTGACTGAGCATTATGGCATATTGGATTGTGACTGAGCTTTGAATTACACTGCATTGTTGTGACTAAGCATGCATAAACTGGATGTTGAAACTGAACATTTAGACATGCTGATTTGCTGTCACTGAGCGTCAAGGCATACTGAATTGTTTTGACCAAGCATCAAGGCACTCCCAAGTGTTGTGACCAAGATTAAGGCATACTGAATTGTTGTGACCAAGCATACTGAACTGTTATGACCAAGCATCAAGGCATACTGAATTGTGGCTGAGCATCAAAGCTTACTGAACTGTAAACTGACGGTCAAAACAAACAAACAAAGCAAAGCAAAACCAAATTACTTTGAGTCAGTGTAACAGGCATCGCAAATTGTTTGCTTTCAAGTATGCACAGGCATATACATGATCACAAACACAGACACTAACATACCCACACACACACTCTCTCTCTCTCACACACACACAACACACACACACACACACACACACACACACACACACACACACATATAATCTCTCTCTCGCTCGCTCTCTCTCTCTCTCTCTCTCACACACACACACAGACACGCGTGAACACACACACACACACACACACACACACACACACACACACACACACACACACACACACTCAAAGGTAAAACAGGCTATCATCTTGCACCCCCTGCAGATGTATGTCCAAACAATCGGCATACCATAGGACATCATGTGGAGGAATACAAATAAGCTATCAGAGATAAAACAATATGACATGGACATAAATGTAGAAGAATCAGTAACTGACAGCATTAAAATGACACATTTTATCTGGTTATACACCACTAAAAAAAAAAAAGCATAATTCTAAAATGAAGTATGAAAACAGTGACTGATGAGCATGTCACTTCTTAACAAAATGCTGCCGAATTCCCATTCAATGCCTGACAGCCAGCAAACATTATGCTAACAGGAAAATCAACCTTTTCTAAGTGCATAGCATGCAAGGAACAAAAACATTGTTGGCAATCAAACATTACAACAGATCTTTCAAAATATACAGTGAAATAATATGACAGATCCTTCTAAATACTGTGTACAAAACTGTAAAAAAAAACAAATAAAATAAAATAAAATTCTGACACTGAAACATATAGACAGATCTCTTCAATATACAAATACAACAAAACACTGTTAAAAAAAAAAATGCGTAGACTGACTCTTCAGTGTGGTAGGGTATGCAAGAAAACACTGTCGACATCAACACACTAAACCAGATCTTTCTAAGCGTCGAATATACAAGAAAACACTGCCAGCATTTCAAGAAAATGCTTTCAATGTAGGGCAAGCAAGAAACCCTTCCTGTCATTACCACACAAAGGCAGAAGTTGATAAGGTTACAGTATGCAAAAACGTAGGCTGTTGATATCAGAATATCAAATCAGATCTTCCTATGTGTACAGTGAGCAAGAACACGCTTGAAAGTAAAGTACCAATCATGTCTGTGTAAGTACATGGTTTGTACAGGAAAACACTGCAGGGCATTAAAACAGTCAGTCACAACATTGTAAGATGAGAGTTAAAAAAAAGTGATCATTTAGCACAGAACAACAAAGATGACACGCACTGCTAAGAACTGGGAATTATTCAGGCATGACGAATTTGCATTGTTCAACAAAATGCAAAAGCACAAGCAGGGATACATGGAACACAACAAATAAAAGATCAACGGAAAAGAAAATTCTCCATTGTATATTAAATGCATATCTTAAATCTGAACAAAAAAATTAATTTCACCATTGAAAAAAAGCTTTTAAAAGGTATCTTAATCTGAAAAAAGCTGAATTTTGCATTGAAAACGGGATTTAAAAACATGCTATGATCACTCATAACCTGACAACTTGCACATTTCTAAATCTTCTCAACTGGTTCATTTAAAAGAATACTAAAAAAAAAGTACAAAAAACACACACTTGAAGATGGCTATGTGTGTGCAAACAACTTTACTGTTCAAATGAACAAAGTAGATTTTTCACACACTCCCCATCACTCACGTACATACTCTTCTCACAGTAAAAAAATAAGAAACAAATACATATCTCAGAGAAAAAATAATGCTTTTTTTCTTTTCCTATTTTTTAGGAATACACTGTTTCACGTGCCACTGAATGTCACACACAAAGAAAAACACAACAGTTACTCATTTTGACATTCGAAAATGGCAGGTCTGAAACTCTGGCAAAAAAAAAGGGACACCTTGTTATACAGTAAACCTGCAGATTGAATCTGCAAACAGTTGGCACCAGATGCACTTTAATTCTGTCCTCTCTCTCTGTGTGTCTCTCTCTCAATGAAACATTCACTGGCTATGCCACTGGTTTGGGTCAATATGATCTCACCAGGTTAGGACGACAAAGTCTAAAAATGATGTGTAACCAAGACAAGCCATGCCATCACATACCAAATTCACTCTCTGTACTAATGTCTCTTTTCATCACTAATATTTTTCTGGTTATTTCCCCCCCGAAATTTGGAAGCAGAATTTTCTCAAAATCCACAATGTGAATCTTGTTAAAGGTTTTAAAAAAAAAACGTGACTAAAGTGACATGAGATTTCTGAAGCAAAGTTTAAAAAACGAACAAACAAACATCACTTCCACTGCTTTTGTTTTCCTCCTGTTTCCTTCAGGAGAGGTAAGTTACAATGCTTACAAAATCATGACTTTCTTAAACTGAAAACTATGCATCTCTGTATGTGTGTGTGTACCTGTGTATATCTCTATCTCTCCTTAAACATAAACGTGCTCTCCATCCCAGCCTTCTAAACACACATACACAGCGGTCCAAAGTGCTCTCAACTAAGGACAGCTGGGAGGGAGAAGAAGGGGGGGCGTGGAATAAGCATGACAGTGAGTAAGGGAAAGTGGAGAGGGGGGGGGGGGAGGGGGTGGCAGCAGTAACGTTCCTGGCTTGCGCTTTAAATCCTACAAACAACATGAGTGGACCACACAGGTCATTGCTGCTGGCCTGCATGTGTTCTTCCTCCCTCTAGAGTCAGATTTCCTCAGGTGGTCATTACCCTTTGCACGGCTGACCCCCCCACCCTGACCTTTCAGCCCATTTCCAGCACACAGTCTCTCCCGTTCATGTACACACACACATTCGTAAGTGCTGAAAAGAAGATGATGTCTCTTATTTATCATATTCTTGTCATGTTTCTCTATTGTAAAAAAAATTTTTTTAAGGTGGTGAATTTTAACCACTCTATCGAACGTTAATTTGCTGTGGAGAAAATAATTAAGTTTCACAACCACAAATACACATCTTACAAACATGCACATGTGTAAACACACACACACAAATACACACACACACACACACACACATCTATGAACACACACACACACACACACACACACACACACACACACACACACACACACACAAACACACACAAACACACACACACACGCACACATTACAAGCAAGCAAATATGCAAAAACACACACACAAACACACACACATTACAAACAAGTACACACACACACACACACACACACACACACACACACACACACGCACACAAACACTTTAAGTACATTGGGCATTATTTGCGAAAAGACAAAAACTGGGGAAAACAATGTAAAAATATAATCTTCTGAAGCTGTGACATAAAAAACAACCAACTAAAAATAATGCCATCTACATACTCCCTCCCACTCTCTTTCTCCAAAACGGGCATACTACACTACACACAGTTGCCAAAAGAGACAAATTCCTGATCTTATCTCACTTTGACCACAAATGCTCACTCGTAACTCGAATCTTATGTGACAAATACCTACAGTGTTTTGGGACCCTCCACCGCAAACACTCATTGTCAACACTCATTATCAACACTCATTATCAACACTCATTATCAACACTCATTATCAACACAACAAAAAACCCATCAGGGTTTATACCTAACTCCCGTAGTTCTTCTGCACAGTCTGGCCGACCCTCCACCGCAAACACTAATTATCAACGCAACAAAAAACCCCATCAGGGTTTATACCTAACTCCCGTAGTTCTTCTGCACAGTCTGGCATATAATTCTAAGACAGCTGACCACCCCATCTCGGGAGTCTAAAAAGCCAGCTTTAATGAAGATATCAAACAGGAAAGAAAATGGTAGCATTTGAATATATATAAAAAAAAAGGGCAAATGCAGTAAAACAATGAACGACGACTCTGAAGGCATGACTGGTTCAGAATTATGGCCTCAGGATTTCAAAAAAGAATAAAAAAAAAAAGATTGATATTTACTGCAAAGGTTTCAACCATTTCTCAAAACCTTCATAAGTGTGGTGAAGAGAAGAGAAGGGGTGTGGCTGGTTGAAGTACTTTGACAGTGAAGGGGAGTGCCATTCGCTCTGTGGTGACTTGTGAACGTAGGAAAGGTTATACCCTTGTCTTTTTTTCAGGCTTTCTCATTGAGCCGCTGAACAAATGGAGCAAACGAATTACAAAAGAGACACGAAGTGTTTCATCTTATTGGTCTTCTTGAGGCAGGAGAAAAAACATTCAAGACAAATAACATGAGGACAAACAGTCACTTGTCTCTTTGATTTCAATGCAAAAAAGGTCTTGGGAGAAAAACAAAAACTATGGAATGAAAGAAAAAATGGGGAGAGGTTGAAGGGAGAAATTATGGATTAAAATGACAATAACAATAATAAATGAATAACAGTAATGATATCACATGCATACAATAACACTAGTGATGTAATGACAGAACAATAATAAGGATAACAGTAGTTAAAGAAGGGAAGAAGAAGGAGAATAATAGCTACAATAATAATAACACCACCACTACTACCAATTATAATGATAAAGAAAATGGACAGTCTCCTGTTTGAAGAAGACCAACAGGTCAAAACGCTTTGTATGTTTTACAACTGTTCCATTTATTTGACAGCCCAGTGACTCTTCTTTTATGTTTCAATTTCTGCCTGCAGTAACCTCTCCCCCCCCCCCCCCCCCCCCCCCCCCCCCCCCCCCCCCCCCCCACCCCCCCTTTTCTGGTTGAAACTTTTCTCAATGAAATAAGACTGAGAAGACCCATGTAACCCATCTTCTGCGCGAAACTCATCTCATCTGGCAACAGACTTAAGCCAACCAGTTCAACTTCTCTTCACTACACTGATGAAGGCCTTAGAAGTTGTCCAAATACTTCTGACACACACCATCCTTTTTCTTTTTCTTTTTTTTTATTTATTTTTTTTTTAAATTTACAAAATCCCAGTTCATGATTCTAAACTTATTCCCTTTAGCCTAGGATCAAATAACTTCTGTTCATCTCACTCTATGAGCTCTTGGCTTCATCTCTCAGATCTTCTCCAAGGTATCTAGAGTGTATGAACTTATCAAGGGAGGCAATGGCCGTTTCATCATGGTGTGGACTTTTCAGGCTCCCAGACAATGTTGCACTCCTTCAATCATCTGACTCAGATGCCAAAACAAAGTCAACCATGAGGCGTGGGCAGCCTTGAACAAAACACAGATCTAGTAGGCACAGTAAAAACGTTTAAAACCTTTCATTGACGTGCATGACCTCACAGAAACATGGCGAACCTGCTGTAAAATATCATGTCATATTTTGTCCTATACTAATTGTACATGTTGCTACGACAACTTTATGTAGGCCACATGGAAAAGCAGAATACTGTTGTAAACAAATATGTTTTAATGCTTTTTACGGCAAACGAATATGAAAAAAATAATTCAGTGTTGGTTCAACATTCTTTGGCAGTCTCCTGTGGAGCGGAACCATCTTCATAGTCTGAGAGCTCCCCGTCCTTTTCGCTATCAAGAGGAAGCTTCACAGCCCAAAGCAGCCTCAACATACAGTCAACAGTCTGAACAATGTTGTGCAAGGGATATGACCATGAAAACACGGTCCTGACTGTGAAAATAATATGGTTTGTTGAAGGACCACCCTCACTTTCCCGAGTTACCGTCTGGGTCAGCTGATGTGGCAGCCATCTTGTTCCGTTTCATTTGTTAATGTGGTTTGGAAACAGTTAACCTAAGCTCCCTACTATAACTTGGAGGAAAAGCTAACAACTGGTGATGGTCTGACTTTGCAGAAGAACATTTTCTTGCTCATAAATGCCGGTGTCTGGAAGCCTCTTCTTTCTCCGTCACCTTTATCACGACCATATGAAGAGAGACAAGCCAAAAAGCCACCACATTCCTATCAACATGTGTTATCAGAGTTGTGGCCCTTTGCATGCTGAACAGACGATTTTACACCGAGCATGTTCAATTTGTTTTCAAGGTCGTGAAGACTGCAGTGAATCCTGGGAAGACTTAAACCGCAAAAGCATAAAAAAGAGGCTGAAAACTTGTTCTTCTGCAAAAGCATAAAAAAGAGGCTGAAAACTTGTTCTACTGCAAAAGCATAAAAAGAGGCTGAAAACTTGTTCTACTGCAAAAGCATAAAAAAGAGGCTGAAAACTTGTTCTACTGCAAAAGCATAAAAAAGAGGCTGAAAACTTGTTCTAACTGCAAAAGCATAAAAAGAGGCTGAAAACTTGTTCTACTGCAAAAGCATAAAAAGAGGCTGAAAACTTGCTCTCCTGGCAGCCCCTCACACATCCCGATATATCTGGATAATTCTGCACACCAAAGCCTCCTTCAAACAAACACATGGAGCAGTACTGCCCTGCTCCTGGCGCTGACCAAGTTAGACTCTACTCTCTCTCTCTCTCTCTTGACTCTCACATTTAACAGCTGCAACGGTAAACACAACCAGATTGTCAAAACACAATATCCCTGCATGCCAGGACTGGGTCTATGTAGGGGACGGGGAAAGGGTGTGGGGTGGGGGTGGGGGGGAGGGAACTGCATTCAAAATGAGATTGTGCAAATGGCCAGCAGAATTGGTTCAATCGTGCCAATTTTCATCATCTCCTTTGCCATGAAGTGGTTTGTTGTTTTTTTCAAAGCACAACAGATCCAAGGAGCCGTGCCTAATATAGTAAAATCATCTCACCTGGACAGGTGGATCTGAGAAAACAGAAAAAAAAAAAAAAAGGTCCACGACTATTACTGTTGTTCTGCGGCACAACACAGCAAGGTGAGAAAGGTAGCCGGTGTAGATGAACCGGCGCTGCTCAACTGTTTGGATGAGATGGGCGACTGGCAGGAAAACGTTTGGCGTTTCTGCGGTACGCTTCCACTTGCGTCCTCAGATCGGCGTGGTACTTCAGCAAACTCTCCTGAAAAGGAAAGTTGGAACCGGTGTGAGTTTTAGTGACGTGATCCACAATAACCGACATTGCTGTTGACCCACAGATTGCCTGTGTAGAGAGGTCGGACACAAGGAAAGGCTATGTCAAAATGTGACGCTGAAAAGGTCGGCAAAAAAAGTTTCATTAATATGTGGGTCACTTCTTTTGTGAACACAGGGTTAAACATGTCCAAATATTTCTACCACCACTCAAATACCTTAAAACTTCATTTAGTAAGTACATCAAAAGCAAAGCCTAGCTAACAAAACTATTAAACTTCCTGAAAATAATTTTGAATACCTCCTACCTTGATCCTTTACAAGAGCTTTGCTGTACATGTTGTCTTTTGTTTGCACAATCTTTTTTCCCAAGCAGTCTTTTGTGAAACTATGTTATTAAACATATCACATACTTATCATGCTTTAATGAAATGATACTGAACATACCATTTTCATACACACCGTACAGTCTTCTCTTAAAGTAAATTCTCGTCTTAAAGCCATGTAGACCATGATGCAGACGTGGGAATCTTCCGCCTTTCGGCGGAATTCCGCCTTTTTGGAGGCCTCAGAGGTCATTTTTGAGATCGATGCAAATCCGTTGAGAAAACTGGGGGGGTGTATGTATAGTGAGGTTTGTTTTTCGTAAGCAAAGCTTGGATCGCGATTTTGTTCTCGATCGGTTTGTTCTCAAATGGAAAACTTCCGGCTCGTTTGGGCACCCAGGACAGATTACAGTGAATAATGGAATTCGGCTTACCGAAACTACAAAGAAGGAAAGTAATCACTTAGCTGTGAAAAGTGCCATTTGCGGATTCCGGCGCCATATTGTCTTACAAGTTGCACGTCCAAAGTTCCGAAGTCGTCAACATGTTCCGACAAATCACCGAGAATGAGAAAGTTTTGGCCACGGAGATCAATTCCTCTGTGAAAAACAAGTGGAACTGGAAGTGGCTGGAGGAAGATGTGCGTACAACAGTGACTTTATCGTGTGGTAAAGAGACCGTTAGCCACGAGGTGAAGATCCGTGTGGGAAAATAGAATAAAAAGCTTGTTATTTTATTTCTTTTTTTCTTGCCAGTTTATGCATTTCTGGGGTGATTTTTAGATACTGAAATATGAAAAATGCTCAGCTTCAGGGGGCTTTGCCCCCTGACCCCCACCAGGGGCATTGCCCTGGACCCCATCCTGCCTCACACACATACACAAACACACACATACACACACACCATACACCACACACACACACCACACACATACACACCACACCACACACATACACACAAACACCACACACACACACCACACCACACACACACACCACACCACACACAAACACCACACACCCGGACCCCCGCCTAATTTTCCGCCTTTTTCACTTTTTCTTATTCCCACCTCTGATGATGATATGTGTACGTTTACAGGGTTCGATCACTTTGAGGGTGAAGGGAGGGAGAAGACGTGAAGAGCAGGATGGGGGAGGACTGAGAGTGACGGAATGAAGACAGGGGGAGAACGGAAATACAACTTCAGCCACTGATAACAAGACAACACTTGATTGCATCTTTTCCTTTTGTTTTGCTGGTGTTGTTGTTGTCGTCTGCTGTGTATGCTACAATTGTATATGGTTTTTTGGGTATGATTAGAAAAGAAAACATTTTTTTCAAAAAAAGTCAAAAGCACACATTTTCTGAGACAGGCGTGTGTACTCCTCTATGTCGACCAGGGCAGTGCTGTGCTGTGAGGGCTGGTGCTCTCGTCCTGGCTCAGCTCCTGTCTGAGGAACACACACACACACACACACACACACACACACACACACACACACACACACACACACACAACCATACACCACACACACACACACACCACACACACACACACATACACACACACACACCATACACACCACACACATACACACCACACCACACACATACACACACACACACACACACACACACCCCACACACATACACACCACACCACACACAAACACACACATACACACACACCATACACCACACACACACACCACACACATACACACCACACCACACACATACACACAAACACACCACACACACACACCACACCACACACAAACACCACACACACAGACCACACACATACACACCACACCACACACATACACACAAGCACCACACACACACACATACATACATACATACACACACACACACACACACACACCACACACACATACACACACACACACACACCACACACACCACACATACACACAAACATGCACACACACACACACATATCATGCCAAAACATAAACAAACATCATATACACAGCTAAACTTGAGCACTCTTCTCTTGCACTGTGGCTACAGAAATCAAATGAACCCCCACCCCATCTTTCCATTCCTTAAAAAAAAAAAAAAAAAGCAACATCTCCTCTCTCACCCATAGCTGATCACAAAATTTAATGGTTATGGCTACAGTCATCACCACTTGGATCACCGTCCTCAATGACAATCACTTTAATGAGGAACGGTCAATAACAACTGATATAGTGGTGGTGCTTCAGCTTGGTAAACTCAAAACACATCCACATTAAGCTATACATAGCAGCCAACTTTCTACAGTCAAAATTCAGGAACTAGCGGGATGAAGGGCGTGGGTGAGTGAAGAGGGGGTGGTTCGGTTTTGACCTGAAATAATTCATAATCCCCCTGTGTGTTAAGTTCACAAACGTGAAGTCTAAAGAAAATGCGTTTTCCATACACATAATTGCCAACATCCATATAACAGGGCTTGGGTGTTATTCAGCAATACATGATCATCCCTATTCAAAAATGACCCGACATTTTATCAAAATTTTGAAAATTCTCGATTCCCCCCCCCCCCCCCCAACTAACATTCAGGATTTCAGGAGTAATTTCTATATCAGGGAAACGGCAAAAAAAAACAAAAAAACATGGGCGAGCTGGCAGCTGTAATGACTATGTCAAATTCAGTCAGATATACAGGATTTCCTTTGGACTGCCTCTGGGAAGTGCAAAGCCTGGACTGTACTTAGCAGGTGACATGCTTGTCCATTCCTTTTGTCTCGCCCATTTCCCTCATCAACAAGGAAGAGGCTCCCTAGTGCATGCACTATGATGCGTCCTTCAGTAGTGAACATATTCTGATAAAAGCTAGGAATTATGTTAATACCAGGCATAAAACATTATACTGTGGACTCAGTGAAGTGCTTTTTGTTCAGACGCTCTATTGCCAATATTTCTTTGTTCATCTTTTTCACACCAACCAAAACCAAAGCAAATAAAATCACAATTTTACCAGTTGATCCCCTATTCCAGAAGGTCAACACAAACATAAAAATGAACATAAAACCTAATACAAAGAAGTATGAATAAACAGGTGCTTACTTCCGACGAGACAGCACTGCAATTTCAGCCTGTATCCTCATGTACTCTTGAGCCAGCTGGAATCAAGTGAATATCAGCGACATCAGCCGCATTCAGACTGTGGGTAAGCCGAGTCATGGTACTGAAGGAGAGTGGCCAAAATGGTCGGTCACAAGCAACAGCAACACACTGACACACACATGTTCATCAAACTCCATCCAGTACTCGATTTTCATACGCAAAATCAGACCTGCATTTGAGGGGCAGCTATCTTTTTCTAAAACAGTGCCTCAGTGTCTCTAACACTTCACAAAACTGATCTGCTTGTTTGGGAAACTTTCAGTTCAAAATCATTGGCAGTCAAAAAAACAAAAAATGATTCTGACAAAAGCGACAGTTACAGATGAACTCTGCCCAACAACAGCAGAGAGTTCAGGATTCGAGACAATACCATGACATGGAAGTCTGGCCGTCCAACTATCCATCAATACTTAAAATCTGTATCTGAATTGAGCATCGCCTGTCACCGTGAACTTCTTCAGCCTTAGATTCCATTTAAATCCCTCCATTTTTTTTCTGGCGATACCCCCATTTTTCAACTTCCTAATAAGTCCATAAAGTCTCATGAGGCTGGTGCCTTCTCTTATACTGGCCCTGTCATACCCCCATTTTTCAACTTCCTAATAAGTCCATAAAGTCTCATGAGGCTGGGTGCCTTCTCTTATAGTGGCCCTGTCATTGCACAAAACTCACTTTTTTTTGGTATGGCTGCATCCTCTGTCATTCAAGTCTGCACTTTAAACTCTCCTGCATGTGCACTTCCATCAGATTCATACTGCAGTGAATGTCAGATTCATACTGCAGTGAATGTCAGATTCATACTGCAGTGAATGTCTATTCAATTTGGTCATTTTCTCCCTTTACATAATTATGATCTATTGACAAGAAGAAGCTCAACAATGAATTCTACATTCTTCTTACTGTCAGTAGATTATTTGGGTGGGGGAAGAAAGGTGAATTCTGCCTTTATCTTTTTATTCCTCTTTATGTATGTGAGCATGTGTTTATGTGTGTGCGCATGTGTGTGTGTGTGTGTGTGTGTGTGTGTGTGTGTGTGTGTGTGTGTGTGTGTGTGTGTGTGTGTGTGTGTATGAGTGTGTGTCTGTGTGTGTGAATGGTAAAAGTCTCCAAGCATGCATGTATGACTGCTCTTGGTTAGAGAAGTTCCTTTTGTGTCAATGTGCACATTTTGGTGCATACACTCGCTTTCCCGCACGCTATGAGATATTGTAACATCACTGAGAAAATTTGTCTACACTATAAATATTGCTATATGGTTGTGAAAAAAAAATCATAACTGTATTTTTGCTAGCTCTCCAAACTCACGCCAAGACATGAAGATGCTTGATTCTTATGTTTTCATGGTTCCTAACATTTTGCATTTTGACATCAACACCTGACAAGTCAATCTAGCCAAACCTCCACTCACACAGCAACTCACCTGACAGTGCTGTTCGAAGATGCGCATGGACTCTGGGTTTGTCGGGTGTGGGGCCAGAGGCTGGTGTGGGAGGAAAACAACAATGACATGTCTTAACCTGATGCTGTCAGGGGAAAATTAACATGTTTTACACATACAACACATACACACACGTACACATTCAAGTACATATGCATGTGCGTGAGCATGTTGACATACTCACTCATACACACACATGGACACTCTCTCTCTCCCTCTCTCTCTCCTCCCCCTCCCTCGCACACACACACACACACACACACACACACACAAAATCTGATGCTGCATAGGAAAATTAACATGTTTTATACATATAACCACACACACACACATATTCAAGTACACACGCATGTGCATGAGCATGCAAACATATTCATCAAACACACACAGCACACACACATGCACAGGCACTCTCTCTCTTTCTCTCTCTCTCTCTCTCACACACACACACACACACACACACACACACACACACACACACACACACACACACCATCCCTATATCCTGACCTGTAAGTGAGGTTCCAGGGCAAAGTAGAAATCATCATTCAAAGCCGTTCCCACATCGCTGGACTTTTCTGCAACAACAACAACATACCTGCATCCACATTTCACACACCACATCAGCTTGAATACCCATCCACATTTCACACACCACATCAGCTTGAATACCCATCCACATTTCACACACCACATCAGCTTGAATACTCATCCACATTTCACACACCACATCAGCTTGAATACCCATCCACATTTCACACACATCAGCTTGAATACCCATCCACATTTCACACACATCAGCTTGAATACCCATCCACATTTCACACACCACATCAGCTTGAATACCCATCCACATCTAACACACCACATCAGCTTGAATATCCATCCACATTTCACACACCACATCAGCTTGAATACCCATCCACATTTCACACACCACATCAACTTGAATACCCATCCACATTAACACACCACATCAGTTTGAATACCCACACTGCTCACAACCAAGCATGCAGGCTTATCTGCCTCCGCCATTGCCTCAAGACTGAGGTATGGTCCTCTTACTGTAAACCCTCTCCGCCAAATGATCACTTTTTGGTTTCCAAAACCTTGATGTTTATAATTGTAGCATGCATCAAATATGGCTCCCCTTGACATATACCCTGTCCATCATAGTGTTACTTTTTTTTCCCCCCCGTTTCCAAAACCTTCATGTTTATAATTGCTGCATGCATCTAATATGGTCCCCTTGACAGACAGCCTATCCTCCCTAGGATTACATGTTCTAATTCCCAAACCTTGATGTTCATAACTGTTGTGTGTGCATCTACACGGCTCCTTTGCCATTAACCCTCTCCACCAGAGAATCCTCTTTTCTGTGTCCACAACCTGGATGTTTTTAGATGTTGCTGCATTCATCTACACGGCTCCCTTGCCAAAAACCCTCTCCACCAGAGACTCCCCTTTTCTGTGTCCACAGCCTGGATGTTTTTAGATGTTGCTGCGTTCATCTATGTGGTCCCTTTGCCATTGACCCTCTCCACCCAAGGATCAGTCTTTGCTTTCAAAAACCTGGATGTTTACAGTTGTTGCATGCGCCACCAGAAGATCATTCCTTTTGTTTCCATTTTTTGTCCACAACTCAACGCCCATCTTGCGCTGAATTAGGTGAAGACAAACGACTGCTCGTTCACTTTCACTGTCCTGAGCGTTGTGAGTCTTGCCTGATGAAGACCTAAGAGGTTGGAATGTGCTGCAGTTTGTCTCGTGATTCGTTTGTCTACGCTGTTCGGCAGAGCCTTATAAATGATTTTTAAAATTTTTTTTAGATCTCCGCCTCACCCCACTTTGCAACTACACAAAACCTTGACGTTTATAGCTGCTACATGCACAAAATAAGTCTGCACCCAATAACACCCTTTGACGACTTTCTCCCAAACCACAAACGCTCCCCACCCACCGTCAGCATAGCCCTTCGGCATGACGGCGCCAGACTTTGGCTGCACGGGACGCCCGTCCGGCGTGGACAGCGAGCGCGGGTACATCACCACCGCCTCCCGCTGCGGGGCGGGCTGGTGGGAGAAGGAGCGCAGTGGAGGGGAGGTGGGAGGATTGAACCCCGGGCCCGCCGTGGAGGTGTGCGAGGACAGCTCGCCGGGTAGGTGGGGCAGTGATGCATGGAGGCGGGCTGAGGACTGCGGGCCGTCTCCTGGGCCACGATGCTGAGACTGGGCGAGGAGAAGTTGGCTGCACCCAGCGACACGTGAACAGGTCAGACAGGGGCTTTCCCAGCAATCGCCTCTCACACTGGTTAAATAAACACTGGTCTAGGACAGGTAGAAGGCGTCTTCATTCACAGGTAAATCCCACCCACTCTCACTCACTCACTCACACACACACACACACACACACACACACACACACACACACACACACATCAGTTTCAGCCATGTGGTGCAGTTAAAATCACCCCTGCCTAGCACTTTAACCCCCCCCACACACACACACACACACACATCAGTTTCAGCCACGTGGTGCAGTTAAAATCACCCCTGCCTAGCACCTTAACCCCCCCCCCCCCCCCCCCCCCCCCCCCCCACAAAGATACAAACACAAAATCCAAACAACTAACAAACCAGGTAGCAAACGAAAAAAGCTGCATGTCTGTCATTAACCCCAATTTCATGTCACATTTTGTTTATATGTCAGAAAAATTCTGCAATTAAAGACCATCTCACGTTCCTTGTTCCTCTTCTCCCCTCCTTCTCCCCCCTCCCCCTCCCTCCCCCAAGGTCCCTTGCTTCCTACCTCCCTGAAGTTCATAATTTCATTCTTTCTAAAGTTTGCTTCTTTAGAACAGTGGTGTATGTGTGTGTGTGTGTGTGTGTGTGTGTGTGTGTGTGTGTGTGTGTGTGTGTGTGTGTGTGTGTGTGTGTGTGTGCATGCCTGTGTGTGTGTGTGCAAAGCTACAAGGTGATCTAAAAAGCAGTCATGATCAGCATTCATACATTTGAAGAAGCCGCAATAAATACATAAGTAAATGTTTGTGATAATCCCCAACATCTCACTTCAAACAACAACTTCTGGCAATAATCTTTTTTCAAGAACTGAACATTATGAAAGAAATCAGACTCCTTACATCCTGAACCAATACTGATCTACACAGGTTAAGAGAAAAGCAACGAAAGACCAAAAAAAAAAAAAAAAAAAAAAAAAAAAGAAAGAAAGAAAGAAATAAGATCTGGGTTTTTTTTTTAGATAACCGGTGAGAATGAGGAGGATGAAGATGATGCCCTGGTATTCTGTTTTGGTCAATGACTGACATGACTGTAACCTATTTTTCCTTTCAGAATACATCTCAGCATCAACCAGGCTTGAGAGATACAGACACCTGCAGTGTGCAACTTGATTAACACTCTTTAAACACTCATCCATTAAGTGATCTACAGTGCAAACTCAACTGTGTGATTTCAGTCTTTCCACCACAGTCCACTGCACACTCAACAACCCCCAGTAAAACCAGCCTGGGAGGGGGGGGTGTAGGGGGGGGGGGAGGGGGGGGGGGCAGTCCCACAGATCCATATTCCTTTGACAAGATTCAAATCCACAACCTCTTCCCCAACCCCCTCATATTTCATAGACTATTTCCATGTTACAGGCAGAAACCTTTTTTCCAACGTTGAATAACAAAACAAAAGCCTAAAGAACATAAATCTGCAGCATTTAAGAACAAGAACTCATAGCCAATGTACATGACACAGCCCCCCCACCCCACCCCCACCCACCTTCTGTCCCTGCATTGATGACAGGAACACTAGCTACAGCACACTAGCAGGACACAAAAGAGTAGACAGTTTACATAACATGGGGAGAAAACAAGTAGACAGACAAAAAAAAAAACCATTAAAGGTGGCAACAGATCAAACTATACAGAAGAGAAAGGTACAACTGGCAGAAATGTTTTTTTTAAAAACAGGGATACAAGTCTCTAGACCAAAAAAAAAAAAAAAAAAAGGTGAACACAGACTGAGAAGTACAAAATAGGGACTAGGTAAGGGAAGGGTTCAGAGAGTATAAAAGGGAAAAAAAAAAAAAAAAAAAGGCTGGGAGGGAGCAAGGGCACAATGCAACAGACAAAGAAAAAATAAACAATAAACCAAATAATGGCGACACAATATGAGCAACTGAAAAACAAAATCAATCAAAAGATGATCCCATGTCCATGTTTTTATGAGACAAGGGAGAGTGAGACATGGATCATTTCACGGCGGCACTTCCGTTTAACTAACCCTCTACATGCTGACTGCCTCCTGATAAATCTTAAATAAATGTTAGCGAACCGCCCAGAGAAACGTGGACAAACGAGTCACAAGACAAAACACTACATGTTTCAACCTCTTAGGTCTTCTTCAGGCAAGATACAAACAAACAGGACAACGAAAATTCACTTAGCTTTGATCGCTTCAGAGTTCAGCACAAGAAAGGACCTAAGAGGTCGAAACGCGTAGTGTTTTGTCTTGTAACTCGTTTGTCCACGTTTCTCTGGTAGGTTCGCTCTAACATTTATTTCAGATTTGTTTAGATTTCCGCCTGCAGTCGTCTCACTTTGCCTCCTGATGATTAGACATTCTGTCACCAATCATTTCTCTCGTACTGCCATACTATTTCCCCCCTTTGTCAATGCTACCTCCTTATTCCAACTATCAACTGACCTATCCCTAGTCTATGACAACCTTTTTCTTTTTTTGGCTAAACTGTTAATAAAAAAAAAATGTTGCAACTACTGGTTTCTCAACAGTCCTGTTTCTTCTTTAAACTTCTCTGACCTTCAGCTAACAATCACTTCAGACACTTTGGTTCCGATGTTGAATGTGATCGCATGAGACGAGTGAAAACCTTCCCTGAACCATATGCAACATGACATCTGACCCTTGTCAGCAATGATCTGAACGGGAGTTTGATCATTTGTCTGTGCATCGCCACAATGTTATTATTATTATTATATTGGGTATTTATATAGCACCTATCCTCGGTCACAGACCAAGCTCTAAGCGCTTTACAATAAACACACTACCTCACTCACTCAACAGGCTGCCTACCCAGGTAGAGCCGGCTGAAGAGCAGCCTACTGGCGCTCATTCAGTCGTTTCCCGTGCCATTCAAATATCAGTCACTCATTTTCATTTATCTCATTTATTCCTCCAGTTTCTCACATAGGATGCATACGATATTTTATATGTGTCCTCCATTTCCGTGTCCTCCATTTCCACCGGTACACGATGGCACACGATAACAGTAAGTGACAATTTTTGTGGCTTGGTAAGAAATACCAGGCGGCTATCTTCCATTGACATCAGTTTTGCCAGGACAGCGGGAACCCCCTGCTCTTTTCGATTTTCAACTGCCGTGGGTTCTTCAACATGTGCAGGGGCCAGGAAGGCACACGGGTCCGACTCGCTTATAGTCCCCATCCAACAGAATGTCACATTTTGATAAGTTTCAGCACTTTCACATTTTGTGAAGTGCCTGTCAGTCTACTTCCCTGAAAAGACCACCTTTTTTACAGACTGAAATGTCACTATGTCTTCAAGATTGTTGAAGACAGCTTCTACTGTATATCTAATCTTTTCTCAGTAAAGTAAAAAAAAACAATACACAAAGAATGAAGAAAGGCAGATAGAAAGACAGAAGGAAAGAGTGAAAGACATGAAGGAAGAAAGCCAGAAAGAGTAAACGAAAGAAAAGAAACAAGAAAAGAAGGCAGACGTATGGGACGACGGAAGAATGGAAAAAGAAAGGAAGGAAGGAAAAACAAGGAAGAAGGATACCACAAAAAAAAAATTTGAAGAAAGCCAATAAAGCAAGGATGGAAAGAATGAAAGACAGACAGACAGAAGGGAAGGGTAAAAAGACAAGAGGAAAGACAGAAAGGAAAAAAAGAAAGTAAAGACAGAAAAAAAGAAGGAAAGGAAGAATAACAGAAAAGGTAAGGGGAGAAAGAAAAAAGAAAGGAAAGAAAAAAAAGGAGAGGAATGAAGACAGAAAGAAAGAAGGGAAGACAAACAGAAAGGTTGACAGAAAGAAAGAAAAAAAAAAGGGGGGGGGAGGAGGGGGGGGGGGGGGGGGGGGGGGCAACAAGAAGGATGACAAACAGAAAGAACAGGAAAAACAACGGAACGAACAAAGGAAGACAGGCAGAAAGCAACAACAGAAGAAAGTTAAGACAAAAACATATCAGAGTCAATGTTTAGACAATACATTTGTAAAACGATACTGAATGAATACAGAAACAACTATGCTATTGGAATGAATACAGAAACAACTATGCTATTGGCAAGACTTACAAATAAATCATCACATGAATAAACTCAACAACACTTCAATACATAAATAACAGAGCCCATAAGCCCATTTGTGAAACAGAAACCAGAAAACCGATGAAAAGATCCGACAGCTCGATGGGAAAAAGCGCCCCGTACCCCCAGCAAAGAAACCCTAGCGAAAAATATGGGCACAACACAGGCAGCAGCTAGAGGGGGGACACAGAAGTTCACCTGGACTGGGAGTGACAATAATACTGGGAGGAGGGGGAGCAGGCAGCGGAGGTGGGGCCACCAACGCATCGCACGATGCATGTCGGCCTAGACCTGTGGGATGGGAACCAAGTTCACTGCACACGCCCATGCACATCTGCCAGTGCTTGCTCAGTGTTAAAAAAGTACAGAAAGCTGCACACCTTTGTTGTAGAACACGTCTATCAAACATGCTTCTCTTTGAAAATGGGAGAGGGAGGATCAGATGGGATATGGCATATGGGAGCGAGATCTGCACTGTCTATTTGTAAATGATTTTTTTTGGGTCCTTCCTTTCCCACTATATATTTTGCTTCTACTGAAATCTATTCATATCTGCGACAGGTATATTAACTCCATGTAACCTGACTCACATTACATTGTGTTTTCTGTATTCTTAAGGTTGATTTTTCTCTTCTTTTCTTTTTTCAAGAAACCCTTGCACCAGTCAAATGAAATTCATCATCTGTCATTTGCTTGAGAGGTTGCATAAGACCAGGGTGATCCCTAAAATGGGCAGCTGAGGTTAAAGTATCAAGTCCCCATAGAGAACAGCAATATGGAATGCAAAACCAAACCCTGTCCATCCACCTCATTAACCTCTGAACTGAGTCAGGTACCTGTATACTGCCAAGTAGGCAGAGTATGTTTCCATGCTCAGTAAATAACCCACAAAGTGATTCCATCTCATAATTGTCATCTCCACCCCTAGTTCTTGAACGCTCTAATCATCTGACTGAACATGGGCCCTTAAACAACCAACCAACCAGCCAGTTAATTCGTAGAACTGCTGTGCCAAATTTCACTCGTTATACCAATTTTCTGATTAGTATGTACAGAGGTAACCGACTGTCAATAAGTGAGTTAATTTTTGGTGAAAGTGCATTGTGTGGTAAAAAAAAAAAAAATCAATTATAAAACCCTAAATCCTTAAAACAAACATAAATGTGAGGGGTTATGCATAAAGTTCAAAGCAGTATGTTCACAAATTCTTTTAATATTTCATTCCATGTTGGAAGTAGCAAAAATGCAAATAGATAAGACCAGTAATTCTCTGGCATGCCAATTTATAAGTAAATGACTATTCAGCTGTTGATAATGTTGAACACGACAATGATGATGATGAAAATGATGTTGATGATGATGATATTGATGATGATGATGATGTGATATGACAGTATGATGTTGAATATATTTGGTGGTGAACATGATCAACACCCTTCTGATGACAGATACATTGACTACAATGACATTGATCTAAACAAAACTATTCTGCAAACATGCAAACATAACTCTAAAGATTAGGCACTGTGTAAGACGGGGCCACTGCAGCAGATACACTGCAAGCTACGTATGGTTTGCACGCCCATCTAAACACAACTAAATCCAAAACGAAATTCTAAAAAGCACGGTCAGAAGAAAGAAGGACATACCTGTGTTAGGGAGAGGGGTGGTAGGCGGGCCAGTGGCCACAAAAATGGGCGTGGTTCCATACGACCCTGACCTACGATGACCTAGCGCTGGTGCGGGAGCAAAGACGACAGCGGTGTGGATTAGAGAGATACAACGATTAGTACAGCTGCTGCCACCTTACGAGTGACAGGATATACACTGCACATGCAGACAGCACTAAGGGTTAGAAGAGACTATGACGTGACACATGGGGAGTCTGAAATAGGTCAGCGAGAGACTATGACGTGACACATGGTGAGTCTGAAATAGGTCAGTGAGAGACTATGACGTGACACATGGGGAGTCTGAAATAGGTCAGTGAGAGACTATGACGTGACACATGGGAGTCTGAAATAGGTCAGTGAGAGACTATGACGTGACACATGGTGAGTCTGAAATAGGTCAGCGAGACGCGGTTTTGAATGATGAGGTACTCAGAGCTGCCACGGCCTCAAAAGCACAAAGTGCAGCATTTTGACAGTTTAAGGGGTAGCATTCCAAACCGGAGCCAAGCGCTCACATGCAGTTTCACAGGACCACTTTCAGTCCCACTGTGCTTCACACTCAACAAGATGTCAGACCAGGAAGAAAAATATTTTGAGTTGTGTTTTTTTTTTCTTTTTTTTTTTTTTTTTGTAACTGTGTAATTTCAAACTAAGCTACAAAAAAAAATCAAAACAGCTAACACAGAAACTAGTCGATAAGGCAGCAAAATCACACTCATTTTCTGGAATTTTTCTCCTGCTTTTTCTTCCTCTGCTCACTGAACTTGAAAGACAGATATTTTGGGCTTTTTTCTTCTTTTGTTTTTTCTAATCCTTGAGTAATTTCAATCTGAACTACATAAAAATCAAAAAGGACAGCAACAAAACTAGTCGATAGGGCATCAAAATCAAATTAATTTTCTGCAATTTTTCTTCTGCTTTTTCTTCCTCTACTCACTGAACTTGGCCTTTTTTTTTTTCAACAAAGTAGGTCTACAGTCCTAAGACCTATGTTGTCTCGGTTCCATTTAAGCTGCTGCTAAGTCCATTAAGCACTTTCTTCTTTTTTTTCCATTCTTTCACTGCATGTTGCCAAAATGTGTAGTAGCATGCACTGTCAATGATATCACAGCATGCTACACCAACAGTGTAACACCTGGCAGCTCTGAGTACTGGGAACACTTTGATTCCAAGTTTGGCAAAATGATTTTCTTTTTTTAATGAGTATCCATCTCTACTAATTTCAAATTCATGCAATAAACCTCTTACAAGGTGAAATGCAATTCTGGATGCTTAAAAATAATTGTTGCTCCTCTCTCTCTCTCTCTGTCTCACTCTCTCCCTTCTCTCATGAAAACTTCACATGCATCATTCCAGAGTCTCAGAACACTCTCTCTGTCTCTGTCTCACTCTCTCCCTTTCTCATGAAAACTTCACATGCATCATTCCAGAGTCTCAGAACACTCTCTCTGTCTCTGTCTCACTCTCTCCCTTTCTCATGAAAACTTCACATGCATCATTCCAGAGTCTCAGAACACCTGTTAAAACAAGACGACTGTTCTGTCAAGGCCGAAAGAAAGTCTTACAGTCAGGAGGGCTAAAACCACACCACCAACACATTTTTTTTTAAGGGAGAATGCTTTTCATCCATAGAGCAAAAAAAAAAAAAAAAAACCACAGGGAGAAAGTGTCCTCTTTCAAGATAACAAATACAGAGGTACATTCTTGTCGGTTTTTTGTTTTTTTTCTCAAAAGACCCTTCCTTAAAGACAGGGTCTGTAAAGATTGACAGAAATTGCTGTCTGGAGGGATTTAAACAGCCCATAGAGGCAGCAAAAAAGAAACAGACCGCACGATGCAGATGCCATACAACAGAAAGGAGAAAAAGGTGAAAGACAGGTGGAGCAGAGGGGGACAGGAAGGGTGGGGGTGGGGGTCAGGGGACTTCTCTTCTTCTTCTGCATGCGCAGGCTGATACTCCTGCGGACACTCCCTCTATGCCCAGACAAGTATTAATCCCATCTACCCAACAAAAGGAGTGGAGTTTTGTGTGTATGACCGGTTTTTTGTCCCGCCATTAAGGCAGCCATACTCCATCTTCAGGGAAGGTCAGGGGACAAAAGCAGAGAGATGGGGGAAAGGAGGAGGGGGGAGGGGGGGGGGGGGGGGGGGGCAGGTAATAACCTAGAGAAAGGGGAGACCTGAGAAAGGTAGCTGAACAAAGAGAGAGGGAAGGGCAGAGAGGCAAACAGCATGGAGTGGGAGTAAATTGTGCTTTAGACATGGGGAGGAGGAAAGGAAACGAGAGAGGCAATAGCACAGTCCAGAGAGGACAGTGTAAGAGGGAGAGGCGGCTGCATCTTCTTCTTCTTCTTCTTCTTCTTCTTCAGCGTTCCAGAATCTGGTAGCGTGTGAACTCGTTTTACCCTGCTGGGATACTCACACTATACTTGAGAGTATAGTCAGTTCACTCCGACTTCGTTGAGTGCAGAAATTTGTGTGAAGAGGTTGTGGGAAAAGATAGATAAAGGATATGGTAGACAGAAAGGACAGCAGACTACAGTACAGCAAAGGAGGAGACAGAGTTACTGAGAGCGAAAGGAAAAGGGGACATTACTAGCACAGAATGTCCAGAAGGAGGGGGAACTATTTGTACAAAAGACCCCCCCCCCCCCCCCCCCCCCCCCCCAACCCCGATATCCCCATGGGGGAGAAACGCGGCTGCATCAAAAGAAGGGGAGGCAATGCCATAGACAGAAGGGAGGGAGGGAGAAAGACAAAAGCACAGAAAGAGAAAGGAATGGAGTCTGGGAAAGGGATGGGAGAGAAGATGACAGCAGTTAAACAACACTATTTCTTTCTGAAGTTCTAAACATACGCTTCCTGGCCAAAAATCCTTGATTAATTTGAGGTGGGAAACCCTGAAAAAGGAAAGAAAGAAAAGATCCATGGCAAAGACTCGGTAAGAGACGAAAGCTCAACGGAAGGCGTGTTGAAAGAAGACAAGAAGGAGAAGACAGAGAACAAGGAAAAAGACCAGAAAATTGTACACAGTTTTGATTTTAAGAGAAGGAGGCCAAAATGACATGCAACACAAATTTCATCAAGTCTGCAGCAGTTCAGGGGAGGAGAATCACACAGAGAAATAATGGAAACTCAGCAAGTTTGGAGCATTTCCTGTGACGAGAATTAACTGAGATACCCTTGTAATTTGCATCTTACTTAAGTAACACACACACGCACGCACGTGACACACGCATGCACGCACACAAACACACAGGCATTCAAACATGCATGCACCCACAATATCATGCACAAATGCACATACATGCTTTCACACACGCATATGCACACTCAAACACACACACACACACACACACACACACACACACACACACACACACACACACACACAAAACGCCACACACACACTCAAGCACATAAACGCACCCAACTGGTACAGTAAAACACCATATCACCTTTTCCAACAAACCTCTGCTATAAATTCAGGTCTATAGGTCAATCCTTTCTACAAGTCTCAGCTCCTTGTGGCTACCACACTGGCCTGTAAATGGGTTTTCTCAAAACTGAGAGCCAATGTTTGACATCTGACCACTTTTTCTCAATGGTCTGCAGTTTTCATATTCAAATCAATGCGATTTCATCAC
>CM031607.1:18783449-18868449 GCA_018398815.1 Conus ventricosus
AACACCAAACCAACGAAAGGAATGAAGGTCACTTGCACCTAGACGACTAAACTCGGACATCAGCTGAAGTTACATTCCCCAACTCTACACAGAGAACAACAGACATGCAACGAAGAAAAAAAAAAAAAAAGCCCAGCTACCTGAAAAAGGTGGGACATGATGCGCACCACCTCAGACATGGACGGACGTTCTGCTGGGTTCCCTGACCAACACCTGGCAACGACACAGAGTCAGGTGACATTTCACACATCACACAAAAGGGCTACCTGGCACACTGCCAGCTTCAAGCTGAAGAACGATTATCTGCGATTTTAAGGTAATCAAGGTAGGAAAAAAAAGTAAAGGTCTGATAAAAATGATGCATAGTTAAAACCTGAAACTGACAACAGAGAAATGCTGGATTCTTCAAAGATCAGGTTATTCAAATTTTGGAGTTATCCGAATGCAGCTGGCACCAATCAATCCAATCTTTTTATCCAACATTTCGGCTTATCCATTTGAAAATAAACTGTATTCCATCCAAACTTACATATGATTCATTACAGACATCTATAGAGGAAGTACTCATTTGTTACGACAGTGTGAAAGAACAATTTGTCAACAAATAGTCTACAAGATCATTCACAGAACTTGTTAAAGTGAGTCGTATAAAGCCAACATTAACCATTGTCAACAGGGCTTTGGACACATCGAAGCAGACACAATCTTCGCTCCTTACTTTGTCATCAGTGCTTCTAAAGGTTTAGGCAGTCCTTGGATTAATGGCGGTCTTGTTCCTGCACACAGACACAGGAAAGCAGACAAACTAAAAACAAACGTGAGAGACCACAGACCCCCGCCAAGGTTGAATGGATGCTGGATTCTATCTTTGATCTTGACTACCCCCCCTCCAAATTTTAACGGGTTTTCCCATGAGCCCACACTGTATCTTCCATCACCTTTTCTTAAAACTCGTTCCGCAGTTTTAGCACCACCTTCTTCACAGACAAACAAACCAGCAAAAGAACAAACGCAGGTGAAAACGCGATCTCTTTGGCACAGGTAACCCAGGCCTTCCTCGCTAGGCAATATCCATGCTTTTCAACATGGTGCCACAAATTTCAAGCTATAGATATATCAAAGCCGTTGAATCATCCGTCAAGTAACAATATAGCCACAGCTAAATGCTATAAACCATGGAACCTACAGACAGAATGGCCTAGGAAATAAGTTAGAAATGAAGCACCTGTTAGAAATGAAGCACCTGTCAGAAATGAAGCTCCTGCCAGAAACGACGCTCCTGTCAGAAATGACACTTCTGTCGGTAGTTTCTCTTCTGCGATGTTCAGATTCTGAATCAGCCTAGTCCAGCTCTTTACCTGATAATGTCAGACCAAAGAACACAACTCAGCATTGCTGTCCATATAAGGAGACAGAGACCTCAACATCTTAGTGCTTGCTGACAACCCCGTACAACTTCATGAAGATCTGTCCAACTATTTTTTACGTGTGCATACAAAGAAAGACAGGGCCAACAACACAATTATGAATCACACATTCAGTGTAACTGATAGATTTCAAGCCTCTGTGACTTTGGGCATCTACAGTTATAATACACAGACCACACAATCAATCAAAACAAAAATAAATCCCTCTGAAAACTTTACATTTGACAAAAGCTCTAAACAGAAATACTGAAACTCTAACATACCAATGGATCACTGACCCTATAAAATTACTATTATTATTATTATTATTATGAATACTTATATCATGCCTATCCTCGGCTAAGACCAAGCTCTAAGCGCTTTACAATCCACACTCGTTCACACAACGGGCTGCCTACCTGGGTAGTGCTGACTGAAGAGCTGCCAGCTGGTGCTTCATTCAGTCGTTTCCCGTGTCATCCAGTCAACATCGTTCAATATTGTTCTCTCAGTTTCCTTACTTCCTTCATTCTTTCCAATGCCCGATTTAAGATTGTTCTGTAGACACTACTTCATGACTGTTATTTCTTTGCACCTTGCTCTTTCATTCTACACAGCCCTCCTACAGCCCACTGTGCTCAGCTAGGCAATAAGCAACAAGAACTGAACTGAATTCTGTTTCTGTGCTGCTCTGTGCATGCATCCATGAGTGTGTGCGTGTGCCTGCCTGCGTAAGTATGCGAGTGAAAGTGTGTGTGTGTGTGTGCCTGCCTATGTAAGTATGCGAGTGAAAGTGTGTGTGTGTGCCTGCCTGCGTAAGTATGCGAGTGAAAGTGTGTGTGTGTATGTGTGTGTGTGTGTGTGTGTGTGGGGGGGGGGGGGGGGTATCTGTGTCTGTACAAGCGTGAGAGTGTGTGAGTGTGTGTGTGTGTGTGTGTGTGTGTGTGTGTGCGTGTGCGTGTGCGTGTGCATGTGTGTGTCTGTGTCTGTGTGTGGGTGTGAGTGCCTGTCTGTCTGTGTCTGTGCAAGTATGCATGCATACGTAAGTGCATGCATGGTAATATACCTGCATGCACATTTGCATGGACTTGTGTGTTCACGCACTCGCAGCCAGAGAGAGACAAGCAAAAATAAGCTTTCCTCATTAGTATTATCATCCTTGAAGGCTAACAAAGCAAGCATGAAAGAAGCCCGTGTCCTAAACCCCCAGGGGACAACTGACCGTTGTGCACTGCCCACATGATGCGGAAGGCGGGGCCTCCTATCTCGTCAAAAGGCTTGCGTCGCGTGTACACCTCCCACGTGATGATCCCCCAGCTGAACACGTCGCACTTCTCACTGTAGTTACAACCTGTCGTACACCGCCAACACGTGCCTTTAGAATGATCACAATGATGAAACTGACAGAAAGGACAATGATGATGGCAATGTTAGCAACGATAATGGTGATGAGTACAACAGGATTCATACTATAAAAAAAAATACAAAGGGCACAAAACTGACAAACTTTTCAGACCGATTTGTGGAAAATGTTCAAGCTCAATGTATGAGACACCTTGAAAGTTTTGTGTATGACCTTGCTTTCAGTTCAGGGTGAGGACTACCTGCTTCAGTAAATAAAAGCAGAATTCCTTCATCATGATGTTACTACTGACAGGTCTAATTTCCTCAGTGTCTCAAAACCACTAAATTCTTTCAGTAGTTGGCCTTTAAATCCACTCTGTAAACTTAATTCATTCCCAACTCCCACAGCCTTTTTTTTCTTTTTTTTTTCTTTTTTTTTTTTTTGTCCACCTAGCAAGTCTTTCAGCTGATACTTCAAACTTTTAGGATGAAATACTTCAAACTTTTAGGATACTCCACGCATTTCAAAGTTCTACAAATTTCCATCCAAAGTTTCATGAGCTGCACTGCACACAAGCAAAAAAAAAAAAAAATCATCCCTTGGAACCTATGATTTGAAGTCTTGACATTCCTTCCAAATGTCTTTGAATTTACAACAGCCTTGCTTTTCCTTGAATCTTCAGATGATGATCAAATATATTCGCACTGAAGGTTAACTTAATGTTTGGATGTCGAACTGGGTGTAAAGGGAAACAATTCTAAAACGAGTTCACCAGAAAATGGAAGTACACTATTCTGAACATGGAATTTGCTACAAAAAGCTAGCTCTTTATTTACGTCAAAAGCACAAGATGCTTTCATACAAATTTGCATACTGACCTACGAACTATCACATGACTTGCGAAGTGCATTTTCAGGACTGTATCACACACGAAGCATCTCTTTAATTCAGATTCATTATACCAACAACAGGCCTGACCTTCAAACACTTCCGGAGCCATCCAGGCGGCACTGCCCTTGTTGTTGGTCATGTGCGTCTGTATATCACAGGCAGTGCCAAAATCACAGATCTTCAGTTTCGTTCCACACTGGATCAGCAGTAAGCT
The DNA here is from genome assembly GCA_018398815.1 of Conus ventricosus. Classification (NCBI taxonomy): domain Eukaryota; kingdom Metazoa; phylum Mollusca; class Gastropoda; order Neogastropoda; family Conidae; genus Conus; species Conus ventricosus. The sequence goes on from CM031607.1 coordinate 18,787,306, forward strand.
GAAACAGCCAACGTTCATTGACGTTAGCATCACCATCGTGGCAGTCACAATGAACAGGATGCCACTGCTAAAACAGTCAGCACTCGTTGCCGACTCAGCACCCATGACTGACTCTACAACAACCACATTAATAAAACATTGCTCTTTGGCTAGTTCAAGCCTTATCAGAACCATTCTATCACCAGTATTTTCCATCCTGGCCAGGGTAGTTTAGTATGATGTCTGCGGAACTAAGTTGGTTGGAATTGCATAGCAGACTGTCAGCCACACCGGTTAACAACCAAAGCTGCAGGTGTATATTTTCTGCATCTCTTGGACCTGGCTAATGGCGGGAATAAAATACTATGAAAGGAAGCACAGAGTGCACAGTCTTGTCATGTAGTCTCAGTTCAAAGGGAAACTGCACAATATCATCCTCAACATTAACCACATACTGAAAAAAGTGGAGTATTGCTAATGAGTGTGTATAAATGTGAGTGAGTGAGTGAGTGAGTGAGTGAGTGAGTGTGTGTGTGTGTGTGTGTGTGTGTGTGTGTGTCATTCATTTAACGTCTTTCCACTAATCGTGATATTAGACCAAAGAGTGAGTGAGTGAGTGTGTGTGTGTGTGTGTGTGTGTGTGTGTGTGTGTGTGTGTGTGTATGAGACACGTGTATGTGATATGCATGTTGTGTGTGTGTGCGTGCCTACATAAGTGAGCGAGTGTGAGTGAGAGAGCAAACGAATGCGAGACTGAGACGGTGAGAGTAAGAGTGAGAGTCTGACTGCAAGAGCGAGTATGTGAAAGCATCAGTAAGAACAAGATGCGAAGCATATAAACGTACTCCCAGTTTTCCAAACCGCTTATAAATCGGCCAAGTGCTTTGTGAGATAAGAAATAAAGGCAAAATGACGGTTTTAACGGATATTTAACTGATGTACACTTTTGAAACTGGTATTTTAGTCCTCACTGGGCTACATACCAAATTTCATCCAAATCGGACAATATGTCAAGAATAACGGTTTTTAACGGTCAGATTTTGAAACACTACATGGAAGTGCCATTTGTGTATGATGACCTTTCTATATACAAAATTTCATTAAAACCCACCAATATATAAAAAATAACGGCAAAATAACGGTTTTACCGTTATATAGCCGATATACACTTTTGAAACCGGTTATTTTAGTCCTCACTGGGCTAAAGCCTGTGTACATACCAAATTTCATCCAAATCAGACAATAAATATGTCAAGAATAACGGTTTTTAACGGTCAGATTTTGAAACACTACATGGAAATGCCATTTGTGTGTGATAACCTTTCTATATACAAAATTTCATTAAAACCCACCAATATATAAAAAATAACGGCAAAATAACGGTTTAACGGTTGTATAACCGATATACACTTTTGAAACCGGTATTTTTAGTCCTCACTGGGCTAAAGCCTGTGTACATATCAAATTTCATCCAAATTGGACAATATGTCAAAAATAACGGTTTTAATGGTCAAATTTTGAAACACTATATAGAAGTGCCATTTGTGTGTGATAACCTTTCTATATACCAAATTTCATTAAAATCCACCTATTTATAAGAAATAACGGCAGAATAATTGTTTTTAACGGTTGTTTAATCCATTTTCAGCATTACATCACATACATACGGACAGAGGCTCTGATTTGTCACAAGATCATCCAAACCGCACATAAATTGGCCAAGTACTTTCTGAGATATTCCATAAAGAAGAAAAACCATTACAGGCCCCAAACCGCATATAAATTGGCCAAGTACTTTCTGAGATATTCCATAAAGAAGAAAAACCGTTACAGGCAGTTACAACCGTTAGTAATGGCTATAACGGGGCAAACTAAAATATCAGGCATCATCCATGACCCATAATGAACATACCTGCTAATTTTCATAAACGTCGGCCAAGTACTTTCTGAGATATTCCATAAAGAAGAAAAACCGTTACAGGCCGTTACAGCCATTAGTAACGGTTATAACGGTAAACTAAAACATCGGGCATCATCCATGACCCATAATGAACGTAACTGCTCATTTTTTACAAAGATTGGCCAAGTACTTTCTGAGATATTCCGTAAAGAAGAAAAACTGTTACAGGCTGTTACAGCCGTTAGTAACAGCTATAGCGGTAAACTAAAACATTGGGCATCATCCGTGGCCCATAATGAACATACCTACAAATTTTCAGAAAGATCGGCCCAGTAATTTTGTCTGGAGCGAGTGGAACACATTTTGACCACGGACACACACACACACACACACACACACACACACACACACACACACACACACACACAGACAGCATTTCTTCGTTCCCATTCTAAAGTACGGGGGCCGGAATAGCTCAGTTGGTAGAGCACCGGACTCGTGATCCTGGGGTTGCGGGTTCGAATTTCGGTACAGGGGATTCTTCCCTCGGAGTTAACATTGGTTCTGACTCCATTCCCCATACAGTCCTTCGAATGAGACTATAAACTGAGGTTCCGTGTGTGAACGCACACACAACATCTTGCACACACGTAAAATCCCATCACCAACTTTCGGAAGAGAAGGCCAGTTTGGCCGTTGGTATGGATGACACGTTACACATAGCATGCACCTTCCCCAAAGATGGAGTATGGCTGCCTGAATGGCGGGATAAAAAACGGTCATACACACAAAACTCCACCGCCTGTCTATATAAGGCGTGTCTGCAGGAGTATCAGCCTGCGTACGCAGAAAGAAAAGAATTCTAAAGTACTCCCCGTTCTATAAGAACAGGGAGTACAAAAAGTGTGAGAGTGAGAAGTGTGTGTGCATGTGTATGAGTGAGTGAGTGAGTGAGAGTGTGTGTGTGTGTGTGTGTGGTGTGTGTGTGTGTGTGTGTGTGTGTGTGTGTGTGTGTGAGTGAGTGAGTGTGTGTGTGTGTGTGTGTGTGTGTGTGTGTGTGTGTGTGTGTGTGTGTGTGTGTGTGTGTGAGTCTGTGTGTGTGTGTGTGTGTGTATGTGTGTGTGTGTGTGTGTGTGTGTGTGGTGTGTGTGTGTGTGTGTGTGTGTGTGTGTGTGTGTGTGTTGTGTAAATGCATGAGGTTGTGTGTGCGTGAGTGCATGAGTGTGTGTGTGCGTGAGTGCATGAGTTTGTGTGTGAGTGTGAGTGTGTGTGTGTGTGTGTGTGTGTGTGTGTGTGTGTGTGTGTGTGTGTAAGATAAGATAAGATAATGTTGCTTATAGCCCAGCCGACCGCAAAGGGCCACATCAGGGCTGGTGTGTGTGTGTGTGTGTGTGTGTGTATGCACATGTGTGTGTGTGTGCGTGTGTGTGTGTCAAAATGCTTGTTTGTATTCAGTGGGTTTCTTTCACTAACTAGAGTGGAGAAGGAACACATTCATTCAATAAAACAGGACACCCATCCTTCCCTCTGACTCCCCTCCCACCTGCACCCTCCCACCTGCACCCTCCCACCTGCACCCTCCCACCCACATTCTCCAGATCCTGCAGAGGTTACAGAGATATACTTCATCATGGTGGGCGTGAAAGAACCAGACATGACCCAAGTGACAGACAGAACACACACACACAGTTCAGCTCACTTTGGGGGCTTCAGATCCCTGTGGATCAGCGCCTTGGGTTTCATGCCGTGCAGGTACTCCACGCCCCGGGCGCATTGCAGCAACCAGTTCATGGCGTGGGCGGCCGTGTAGCGGGGCTGAGGCCCTGACCCATGTAATACTGCAGGGGACAAAAATCGCTGGATTAAAACCACTGTTGAAAGGGACTCAAACCCTGTGTGTTGTAAATTACTATTCCTCACATAAATGAAGACACAGCGTCAAAAAATCTTCTTTTTTTTTGCATATACGTTTTTTTTCCCCACAATTCATTTTTAATGTACAAGAAGCATAAAGTAACTCTGAAACTAGCAGATACCCCCAGAAAATGAACATAACCTTTCTCACTCTTACAAGCAACTGAACAAGACTAATGAAACTAACAGACACCCCCAGAAAATGAACACAACCTTTCTCACTCTTATAAGCAACTGAACAAGACTAATGAAACTAACAGACACCCCCAGAAAATGAACACAACCTTTCTCACTCTTACAAGCAACTGAACAAGACTAATGAAACTAACAGACACCCCCAGAAAATGAACACAACCTTTCTCACTCTTATAAGCAACTGAACAAGACTGATGAAACTAACAGACACCCCCAGAAAATGAACACAACCTTTCTCACTCTTATAAGCAACTGAACAAGACTGATGAAACTAACAGACACCCCCAGAAAATGAACACAACCTTTCTCACTCTTATAAGCAACTGAACAAGACTGATGAAACTAGCAGACACCCCCAGAAAATGAACACAACCTTTCTCACTCTTACAAGCAACTGAACAAGACTGATGAAACTAGCAGACACCCCCAGAAAATGAACACAACCTTTCTCACTCTTACAAGCAACTGAACAAGACTGATGAAACTAACAGACACCCCCAGAAAATGAACACAACCTTTCTCACTCTTACAAGCAACTGAACAAGACTGATGAAACTAACAGACACCCCCAGAAAATGAACACAACCTTTCTCACTCTTACAAGCAACTGAACAAGACTGATGAAACTAACAGACACCCCCAGAAAATGAACACAACTTTCTCACTCTTACAAGCAACTGAACAAGACTGATGAAACTAACAGACACCCCCAGAAAATGAACACAAACTTTCTCACTCTTACAAGCAACTGAACAAGACTGATGAAACTAACAGACACCCCCAGAAAATGAACACAAACTTTCTCACTCTTACAAGCAACTGAACAAGACTGATGAAACTAACAGACACCCCCAGAAAATGAACACAACCTTTCTCACTCTTACAAGCAACTGAACAAGACTGATGAAACTAACAGACACCCCCAGAAAATGAACACAACCTTTCTCACTCTTACAAGCAACTGAACAAGACTAATGAAACTAGCAGACACCCCCAGAAAATGAACATAACCTTTCTCACTCTTATAAGCAACTGAACAAGACTAATGAAACTAGCAGACACCCCCAGAAAATGAACACAACCTTTCTCACTCTTACAAGCAACTGAACAAGACTGATGAAACTAACAGACACCCCCAGAAAATGAACACAACCTTTCTCACTCTTACAAGCAACTGAACAAGACTAATGAAACTAGCAGACACCCCCAGAAAATGAACACAACCTTTCTCACTCTTACAAGCAACTGAACAAGACTGATGAAACTAACAGACACCCCCAGAAAATGAACACAACCTTTCTCACTCTTACAAGCAACTGAACAAGACTGATGAAACTAACAGACACCCCCAGAAAATGAACACAACCTTTCTCACTCTTACAAGCAACTGAACAAGACTGATGAAACTAACAGACACCCCCAGAAAATGAACACAACCTTTCTCACTCTTACAAGCAACTGAACAAGACTGATGAAACTAACAGACACCCCCAGAAAATGAACACAACCTTTCTCACTCTTACAAGCAACTGAACAAGACTAATGAAACTAGCAGACACCCCCAGAAAATGAACACAACCTTTCTCACTCTTACAAGCAACTGAACAAGACTGATGAAACTAGCAGACACCCCCAGAAAATGAACATAACCTTTCTCACTCTTACAAGCAACTGAACAAGACTGATGAAACTAGCAGACACCCCCAGAAAATGAACATAACCTTTCTCACTCTTACAAGCAACTGAACAAGACTGATGAAACTAGCAGACACCCCCAGAAAATGAACATAACCTTTCTCACTCTTACAAGCAACTGAACAAGACTGATGAAACTAGCAGACACCCCCAGAAAATGAACATAACCTTTCTCACTCTTACAAGCAACTGAACAAGACTAATGAAACTAGCAGACACCCCCAGAAAATGAACATAACCTTTCTCACTCTTACAAGCAACTGAACAAGACTAATGAAACTAGCAGACACCCCCAGAAAATGAACATAACCTTTCTCACTCTTACAAGCAACTGAACAAGACTGATGAAACTAACAGGGTTAGTTGCAAAGGGAGGCGACTGCTGGCAGAAATTGAAACAAATCTGTAAAAGAATTAATAGTGAGTCGGCCAAACAACAGGGACAAACAAATCACTAGACAAAACATGGCGCTTTTGTTGATTATTGAAGAAGACCAAAGAAGTCAAAATGTGTCCTGTTTTGTCTTGTAATTTGTTTGTCCCTGTCTCTTTGTGAAGTAGCGGGGTTAATGAAACTAACTACAGGTAGAGCAATGACAAGCCAGCAGATATACTCCAACATGGCATGGACTGCACGTACATGATGAAGGCTTGAGAACAAGTGACTGGACATTAGACATGCTCAGAGAATTCATTCTTCCACCATTTATACAGAATATGAAAGTTTTAAAAACTGCTTCCGATCATGTATGAGTGTATACAAAAAGGAAATCTATGGGAAAAAAACTGTCATGCTTCTCCTATTCACACATTCCTCGACCAAACTGAATCGATAAAACCAGCACGTTGTTCTCAGTCTCTACACAAGCTCTCTCTCAGCACACACGCACACATTCAAAAATCAATCCACTTTATATCCTCATACATTAAAAAAAAAAAAGGACCATGCGCAATGCCTGCATGCTGCTGATTCTTTGCTATTACACCTAGTCTCTGTGAGACTCCACTCTGAATGGGTTCGTTCTGAGAAAATCGGAGGGGTAAGGATGAGGAATAGGGGGTTGGAGGTGTGACAAGGTAAAAAGGGGAGGAAGGACGTGTAATCGGTCTGCCTTGAATCTGCCTGCTCTGTCATCCTTTCACTGACACAGTCAAAAACTGGTTGCCCTGCCGACAAGCGGGGTGAGCAGTTTCACTTGTCTGCCGTTAGTTGTTGCAGACAATCTGGCAGGTGAGAATTCTGAGCCCTGGTGTGTGTATAGGTAAACAGGTCTGTGTATGTGACAAGGAAAACACTGACTAAACAATGACCCTCATCAATAACTCTAATGGCTAAGAAACTCTCCCAAATACACCCAGACTGATTTAACAATGACCCTCATCAATAACTCTAAACGCTAAGAAACTCGCCCACACACACCTAGACTGGTGGGTCTACTGACCCTTACTGATTTTGTTCCCACATATACATCAAAATTCACCTGACTTTTATAATACTTGTTAAGATTCAGATTGTCACATATCATTGACATAATTCAAAAGCTTTTTGAATCAAAAAGTATACAAATGCTAATCCTATGAAAAGAACAGCTGAAAGAATTGGCACTGACAACTTTAAATGTTAAGATTAGAACTATTCTCTAGCTAATTTAATAAACTGACCCACAAAGACAACACAAAATCTTAAACAATTATACAAACCATTATATAGAGATCCTCCTTCCGCATACTCCATAACTAGGCAGACCTAAAATGAAAGAAAAACATAAAATCACACATACAATGTTTGATTCTGTGAGTTTTTCTTAAGACTAATGAAAACTTTCCATGGTCATGATTCATGACAAACATAAAACATCTCAACACAGACTTGTTTAGCCATTCACCCAGAAATACTCTTCTTGTTGTGATTGTCACATCCTCTCTACCATTCCTGTGGGGTTACTCTCCACATCGCTCATTCCAGCTCCACGTTCACGGCCAAACTCTGATTTGTCCACTTCCAACTCTGACACTAGCAATCCACAAGGGCCAGTCCTTAACAAGTCACCATGGGTCAACCAACGAGAGGAGACGCTGCACGGCCAGTGACTAACTTCAGCAGTGTTCAGTGATGCCTTTTCTAATCCAATAGATGCTGGACTCCACTCACTAGATCCCCTACTGGCAGCACTAATTTCGTAATCATGGAACCGTTGTGAGTGAGCACCCCTTCCCGAGGTGCCACTATGCCCACACAACGACAATCTCCCATGAATCAGCTGATAATGATGATCTGAAAACGACCTCACCAAGGCCACAGAAGTAAAACTGAATTCAAAACCGAGTCACCACGAAACCATGACATACAGGATCACAGAATGTGAGACATTCTTTTTTTAAGCAGATCAATGAGGATTAGGACAATAAAGACCTGAGGCTACATGACAAGGCTGTATGCTATGCTTACATTCATAACATATCCCGACGTCAACCAGGTCCCAAAGATACAAACACCTGCAATGTTGGTCTGGAAATCAAAACCACACTTTCTTCTCAGAGAGGCATAATTATGTGGATGTATTTCAACTGTGTGGTTCCAGTCTTCCCATTTGAGTCTCCGCTAAATTCAACTCCAGTAAGACCTGGTTACAGTGGGAAAATCACCCAAATAAACAGCTCCAACACGAATCGAACCACACTCTCCCAGCACACAAATCCCCATGCTTACCACCATGCTACAGTGGCCTTCACCCAGAATATGCCTTCAGACGTAATTAAAGCATGTAACAAAATTAGCAAAGAAATAAATAAACCAATAAAAATAATCAAAATTCCAATGTGCTTTAAAAAAAAATTTGCATATTCATTACGGTAGACTTTGATATCATAGGCATGGAAAACAAAACTGAGACAATTCAATGCAAATAAATAATTCATTTAATGATTAACACACTGATCTCCAACGTTCAGTATATACCTCATCAGAATGTGGGTCAAATACAGCTCAACTTACATTAAGCTTTTAAAAAAATCCCTTCGAGTTTTGAAAAGATCAATGCATTTCACAAGATGCATACAACAGACAAAATCTCTCTATAACTGTGTATAAACCACCCACAAATTCACAGCATGCTCTATCACACAATTGGCAAAACTCTACCATTAACCAACCTTCAAATTCACTGGATTTTCTATCATACAACAAACACACACACACACACACACACACACACACACACACACACACACACACACACACACACACACGTACATATACACACACATGTACACACACTCACACACACACACAGACACAGACACACACACGCACGCACACACGAACGCACGCATGCACGCACCTGCACGCACGCACGCACGCACACACACACACACATACAACACACACACACACACACACACACACACACACACACACACGCACACACACACACACACACACACACACACACACGCACGCGCACACACACACACACACACACATATCCAAAGGAGGTTCTGTCATACAAAACACAAAACCCCACACAAAAATCGCCACCTGATGTTTCATCACACAAATGACCAAACCAAATCAGACATTCCACAGCATCCTTTGATTCACAGGATATTCCATAACACAACTGACATAACCCCACTAACGCCTAACCTTCAAATTCACTGGATGAGTATCACCCAAATGACAAAACCCCATCATAAACCAATCTCCGGATTCACTGGATAATCTAACATGCAACAAGTAAAAAACAAAGTCAAAATTACAGAATGCTTTTAAAGAAAAAACAAGGAAAAAAAAAAAGAAACATCATAACAAATCAAAGTAGAAACTCATAGGATGCTCCATCATACTGCAAAAAAAAAAGAAAGAAAAAAAAAGGAAAAAAAAAGCAAGAAACATCACAACAAATCAAAGTCTAAACTCAGAGTATCTTCTATCACAAACCAAAATGAATAAATAAAATAAAACAAAACAAGAAAAACCAAAGTCCAAGCTCACAGGATGCTGTATCACACAACAAAAAACAAAACAAGAAGTACCACAACCAATCCAAGTCCAGACTCACAAGATGCTCTCTACCACTTAACAAAAGCAAAACAAAACAAAATAAGAAATACCGCAACAAAATGTCCAAACTTACAGGACGCTCTTTCCTACAACAACGACGACAACAAAAAGGAAACAAAACCAGAAACACAACAACTAGTCCAAGTCCAAACTCACAGGATGCTCTTTCACACAACAAAAACAAAACAAAACAAAAAACACTGCAACTCATCAAAGTCCAAACTGAGAGGATGCTCTACAACAAAACAAAAAACAAAGGGAAACAAAGCAAGAACCACCACAACCAACTAAAGTCCAAACTCACAGGCTGCTCTATCATACAACAACAAAACTAAAACATAAGGAAGCAAAACAAGAACCACCACAACCAACTAAAGTCCAAACTCACAGGCTGCTCCATCATACAACAACAAAACTAAAACATAAGGAAGCAAAACAAGAACCACTGCAACCCATCAAAATCCAAGCTCAGAGAACTGTCTATCACACAACAAAACTACAACAAAAGGAAGCAAAACAAGAACCACTGCAACCCATCAAAATCCAAGCTCAGAGAACTGTCTATCACACAACAAAACTAAAACATAAGGAAGCAAAACAAGAACCACTGCAACCCATCAAAATCCAAGCTCAGAGAACTGTCTATCACACAACAAAACTACAAAAAAAGGAAACAAACCAAGAAACACCACAACCATTCAAAGTCCAAACTCACTGGATGTTCTCTGCAGGCACCATACAGACACACAATGTTGGGATGGCTGACTCGAGATAACTGCTTCAGCTCCTGCATAAACGCCTTCTTCTCTGACTCTGTTTCTATCCGTTTTACTGCCACATCTTTGCCCCTCCATTTTGCACGACTAACCACGCCAAACGCCCCTTTGCCGACAACCTGAAAACAGAATAGAGGCAGCTTGAGCAACAGCAGCCATTCACAAGTTTTGGAAGCAAAACTCAAAGTATTTTTATGTTTTCCATCTTTTCTGCAGCTTTATTCTGAGAAACTCAAACACATGTTCTGTGAAACTATAGTGATAAATCTATATGGACATAAATAATCAAAGATCTTCTAGAAGAAAAATCAAGTATATACGTATGAAAACAGAACCAAAAAGTGTTTTTTTTTAAATAAATAAATAAACACACACGCATGTGGTGCGTGTGTGCATGCATGCATGCGTGCGTGTGCGCAGGTGCGCACACATGTTTATGTGCACATGTGAGTGTATGCGAGTGTGCTTGCAAGCATGCGTGCGTGTGTGTGAGCGTGTATGTGTGCGTGTGTGTGGGTGTGTATGCTTGCATGTGTGTACATTTGTGTCAAGGCTCCTGATCTGATACTGTTACGAGACATCTTAAAAGGAATTTTCACCCTCCTAAGATTTCAAAGGATACCAAGATTTGTTATGTTTTTTCCCATTTCAGGCTGACATTTGAAAAGCTGGGCTGGAGATAGACTTTTAAATTCACACCCAATTAATCTCCATCTGTCTCCTTTGTTCTTACACACACACACACACACACACACACACACACACACACACACACACACACACACACAGAAAAGTTAAATAAATTCTACTAAGAAAAAGACTGTTTTAATGAATATATTATACAAGCATTCTGACTGACTCAAAAGTTCAATCGTGATATTACTATTGAAAAAAAAAAAAAAAAAAAGACTCTTTTCACAGCATTGTGATTTACTGAATATACCCTGCAGTGTTGTCAGTTTGACTGCCAGTTAGGGCTCTTTACTTGTCTGGGGACTTCATTAGCAAAAAGGGCTCCTTCAAAGTCCTTGTCTTCTTCAATGATATTGATCAACTTCAAATCAGTGTCAATGCACAAGCAGCACATCACATTGCCTGGCTCTCCTCATTAGAAAACCACACAGCTTGAAACTACTGAGACTCAGGCTTCCTTTTTTTTTGCCGCTGTAGAACTAGAAGAAGCCAATTCATTTACTTCATTTTTCTTTTTAGAGGCTGTGGAGAGTCTGTTCCATTAGTCAAGAGAACTGATAACTATTTTGAACAAAGCATCAAACACTGTTTAGAAGAAATCATCTCACTGAGCACAAACTCTGACAAAGGCCCAAGGAACCAATCAAATAATTTCTTTGGCTTCAAGAAACATGGGCTAAACATCTGTTATGTGTCATCTGTTCTCAAGGTGTTTGTCAAAGATTAATTCCGGGGGTAAAGAATCACAAGCAACAATTAAATTTCTAATTCCTCCTTACATAGACAAGCAGTCGTTCATGCAAACTTTTATTATGTTAAGGAGTGAACACACACAGATGACATTGTGTACTAAAGGGTGAAGTAATGCAGTCCAAACTTTTTTTAAAGGATATCTCCAAGTCATAAAGTGCAAAATACACACAGCTACAGTGCATGAATCGTAATATAGTGCACAGGTCTCTGGATTCATGCACTTTACGTAACAGACACGGGGCAAGCAGGGAAGAGGTTAATTATAGAAACAGTTTTGAAATAAGTCAGGCTTAAATGATTGATTTATGAGAGAAGGAAAGCAATGTTCTGGCTAGACTTCTCAAATACAAAAAGTGTCTTTAAAAAAAATGCTGGACAAAAGCTTTTTCAAACATGTCATCAGAAAGCATTCTACTTTCACATGGATGAAGGTTTCCAGTTTTAAAGGCAATGTTTAGTTTCTTTACCTAAATGATAACCTGGCTGAAAACAATAGATTATCATGGACTCGCTCGTTCATAGGGTTTTACACAAGTGTGTGTGTGTGTGTGTGTGTGTGTGTGTGTGTGTGTGTGTGGTGTGTGTGTGTGTGTGTGTTTGTGTGTGTGTGGTGTGTGTGTGTGGTCGTGTGCATGCATTGTACATGTGCATGCATGCGTTTGCACATGTGTGTGTGTGGTGTGTGTGTGTGTGTGTGTGTGTGTGTGTGTGTGTGTGTTGTGTGTGTGTGTGTGTGTGTGCGTGCCACACATTTGTGTGTGCGTGGGGGGGGGGGGGGGGGGGGGGGGGGGGGGGGGGGGGGGGGGGTCAAACTCATACTGGGCCTTTCCAATAACAGGACACAAAAGATGAAACACATGTCAACTGAGGCAAGACTTTGAATCTCTCAGGGTCCCAGGTATACTGTAGACGGGTGTGCTCTGTGTGTTCATCAGTGGGGTGATGACCGCATGTTAATTAGAGTGTCCATGGACTGGACATCATAAGCGTGCAAGCGTCGGTGTGGTGAGTGTGTGTGGGAGAGAGAGAGAGAGAGAGAGAGAGAGAGAGAGTGTGTGTGTGTGTGTGTGTGTGTGTGTGTGGGTGTGTGTGTTCATCAGTGGGGTAATGCCAGCGTGTTAATTAGAGAGCCCACAGACGTGTGTGGAAGCGTTGGTGTGTGAGTGTGTGTGTGTGAGAGAATGTATGAGTGTGTGTGTGTATGTGTTTGTGTGTGCGCGTGCGCCCTCATGTGTATGTGTGTGTGCGTGTGTGAGTGGGATGTGTTTGAGGGGGAGGAGTTGTTGTTCTTATTGTTATGTGTATGTGTGTGTGCGCATGAGTGTGCGCATGCACTTATATGCTGTATTTGATGGTCTTGTTCTTGTTCCTAAGTCATCTTCTAAACATTCACGCACACCACACACACACACACACACACAACACACACACACACAGAGCACTCATACACATGCCCACATGCAAAGACACACACATACACACCGATATATACAATATAGCCTATATGCAGATACGTGTGCTCACACAAACCCACAAATTACACACACACATATGCACACACACACACACATGCACACACACACACACACACACACACACAAAACAAACACCCACACATGCATGCACGCACACACACACACACACACACACACACATGCGCCCATGCGCACACATGGGCCATGCCCACACATCATACACACACGTGTACATACACTACACACACACACACACATACACACAAAAGAAAAAATAGGTAGGTAGGCACTCGACGTCTGACCAGCGCGTTGAGCTAATGCGTAGGTCAAACATCCGCCGAGTCGTAGCCACGAGAACCTCTTCTTCAACTGTCTCATCTTTGTTGTTAATTCATTTATCCATCAGCTTGAAATCATGCATAGTAAGGTCTCAAAACTTAGCGGACGTGATGTAGCATATATGGACTAGTCCACACGCAGTGACGCCTCCTTGATGAAACTGAAACGTTGTGTGTGTGTGTTGTGTGTGTGTGTGTGTGTGTGTGTGTGTGTGTGTGTTGTCTGTAGGGGTGGTGAGGGGGGGGGGGGGGGGGGGGGGCCGGGTGGGGGTGTGGTGCGTGTGAAGGCATATATAGGCTATAAGTGAATCCGAGCCTGGATCAACACCTCACCTGTGTTTGTGGGCAGCTAATTGCAGGCACCATGATAGCTCTAAATACAACTTCAGTGTACAGGGTGCTGCAGACGTGCATATATATGAATAATACATGTCCGAGTCATTGTTGTTTGTGTAGCACAAGAATGTTTTTAAATGGTTTTAACTAGCATTATCAGCCTTGTTAATTAAATTTCTAATACAAACCTCCCCAAACTGTAACTCTCTGTAATCAATTTCTTCTATAAATGTGGACGGTTCCATTGCAGGAAGAGACAACTGTCAGGATATCAAATATGAAGAACACAGCTTTTTTTCTTCCCATGAGACACGGCAGGTCTTCCACTGGTGCCAGAGATGTGTTTTTCTTCTTCAGAAGTACGCCTATGGAAAGGTAACTCTAATACCTTTCGCTTTACCCCTCCTCAAACACACACACATACATGTGCACACCATACACGTTTTATATATACAGCCATTAAAAATTGTTTTTAGTTGTTTTTAAAGTGTATGTTGTGACGCACAAGCATAATGTGGCAGACAGCCTTTAGTGTACGAAACTGAAAATTGACTTTTCCCCTAGATTTCTCAAATGGCGGAAAGACATGAATGGACATCAGTAGTCTCATTTAAAATAAAATATCCTGTGTTGTCGAATAATTGTATATTTGAACTAAATTTGATGAAAATTGTACTTAATAATTTTTTTGTAGTGTTCTTTAATGTTTATTCATGTTATATTGCATTTGAAATTGATATCGTATGTTCAGCTTTTGTAATGGGAGATTAAGTATACATCACAGTGAAGCGAAAATGGTTTTCCCATGGTAAACGAAACCCATGTGATGACAAGTTTACGATATCCTGTGAGTTTCATGTTTAGTTTATGTCTTACAGATGTATTTGTTAATATAGCAATTCACTTTCCATCCATGCTAAGAAGCAGAAACATTTTGTTCGAAGTGGGTTGAAAAATCAGAAATGTTTCTTCTGCTTGTGCAGAATTCACATGAAATTTCAGTTTGTAGAGATTGACTTTTTTAACATTGGGATTCTTGGGTTAGAGACCGGTTAGAAATGTTCATTTATAGTAAGAAAATTCTGTGTTATTAAACATACTAATTCTGCGCAATTCATAATAATCAACATAGATAAATCACACAGAAATTCTTTGCATACATTAAAAAAATCTCTTAAGTTGATCTTCTGCTTCTTACAGGTGAACATCTTAAACATGACGAAGATTGATTCACACATTGAGGAGGCGAAAAAACGAGAGAACACAAATAAAAGTCATCAACAAAATGATGAGTGTAGGACTGTTAGGCTACCAATAGGAGAAAATGACGTGCTTGTGGACCTACAGGCAGGCAAGATACTTCAGAGTATGGTGACTGCAGACACAAATTGAAACTACAGCAAGACAGAAAATTTTACAAAGACAGAATAAACCAGATACAAAACAAAAGTAAACTACAATTAAACATGATGTGTTCTGACCTGTTTGATCTTCTTCATGCAAGACCATAACATTGAATTATAGTGACCCTTTGGGTAAAAGTGATCACTTGATTTTAACATTTGAACTATATGTTCCCAAAGAAAAGACTAAAGAAACCCTAAGTATAAATTTGATTTACAGAAAGGAGACTATAATAAAATGAGGAAAATGCTTTCAGAGAGTGTTCAACTCCTGCTTACAAATGTCAGGATGTCGAGGAAATGTGGAATGTCTTTAAATGCGAAGTTTTAAGAAGTATGGACGAATGTATCCAAAGACTATTTGTAGCCAAAATAAAATGCTTAAACCACTTTGGATGAATGATAATAGTACTTAAAATGATTAAAGAAAAAATATAAACTTTTTTCAAAGGTATTTATTGACGAAGATGGGAAAGAATACAGCAAATATGCAAGAATGCGGAAATAGAGCAAAAATGAAATCAAATCAACAAGAAAAGACTTATGACGTAAAATAGCAGAACAATGTAAAAATAATCCAAATGGTTTTGGAATCTTTTTTGCAAGAAGTACAAAGTAAACACAGGGTAAATACTCTAAAGAGGTAAAGGAGGGTTGGACAAGTCAGATATGGAGATAGCTGAAGTTTTAAATGAGTTCTTCGCAAGTGTCTTTGCTAATGAAGATACAAATAAACATACCTGATCTTATTGAATGTAGTAAATCTAATGAATTTCAGTTACAGATATAATAATTACTTCAGCTGCAGTAAGAAGAAGTTGTTTGAATTTGAATCAGTCTAAAGCGCAGGGACCTGATATAATACCACCTAAAGTTCTAAAAGAATTAAGTATAAGGAGTTAGCTGTACCGACTCAGTAAGATTTATATAAATCATTTAGAGACAGGAAAATTACCCCTACGAGGAAATCGGCAGAAGTTACTGCTATTTTTAAAAAAAAAGGTGTCAAAATCTGAGCCAGGCAACTATCGTCCGGTAATTAACTTGCATTGCATGCAAAGTGCTAGAATCCATTATAAGAGATGTCATAGTATCTCACTTCACTGATAATATTTGTTTGCAGTATGCCACAGCATGGCTTTTCGTAAAAAAAGGGTCTTGCATATCACAACTACTTGAAGTTATGGAAGATTTAGTTAACATGCTAGAAAATAAGTACTCTGTTGATATAATTTACCTTGATTTCGTAAAGCTTTTGATACGGTTCCGCATGAGAGATTATTGAAAAAAATGGAAGCATTACGGTATAGTAGGTAAGTTGCTAAACTGGATTAGAGATTTTTTGTCAAATAGAAAACAAAGAGTAGAGTGGGTAACTGTATGTCGACAGAGAAAGATGTTATGAGTGGTATTCCCCAAGGGAGTATTTTAGGACCTGTACTGTTTACTATTTTTATAAATGACCTTCCAGATGAGGTAAATAGTTTTTGTAAAATTTTTGCTGATGACACAAAAATATATGACAAATCAGATAATTATAATAGTCTGCAAGAAAATTTAAATTGCCTCCAAAACTGGTCAGACAAGTGGAATCTATATTTTAATGTTGAAAAATGTAAAGTTTTGCATGTTGGCAAAAACAATCCAGAACATGAATACAGCATGAAAATAGATGGTGGAAATAGGCTGGTACAGAAATGTAAGGAAGAAAGGATCTGGGTGTAATCTTTGATAAAGATTTACTTTTTGATACTCACATTCATAAGTGTATAAATAAAGCAAACCAAATGATTGGATTAATCAAAAGAACTTTTATTTACCTAAATAAAAGAACGTTTTTAAAGCTATATAAAGCTATGGTTAGACCGCATCTTGAATATGGAAATATAATCTGGTACCCACACTTGAAAAGACAGTCAATAGCAATCGAAAGAGTACAGAGAAGAGCTACTAAATCTTGCAAGAATGTACAAAGATGTCTTATACAGATAGATTAAATTACTTAAATTTGTACTCTTTAAAAGGTAGACGTATTAGAGGGGATTTGATTGAAGTGTTCAAAATATTTCACAAGCAAACGGACATACAGTGGGACTATTTTTTTGAGGCTGTTAAAACAGATAGAACAAGAAATTCGGAAGGCAAATATTTGTTAAGCAGTTTCATACTAATATGGGGAGATTCAAGTTCAGTAACAGAGTTATTACTAACTGGAACAGTTTGCCAACTGCACTTAAATTTGCTAAAAATACTAATGTTTTTAAGAATTTGCTGGATGAAGACTTGAAATTTAAAGTACAGTTTAGAAGCTTTGATGAATAAGAAGGAAAATTTATATTGCATGCATTTTCAACCCTGTCATAAAAGTATAATAACACGAGGGGACATTGAAAAGGCTTAACGGCCTATGTAATTGATTAAGTCCCTACATTACTTACTACTACTACTACTACTACATTTAAGACAATGAAAATGAAGGATGACCTGACAGTCACTTATCACTCCAGACTGGCTGCAAATTGTATTTTGGGGCCCCAATTTAAATGAAACCCTCGCACAGCCCCAGACTCCACGTAGAGCCAGACTCACAATGCTTTGCATTCTACCAGATAAGGAAAATAAATTGGAAAGGAGGGAAGCAGGAGAGGGTGAGAGTGAGGAGGGGGGGGGAGGTGGAGTTGTTCTCAGATTTGATGTTGGAATGATTTCACAGAGGAAGCAGATCACTGCCTCCTCAGGGAGTACATTCCACATCTTAGCTATATCTATAGTAGATATGAAAAAACAAAGAAAAATTTCAGGTAGTCTGTTTCCCAGGAGTGAACAAGATTGTTGGGAAGTTGATACAGAGCTTGATGTCAGTCTGGATTGGGGAAAGAGCATGCTGGCTATTTATGGAGATCAGTGTGGTATGAAACATGTAAAAGTTTGTATGACATGCCTCTAGGATCCTATTTGTACCAGTGAAGGCAGCTCCACATTTGACAGCATGTTGTGCATGCTAGAGGTTCTCCTATTTTGGGGGGGGCCCTCTGTCACAGAGTGAAGTGAAATGTACCACCCAGAGAGGTCTGCTCTGCCTATCCTGTCTAGTGGGTTTTTAAAAGGGTCGATGCATGCACAGGGTGAAAGGACTGGTCAAGCAAAGAGCTGTTCTTAGGACAAGGAGTTGTGTAAAGTGCAAGTCTAGAGAGACAGAGTCCAGGTCATAAAGGTGAAAGATAGGTGAATGGTTCTTGAGTTCCCATACATAACAAATCCACTTGATGTCAGGGTCAGTGCGACAGTCTACATGAAACCACAGTTGTCGTAGGCAACCCCTTTATGGTTCACAAATGATAGCAAGATCATCTATGAAACTGATCTATTGATCACACATCTTACTTTCAGACCATGCCCATTCTTTAAGTCTATGGGTTTGAGAAGATACGCATTTTATGCAAGTTACATACAGTGGTCTATTAGAATAGGCGAAGGTTTATACTGTAATTGTTCTGTTAACATTAAATGCTAGTCCATAATGGCTGCTTCTAACCATCATTTTTTTTTAGAATCTTAATTGTGTGGTACATGTACCAGCAATGTAGCACTAAATATATTTGAAAGGCAGCTTCATTCATTCAGTCAGTCTTTCTTTCTTTCTGCGTACGCAGGCTGATAACTCCTGCGGACACTCCCTGTATAGCCAGGCAGTGGAGTTTTGTGTGTATGACCCTTTTTTATCCCGCCATTAAGGCAGCCATACTCCATCTTCGGGGAAGGTGCATGCTATGTGTCATGTGTCATCCATACCAACGGCCAAATTGGCCTTCTCTTCCGAAAGTTGGTGATGGGATTTTACGTGTGTGCAAGATTTTGTGCGTGCATTCACACACGGAACCTCGGTTTATAGTCTCATTCGAAGGACTGTGTGGGGAATGGAGTCAGAACCAATGTTAACTCGAGAGAAAAAATCCCCCTATACCGAAATTCGAACCTGCAACCCCAGGATCACGAGTCCGGCGCTCTACCAACTGAGCTATTCCGGCCCCCCATTCAGTCAGTAAGACCAAAGTAATTTGAATTTGAATTGCCCAGTGTGCCTGAAAGTAAATGTGACTGATAATGATATGCCCAATGTGTGTGTGTGTGGTATTTAGAAATTGTAAGTTCTAGAATTATAATCACTGTTTTGACATTTCATTCTTTGACAGTAAATAAAGCAGTAAGGGTAGAGAGAACACAAGCTTGAGGATGAATAAACATGTGTCAAATGTACAGTAAGCCTCAAACTTTTGTTTGCGTAAGACTCTTCCTGGATATATTGCAGAACTCAAGTCAAATTATTTTGTAATGGAATGTAGGGGAGTCCAGTGAAGAATTTAACAGGCCAGAGGGGGAGAGGGGATGCATGTGAATCAACATTTTAATACAACTTATAATCATAATACATTACAAAATGATAATTTATCCAAATGGTCTACCACATGGAATTTGCATTTTAATGCGGACAAGTGCAACGTGTTACATGTTGGACGTAAGAACCCAAGATACCAATATACAATGCTAAACAGTAATACTGGTGAGCGTGCAGATATTTCAACATGTGATTATGAAAAAGATGTTGGTGTCACTTTTGATTCTGGCCTGGTATTCGATAAGCATATATTCAAAACTCTAAATAAAGCTAATAAAATGATTGGTATAATTAAACGTACTTTTAGTCACATAGATAAAGATATTTTTACAAAACTATACAACGCTTTCGTTTGACCTCATTTGGAATATGGCAATACAATTTGGTACCCTCGATTAAAGAGGCAGTCTGCTGCTTTGGAAAGAGTACAAAGAAGAGCAACAAAGCTTGTAAAGAATGTACAAAATCTTTCCTATGAAGGTAGGTTAAAAGCTCTTGGACTGCCTACCCTAAAAACAAGATGAGTGAGGGGCGATTTGATCCAAGTCTATAAAATATTTAATTGTGTTGACAATATTCCTATTTCAAAATTTTTTATTTACTGCATCAAGAGTTGATATTACCAGAAATAGTGTGGATAAATTTGTCATGAATATTATCGCACTAACCTTTTAGGAAATTTTCTTTTAGTAACAGAGTAACAAATGTTTGGAATAAATTAACCCCTAACATTAAACATGCACAAAATACTAACCGTTTCAAAAGCTCTATCGATGATAGTGTATTATTGAAGACTTTATTTTGACTATGATAAATAAAGACTTGAGCGAGTTAAAGACCTGACCGTGTGAAGACAGATAACACATAGAAGGGACATGTAAAGCCAGTTCTGGCTATAATTGCTAAAGGCAATTGTCCCTACAAACCTAAACCTAAACCAACTTCAGTTCAATATCACGTGATTTGTTTTGTGTGATTATTAACTGGCGTCAAAGGCTAGCTTTTGCCAGCGGCTTTTTTAACTTAAATTTTTTTTTTTTTTTTGCTGTTCTGCTTGTCAGCATGACAGAGCAAATTCTGAATTCAATAGCTATACTTGTGATGTTCAGTTGACAAAGAATCATTGGTTCACTGATTGATGAGCAGTCCAAGGCACTGTTCCTCATAGCAGACTGTGACTGTGAGGTGTTTGGTGAGCTGTGGTGAATCTTTTCATTGATTACTCACAGGCAGATGTTGGTTTATAACATAAAAAAGGAAGAAAAAAAAAGGAAAAAAATCTTGACAGCATTCAGTTTCTTTATGTTGATGAACTTTGCATTTGGTACCAAAAAGCACTACCCTTCCACCATCCCACACTCCCCTGTGTGTGTGTAAAACTGATAATTTAGCTGAGCAAAAATGCCAAGTGCTTTAGATATTCACTGGTCCCAGAGCCCACCAGGGCCACGGGGTCATTGTCATGATGAACGTTGCATCAGTGTCCTCCACCTCTGACCGTTGTCCACAGGTCTCTGGGAAGCAGCAAAGCTCTTTTCGATCCGCTCATCAGTGTTCTCTGTCCTCTATCTCTTTCTGCCATGTTGCCTGTTCCCCACCACTGCCCAGCATGGAGAGTCCTCTTGATCTTGTGACATGTCTGTACTGCTTCAGCTTTCTTCTCTTCTGTCCCTCTCCCCTCCCCCCCCCCCCCCCCCCCCCCCCCCCTCTCCTCCCATGTTGTGCACAACAGATCTTCACAGTGAATCCCATGAAGCCAGAAAACTTTGTGGAGTTTTATGTTCATCACATGTGGCATGTTCATGCTGCAACCTTTCATGAAGTCATACAATGATACATGCAAAATGTTCCACAAAAGGCATGTATTTCTGGTGGGGGGGAAAAAGCAAAACCCAGAGGAATCTGTGACATATTTTATTTGCGAACTGCCTCATGCAGTTGGGTGGGGGTGGGGTGGGGGGTTGAAGAGCCCTCCCTCCCAAGCTGTCTCATAACTGGGCTGCAAAATCTCACATTACAATCTGCGTAAAATCTGTTTATTTTTTAAAGAAAAGAATCACTCAAAAGAATCACTTTCATTACTTGTAGTTATTGGGAAGGTTTAAAACACTGGCCTAGGATCATTGTACATCTAAGATCTTTTTTTTTTTTTTTTTTTTCCTGTCCCAACCTCTGTGTCACCTCAGAGGCAGTGCACCCACGCCGCTCATTCCGACATCCCGTCCACAGCCATAGCCCGGCCGGCCCCGCCGCAGCCCCGGCACCGGCAATCCACAGGGAGCAGTCAATGTCAAGTCATCAAGAGGCAACCCACCGGAGGAGACACTGCACTGCTGCCGAGTCACTTCGGTGGTGTTCAGTGGCGCCTGTTCTGATCTAATAACATACGCAGGACACCACCTACTAAGCCCCTTAATGACGACAATAATTGCTTCGTCGCGGAGCCGGCGTGAGTGAGCTCTCCCTCCGGAGGGCGCCACCACGTCCGTCCAACGACAGCCCCCATGGGCTCGCCAATACCGGTGACCCCGACGGAAGCAAACCAAGGCCACAGACGTGGAGAGGACATCGAAATTGAGGTCACCATGAGAGCAGGGCATGAAGGGCCACAGAATTTGAGACTTTTTTTTTTTAATGCTGATCAATGGGAATGAGGATGATTAAGATGATGCTACGGATTTCCATTTCGGTCTGAGACTACATGACAGGGCTATACTCTACGCTTCCTTTCATAATATATCCTGGCGTCAACCAGGCCCGAGAGATACAGGCACCTGCAGTGTTGGTCAGGAAATTTGAGCAACACTCTCAGAAACGCATCCATTAAGTGGATGAAACTCGACTGTGTGGTCCCAGTCTTCCCAGCTGAGTCCGCAGCAAACTCAACTCTGGGTAGGAGCCGGTCGGGGCAGAAAAAACCCACATGCCTCTGATGGGATTCGAACCCACGACCTCCCAGCCGGGAGTCCGCGACGCTAACCACTTCGCCACGGCGGCTGGTTCGTACATCTAAGATCTATTTAGCATGCCCTGCCCTCTTCATTCCTGGGTGAAATGTTAGATCTAGATTAACCCCTCCTCCCACGCCCTTCTCTCCTTTAACCACAACCTACTCTACCTACGACTGTGACACTTCCAACTACAGCCTGTGTTTTCCAATTCAACACAAGAATGTTATTTCCTAAATACTTAATTCTGGAGTAAAATCACAGTGAAAGAGAATTTTAAACTTGAAGTAAAATTCTTACTTGAGGAGCCAAACAGGTCTATATCAGTATATGGTTTTACATCAGAGTAAAATTCAATCTGTCACCCCCTCCTCCTCTCTCTCTCTCACTCTCTCTCACTCACTCACTCTCTCTCTCTCTCTCTCTCTCTCCTCTCTCTCTCTCTCTCTCTCTCTCTCTCTTCCCCCCCCCCATCACCACCACCACCACCCCCAAGCCCCCTCCCCCCACATGCACCATCTTCCCCCACCACAATGAGACAGACAGGGAAAGGAAAAAACAGATGAAGAGACAGACAGTGGCAAGCAAAGAGAGAGAGAGAGACAGGAGGATTAGGTGGGGGTGGGGGCAGACAGACAGAGAAAGAGACAAAGGGAGACATGTAGACAGAGAGAGGGAGGAGGAACAGAGAGAGAGAGAGGGAAAGAGAGAGAAATTGGTATGGAGAGAGAAACACCTGTAGAGAGACAGAGAAAAAGAGTCAGGGGTGGGGTTAGGAGTTGCAGAGAGAGAAAACAAAGTGAGGGACAGACAGAGTAAGAGGTACAGAGAAAGAGAGACCAAGAGGGAATGGGGGGGGGGGGGGTACTAAGAGAAAGTGAGAGACAGAGTGAAGAGAGACTGAGATGCACAAAGACAGATATGAAAGGAGAGAGAGAAGACAGAATTAGAGAGACAAAGGGATAAAAAGAGGCAAAGAGAGAGTGGCTGACAGAGGCAGAGGAGGAAGAGAGAAATGGAGGTACAGAAAGGGAGAGAGAGAGACCCAGAGAAAGAGAGAAAAACCAAGAAGAGAGATCCACAGACAATGAATTAAAGGGAGATAGACTTGTGAGAGAGAGGGAGAGAGAGGGCAAGAGAATTGGAGAGAGAAAAAGAGAGGAAGACAGAGACAGGCAAAGACAGAGACCAAGATGTAGACAGGAACAGAGAATGAGACTGACAGACACATATAGGCATAGACTGACAGAGACAGAAGACAACACAAAAGACAAGACTGTAACTGCTGTATAGAACCAGTCTCCCAGTCCCACTGTGCCTTGAGGTGGAGTGGGATTGTGTCATTGATTGACGTTTGTCAGTGTGATGATTTACAGGCTCTTGGAGCAGGGTCTAAGGACAATGCGGACAATGAGCTGATTGAAGCACCAGAGGAGGAAGAGGACTTCGACCTCCTCAACAATGAAACTTTTGGGAACTGCGAAGAAGAGGGTATGTTCAGTATTCCACTGGTTTTCTCTCCTCCCCCCCCCCCCCCCTCTCTCTCTCTCTGTGAGAGAGAGAGACAGTTTTAGTGTGTATACATGTATGTAATCTTTTATGCTAATATGAATCATCACTGTGTTTGTATTGATCAGTTCTATATTGTGTTTTAGTGTTTGTATCTTTGTCCCAGGGGGGATAAGGGCCAGATAGAGAAATGAATCTGCAGATAATCTTTCAGATGTTGGTGGCATGTTAGTCTTTATGTGAATGAACAAAGCAGCGCTGCCTGCACCAGCGAAAAAAACTGCGGGGCCGTCGTCCCATGAGTGGGGATGGAAATTGGGAGGGAGGGGCCTTCTCTGAACTAGCGGAGAGAGAAATCTAGTTGCAAAGTGAGGTGACTGCAGACAGAAATCTAAACAAATTTGAAATATAATTGATAAAGCTCCACAAAAAAAAGTAGGCAAGCAAATCTCAAGACAAAACACAACACGTTTTGACCTCCTTGGTCTTCTTCAGGCAAGATACACAACACCCAGGACATGGAAAATGAACCAGCAATCACTCATCTTCAAATTAAACACAGAGAGAGCACACAGTCCTCATCTCAACTACTCGAGGGTTCAGGTAAGCGAGGGAAGAGGGGGAGTGAAGCGGGTGTCCCACTCTACAGTGACATCACACTTCTCAGTCCCATTGTTTGCAGAGCTGTGCGCTGACCTTGGGGTCGACATGTGTAAAAGTAAACCTGACTGATGGTGGGAAGAGTGAGAGAGAGAGAGAGAGAGAGAGGAGGAGGGGGTTGAGGGGTGAGGGTAGAGACTGAAAAATGATGTACACTTCCAAACCTAATTGCAGTTTGTAAGACAAAGAAAGAGAGAGACAAGAGTTGGGTTGGGGATGGGGCAAAAAAAAAGGGGGGGGGGGGGGGAAGGTTGTAGAAGATGGTGTGGCTGGCAATTGTCACATCACAATCACTGAAATTGAGTAATGAGACTGTGTGTGAGTTTGTGTGCATGTGTGCTTGCATGTTCAAGATCACACACTGTCTTAATCTCTTATTTCACAAACGTTGCAGTTATACACAGTGTATATTGCTGCATGCCAGGCAAAAAACCGTAGAGGCAATTCTCAAAGTAATGTAGAGCATCCATTACTTTGTTGTCTCACTGATGTTTTGATGTCAGAATATATTGTTTGTACATATTTCCATTGCAGTCTCATCAGTTGATGTGTTCTGTTGCGGAAGACACTGTTTTCACACAAAAAGTATCAGAATTGTTGATCAAATTCATAAACCATATGTCATTTTAGGTTGAATATTTATTATCTTCTGACAAGGGTGATAGAGAGCCTCTGGTTAAACAGTAATGGTAAGGCTTTCATTTGCTTATGATTTCAGCTGAACATATCAGATTTGAACCTGTCCTTTTAAAGGTTACAGTTTAAAAGGGTTGAAACAGTCAAGAATGTTGACATAATTATGTACTTACGTTTTTCGAAAAACAAATGCTAGGAAACGTACCTTGATTTTGGCATTTTTCATTTGCCACTGTGACTTGAAATAGCTTAGGAAGTTAAATATTATAATGCATACACCCCCATCTTGTTGCACAATGTCAAAAACATCTATTTGCAGCTGTAAGATTTCTATAAGCTCTCATTCCATCATTTCTCTCTCTCTCTCTCTCTCTCTCTCTCTCTCCTCTCTCTCTCTCTCTCTCTCTCTCTCTCTCTCTCTCTCTCTCTCTCTCTCTCCACACACACACACACACACACACACACACACACACACACACACACAAGCACATATGCATGCACACATGTGCACACAAGCACACACACACATGCAGACACACACTTGCAAACATGCAAATTCACTTCATATAGTTTAGGCCTTTTGTGGGGAGGGAGGAGAGAATGTCTGTATCATGTTGTATCATAGCTTTCAGCCTGAACAAAGTTATCTACCCTTTCTTCCTCCGTCTTTTCATTCCATCTGTTATAAAGAATTTATGTTTCCGCTTTCGAAGTTGTACAAAAACATGTTTGTATTGGCTGTCCATTTTTTGTTCATCCCAGGTCCTCATCTCAGTTGTTTTGTTTTTCTGCTTTGTTCTTCTCAGTGTCAGTATCTAGTGTCTCTGTGAGACATTCTTCAGTCCCTCCCTTCCTCCTGCACTATCTCTTCGTCCCTCCCTCCCTCTTTCTCCCTCCCTCCTCTCTCTCCCAGTCTGTCTGTCTGTCTCCCTCCCTCCCTCTCTCTCTCTCTCTCTCTCTCTCTCTCTCTCTCTCTCTCTCTCTCTCTCTCTCTCTCTTTCCAGGATGTAGTTTTGTTTTTCAAATTACCATATTATATCCCTTAATTTGTTATGCTTGGGCTTTTGTACAGCATTTGCTACTGTTTGCAGTTATTTACACAAGCCACAGCTGGTTGTTCAAGTTATAACTGTGCGATTTTCAGCAGACTGTATGTATGTATGTGTGCTTCAGGCATGTTTCATTCCCAAAGCAGCCTCAGTGGTCATCTGGGGGTTAATCAGCATGAGTTGAAAGGAATGGATGTTATGTGTTCAGGGTGGGATGAAGATGAGCACACGCGGCTGGCAGAGTCCTTCTTCGACTTGCATGTCCCTGACCACACCAAGGACTCCGGCTATGGCAACGCCGAGCGCTCCTTCCGCAGTCAGGAAGTAGGTCCTCCGTCTGTTCGTCTTCTGTTGTAGTGTTGAGAATTGGCAGGCTTGTTTGGCTGTGGAAGTGACGGGGGACTTAGACTTTGCTGAGGAAATTATCCTTGTTTTTGAAGTGTTAGGCGACTGCTGGCGGAAATATTAACAAAGTTGAAAAGTTATTGATAATGCACTGCCAAAAAAAATGTAGACAAACAAATCTTTGTCTTGTGATTTGTTTGTCAATGGTTTTTTGGCTGTGCGTTATCAACAAATTTTCAAACTTGGTTTTCAAAACAAGGTCGTGTTTATTGAAACAGTTGATGTGAAATATTTATGATAGATGGGCAAATTGCTGGCAAGTTCTCTACGATTATTCGAAGTCAGTAATGCTTTGCTTTATTTGCACTTTTGTCGCAGTCACACACATGTTCTCAAGCATTCATGGTTCAGTCAAATCACAAAAATCAGAAACAGTAATTTGTATGTCCTCTTGAAGGTTTTCCAGCGTTGGTCCATTTGATATAGATGTCACATGGGATTGGCTGATCTGTTTAGTTGTAGATTTCATTCCATCACACAGTTTTTATTTTTGTTGATGTAGCACACAGAACCTCATTTTGTGATGTGCATGCTTGGGGGTGGGTGGGAATAGGTATGTAGGAAGGTGCGTATATATGTGGCTGTCATAGATAGAAGAGATTACTTGTGAGGACCAAATAATTCTGAGGATGGCATTATTGTGAGTGGTAATGAATTTTTCATTGTAGTGTTTGTGACATTTTTAGAATCCATTGGGGTATGGACAGATAACTCCTGGCCTTTTTTTTCCACTTGCAATTGGCCTTATTTGTGACATTCTGAGGGTCCATGTGAGGAGTATGGACTGGATTAATGCTGACGTTACTTTCCCCTTCCCACTGGACCTTTCCTTAGGAGCTACTGGAGCGAGATCAGTCGGATGTATGGATGAAACAGAGGAGGATGACAAAGGCAGGCAGTTCTTTGGGAAAGGGCAGCCTATACCTCACTCAATGAAGCAGGTATGTTGCAAATCCCCCCCTCCCTTCTCTCTCTCTCTCTCTCTCTCTCTCTCTCTCTCTCTCTCTCTCTCTCTCTCTCTCCTCTCTCTGTGTGTCTTTCTCCTCCCTCCACTCCTCTGCTCTTTCCCTCCTCTCTCAATAAACCATAATGAAAACAACAAAATTGTCTCAAGAATGAAGCATGTAATCATTATTGCTGCATGTGAAACATATTGAACTTGAGACTTCATCTCAAGTGAATGAAGATGGGCCATCTGTGAAGAGTTGTGTTTCCTGGACTGGTAAACGGGCAGGGAAAAAACCCAGTCTGGCAAGAAGTCCCATTCCTTGAGCATGTCTTGCCAGTGCCCTGATCCTGCTCTGAAGGTTGAGCCTTGGCCTCCTCCTGACTAGAATCAAAACATGGCTTGTACGGAAACCGTGAAACCTCCCAGTAAAGATCTTGCCTCTTTTGATTGATCCTTGAACAGGCTTGTTGCTTAGGGCGGTTGGGGGGGGGGGGGGGGGGGGGGGGGGGGGGGGTTCTTTTTATGTATATAGATTTTTTTCTTCTTATCTGCAGTCAATAGTGTCAATTTTGTTTGTTTTTTCCTTGTTTTTAATCATTCCACCAGTTATACCATGGCCTGTATTTTTATGAAAGTTGGAATTGGATTTCGCTTGCATGCTACCTCTGTGTGTGTATGTATGAGTGTGTGTATGTGTGTGGTGTGTGTGTGTTTTGTTTTGGTTTTGCTGGAGTTCACATGAAGGAGTACAATTGAAAAATGTCTTCCAAAGAACTTAACTCATTTAACCCTGAACCTGAGCAGGCAGACAGACTTGATTATTCAATTCAGTAATACTTAAAAATTATGCATTTTCAAATTTGATACAGCTTAAAATGAAAGTTCTGTAATAAAAATGTTTAAGTTTGAGTTCTTTGGACCAAAATTGAGTTTACTATCAATATTCAAGCATGAAGTTGGTGTTAAAAGAAAAGTAGAATAATGTTTGAATTTTGCAAAGCATTGAAAGTCGAAAGATACGTAAGAATTTTATTGTTACCTAAGAATTGATTTTGTTGAAAACACTCTGATAGAATAGTTTTTTCCAATTTAAGATTAATGCTGAGGTTCAAATCAGATCTCACCATTTTGAATGCAGATTTGAAAAATGTCTTTTGAACATTGGAATAAAGAAAAAGCAAAAAGGGGGGGGGGTGTTTGTGGAAACGAAAGGGTGGGTTAGGGGGATCTTCAGGACTTGGCCCCGGTAGAATTTCAGGTTTAGGTTGTTTTTTTTTAATGATTTTCCTCAGTGGGATCCCCTATTAACGATCCATTACCTTTGAGACATGATTTTCACAGGAATGCCTTTATCTGTAGGCAAGGGTTCCACATTTCAACAGCCTTCCAAAACATTGGCAGATCAGGAACTGTCGTGTTTGTGTTTGTTCATTGTGGAGTTTCCAGGAGCAAACCCTTTCATTGTGTCCTAACCCCATGCACCTCCATTTCACATGTTGCCATAGACTGTGTTTACCTTCAGTGCTCAGGCATGGTGCAGTTTGCAACAAAAGATATAGTAAAGATTTTTTTTTTAATCAGAAGTGAATGTGCAAGCATGCTACTGGGCATCAAGAATGTGCTAGTAAGCATGTGTTCATCTAGGCACTGGAATGTGTGACCAGTATTGTAATCCAGAGCTAAACTGGTAGCAAGACACCTTTGCCAGGATTGCATCATGGTTTAATAGCAATGTTTTTGTTGTGATGACATTTATGTTAAAGCATGCAGATCTGTGAAACCTGACACTTTCTTGTCACATTGGAACCTGGTGCATTTTTGTTGGAGTGATGTTCTTTTGTCTAATATAGAACAGATTCTCTCTCTCTCTCTCCTCTCTCTCTCTCTCTCTCTCTCTCTCTCTCTCTCTCTCTCTCTCTCGCTCCCTCTCTGTCTCCCTCTCTCTCTCTCTCTTTCTTTCTCTGATTGCTCTGAAATTGTGAAAACAATTTAGTTAGGGTTGTTTTTGGTTTGATTTTTATTGTGTTCTCCCATCTTTCTGTTCCACTGCTTGGCATGTCTGCATGTTTTTTCTTTTTTGTTCTTGTTTTTTTGTATAGTTTGTTTTGTTTTTCGTTGCTTTCAATGAGACATTTTCAGAAAGATATGAATGGAGAATGGTCAAAAGTTGTAGACCATTTCAGTTTGTTAGACGAGGACACAAAAGTGGCATTTCATAGTTTAAGCTGGCGTGTTTTGTGTTTACATATGGAAGCTGATAATCCTGTGAGGACAAATTATGCTCAGTTACTAAACGTTGAAAACTCCATGGAAGGTCAAGCCCATAACATTCAGCTTTAGACTATCGCCATTAAAGTTTGTTTTTGAAATGAAGTAATTCGAGATCTTCAGATTCTTAACCTCCTTCCATTTCATTCTCTAACTAGAGCCCAGTCTCCCTGCCACCCAACCACCCCTCACCCAACCCCCCCCCCCCCCCCCCCCCCCCCCCCCCCACCCCCCACCCCCACCGCCGCTTACCTTCAGGCTACCTTTCTTTTCAGCAAAATAGTCTTTTTACAATTTCGTTTTGTTACTGTATTTATATTTAGTGCCCCAGGTTTCTGAAATTAGTAATATGAGTGAATTAAAATGTAAGCAGTGATTGCAGTTCTTTTAGAACATAATGATTGAAAATGTGAAACGCTCTTTCACTCAGTTATTTTTTCTCGGGCTGTCAAATGGTTTTTATGATATTGCATTAATGCATGTGTTTTGCCTTGAAATGATTAAGTACCACCTAACATGAAGAAGAAAAAAATTTCTCTCCTCATTGTTGTGGGATCATTCAAAACCAGACAAGACACCACTTGAACTCGGTGCTTTTACGGTTGAGGGCATATTGCTCTTGTAACGTACGAGGTGTACAGCACAGTATACAGTTATGCAAATGGATGATCATTCAAGCATGCCAGTTTTCCACATTTGTATGGATTTCCCAGTTTCCATTCATGCAGATCTACAGGAAAGAAATGTGATAACTGTGAGGAATGACAAATCCCACATGACTTTGACATAGGGAACACTTGTGATCTTAAATGGTCAAATGAAAGAAACAGAAAGCTGTCTTTTGAATATTTCCATCTTAACGCCGGAGTAGAAAATCAGTATTGGCTGTAGATGGAATATTTTCTTTATTTTTCATGTTCTTGGCACCTGATCTCTCCTCAAGTGTTTTTCCTTGCTGACTTCAAAACGCACTGACATTTTCCACTTTCCTGTTCTCGATTTCCATCCCTGACTATTCCTTTTTTTTCTTTTTTTCTTTTTTTTTTTGGGGGGGGGGAAGAGGGGGGAGGAGAAGGATGTCATCAAACAGTAGACATGTTACCTCACATTGAAAAAACACAAAAAGATAAAGGCAGTAACACATGCACCAGGGACCATAACGTTTTAAACAAGCATTTGGCGAGAAGAGAGACGTAGCAGCATGCGTTGAGTGTTGTGTCGTGTAGTGGTAGAGAGCTAACCCTGTGCTTCACTAACCCCCACCTGCATGGTTGTTTTGCTGGCAGCATGAAGGTGCCCATCTGGACCAGCTGTTTGGCCCCTCCTCCCCTCCTGCTCTTATGGATACCCAGCAGTTGGTGAGCTGCCCTTTGGTCTGCACTACCCATCCTTTGGTTTCACGTCCCACTGGGAGGGGGGGGGGGGGGGAGGGGTTGCCTCATACTCTCTGTCCTCAGAGTCATTTTTGTTTTCCCATGTTGACTCCTTTTCTTTTCTTTTTAGTTTGGTTTGGTTTGTGTGTGCGTGTGTGTGAGTTGGTAGATATACTTTTGTTTAGTAAGAATCACATTGCTTGTAAAAGAGGAAAACAGTAAGAGTCGCTTATACACTTAATTAGCGCTGGTGGATTTCGTTGTAGTGAAAGTTTTTGCGTATGTGATTGTGAATATCTTTTATCTTTTCCCCCTTTTTTTTTTTTTTACTTAAATGAAAGTAGTTGGGCACCCACACACATACACTTGCTCTCTCTCTCTCTCTCTCTCTCTCTCTCTCTCTCTCTCTCTCTCTCTCTCTCTCTCTCTCTCTCTCACACAGCCTGATGTGGCCCTTTGCGGTCGGCTGGGCTATAAGCAACATTATCTTATCTCTCTCTCTCTCTCTCTCTCTCTCTCTCTCTCTCTCTCTCTCTCTCTCTCTCTCCTCCACAGTATATGCACATGCAGTTAGCATTTTCTGCAGTTCAAAGACACTTGTGCAATTTATACAAGCAACACATAGACGTGTGTGCACTGACTTTGCACATTTAGAAAAAAGGGTCAGACATAAATTTGATTGCTTGTTTTGTTGCTGTTTTCTGTCCTTTCTTTTGCAAATGTTTTTCATTAACATGTATGGAATGGATAGACATGACGTTGGGACACCAAAGACTTTTTTCCAGGTGTCGCCAAAGAGCAAGAACATCTGGGCATCTTCTGACAAGGAGAGTGTTTTCCAGAAGCCTGCTGAAGCCCTGAAGAAGCTCTTTGACACTGCCAAGACTGGCCTGCCTTCGGTGAGAAAGGGAACCCAGATTTTCCACAAATTTGAAATGATAACAGAATTTTTCGTCTGTTTTTTCCCCCTATCAAGTGACAGCTGGTTTGTGTTGGTTGCCCTAGAGTTGAAAATAGAGCACACAAAAAGCAGGAAAGGTAATTAGCTTGGCTGTTGCAGAGAAAAAGAAACAAACTAAGAAACAAAAAAACAGTCAAGAATGTAATTTTTTAAGGTCATCAGCCTTTGACTGCATTTGATTACTATTCTTGAGTGTAACTGGTATGGCAAAAATGATACACATAGTGAGCAGATCTGTTTATTCATTCAGTGTCAGTGTATTTTGTACACGTGAAATTAAAGATGACAATGACAGAAAAAGTTTGAAGGAAGAGGGGGGAATAGATATGAGCGATAAACACACTTGGGGAGTGTGCACCCCGAAGGGACAACTCTTGCAAATCCTCACACATGAAACTGAGCCTGGCTGTGTCTGCTTCTTCACAACATGTAGATAAGTAGGAACAACAGCCAGGACTGCAGGTCCGAAATATAGATGAAAACAGCAAAGAGAGCATGAATTTGTGCGAAAGTATACCATTGAAATGGGCATGAAAGGAAAATGGCAAGAGAGCGTGAATTTGTGCGAAAGTATACCATTGAAATGGGCATGAAAGGAAAATGGCAAGAGAGCGTGAATTTGTGCAAAAGTATACCATTGAAATGGGCATAATTTATGGAAGAACCTGTATTTATTGCAGGATCAGGATAGGATCCCTCTGTTCTCCATTCCTCTGTGATGACATGAGAAGAAGAATTCTCCCGTTCATTTTCCACTACGCCCCTCCGCACACACACACACATTCACACACTCTCTTAACACACACACACACACTTTTACAGAAATTCAAGAATGGAGTTACTTGAAAAACAAACAAAAAACAAAAAGTTTTGAGTGTGTCAGAGCAGTAAAAGTCTGAACCTGCATCATATGTCGGTGAACTTTTAATACAGGAAAACGTTAGTTATTTTTGCAATAACCAAGTTAAATGGTTTTCCTCGGGGCCAAACAGTTTCATCTGGAATTTCAATGAAACACGCATTCCTTTCTGGCAGTTCAGCCCAAACTTGCCAGCAGGAGAAACTGCCCAGGCTGTCAGCTTGGAAGAGTTCAAAGGGTTAACAGCCCAGAAAGAAAAATCAGATTCGGTCATTTTTAACCCTCTTGCATTTGTATTTTCAGCCCAAAACTGCTCCAAGTATTCATGTTTTTTGAGAAGTCAATGGAATGCTGTCAGTTCACAACCCTAGTCTTTGTGAATGAATTGTTTCCCACACCCCATACTACTGCTAAGATTTCATTGGACACCTCTCAGGGATGCCCATTTATTTTGGTGAGCCTTGACTTAAACAAGGTCGCAGTGTGAAGACAAGTAACACAGTATGTGCGGCCGCAAAGAACACCAGGGGAGACAAACAGAGCGGCCGGATATGGGCGAAACAAATGCAAAATGGTTAACAGGAACTGCATGAGCATCATTTCTTGTTTGTATGGCCATGTAACTGCTCTTTAAGAGAGAAGTACAACCAGAAATATTTCAGGAACCTACACAACTAAGCCTTGCCATATTTGTTTCAGCACAAAGATGTCCAATGTTTTAGAGACTTGGCAACGCAGTGTGTCTGCTTTAAAATGACCTGAACAAATTGCTTGTTCGGTAATAGTGGATGAGGATCAGCGTTACATGTATTACTGGGTTACTCGGCACAGAATTTCAAACTTTTGAGATTATATCTGTTAGCTTTGGGCAAACTAGAATGAGTGTGAATTTTAACTCTCTCTTCTCTCTCTCTCTGTCTCTCTGTTTCTGTATGGCACAGAAAGCTTGTATTCGGAGATCAGTTCACTTCTTAAATTCTTTGTACTTTTATGAAACTTATGTGAACTCATTTTATATGTCATTGAGTGATCTTGAATGTTGGTGTGTCACTTTGTGTGTATAAGTGTGTGAACGCGGCATGTATGAGCATGTGTATGTGTAGGGTAGGAGTGGGTGTGAGTGGAAAACTCACGCCTTGGGCATGGGTGGAAGTGTGTGTGAAAAGGGGAGGGGAGGGGGGAGGTGGTTCTATATTCATATTATTCTGATTTTGTTCTCTGTAACCCAGTTTTGGTTTTCAAAGGTAGTAAGCTGTAGTTTTTATTTAGTGGTGCTATGTTTGTATGGGATATGTGTAAATGTCAGATTTTTTGCTGTATTTAATGCTTTGTGCAATGTTTAATCATTTATACTCCAAAAATGTTCGATACTCGCTTCACATACATGCCTACTGTTCTGTCTGTTTTTTGCCTACATGATTGCTGCTTCTGTGGTGTCAGTTTCTCTATATTTTGGAGATAATAAAAAAAAAATTCTGATCATTACTCTCAGTAGGAATTACCGTGTGTGTCTTGTCCAAGACTGTGCATGTTCTGTTTGTGTTTTCAGGGTAAACACAGCCCAATCATTGCAGCACATCCCCCTCTCCCCGCCCAGTCCCCCATGGCCTTACCCCAAGCACACACTCTGGAGGAGATCGAGCGCCAGATGCTGTCCAGAAGCCGCAAACCTCAGGTGGGTTATTGCGGTCTGCAGCTGAATGACACCTTGGTGGAAGCTGGAAGCCATTTTTCTTTGAGTGAAATTTATGCCAAAGAACATGAATTGATGGTCACTTTTTTTTTTTTTTCCAAGCAAATAACAAAATTAGTAGCAGTCATTAGTGTACCCATCCTTCATCCCTCCTTTCCCTTATCAGTACCTGAATTTTGTTTTTAAAGATACCTCGTATATATCTCGTACTACAAATATTTCCAGAGAAAGGGTAATTTTTCATAATTCTTGGCCTTCTCTTTTTATGTAGAATTTGGTCTTTTGACATCTCAGTTCCTTGCACTGCAGAAAACACACCATTTCTGATGTTGAAGGTCAACTTCTCTTTGTTTGACAGTGCCAACTTTCATCTGAAGTGATGAACTTCTTTTTTTTTAATTGTTATTTGTTTGATTGAGCCAACTTTCACCTATAGTGATTGCTTCTTTTTTTAATAATACAAGGGAAAAGGTATGGCTTTGAAAAGATCTGTTCTGTAAACAAACCAAGAACTGGAAAAAAAAAACCAAGGAGTGATCTGTTCTGTAAACAAACCAAGAACTGGAAAAAAAAACACAGGAGTATGGTGTATTAACTTTCATGTCGACTTTCACAACATCCAGAATCAAACAAACTGAATTTATGTGAAAGGCTGTAATGATTAGAATGTGTAAAAGCTGGATATTAACATGCACTTACCTGAGCTTAGTTACGCCGAAAACCCATCGGCAAGGTAAGTAACTTCGTAATTTGAACATGGTTACCCAATTTAAAAATTAATTTAAAAGAGAGGAAAGGAAATAGTGAAATGAAAATAATTTTTAAAATTCCTACGAATATATATTTTGCTATATCATAAGTTTGAAGAATATCATATGAGCCATTTACTCGGGAAAAGAAAAAAAATCTTCTTCAGAACATTCTTCCGAATCATACCTGGAACATCATCCCAGTCGAAATCTAGGTCACTCTAAGCTTCATTACCCAGCACTTTCACTAAGTCTTATGCCGTAAATCCTACAAATCACAGTATCTTCATCACTAAATCTCGTTATAGAATGGCAGAAATCAAGGTTAGCGATGGCGAAAAACAGCATTTCAACCACAAAACTTTAAAAATTCGTAACTCGAGAACTACGACACGTATCGACTCGCGGTTTTTTGCAAACGGAAGTAAATGGCCACAGGAAGAAGGAAGTCACGTTCTCGCGAGACTTCCTTTTCTACGAGAAATATGGCGGTGCCCATTGTTGCC
Source organism: Conus ventricosus (assembly GCA_018398815.1). NCBI lineage: Eukaryota > Metazoa > Mollusca > Gastropoda > Neogastropoda > Conidae > Conus > Conus ventricosus. Next base: position 18,823,787 of record CM031607.1, read on the forward strand.
ACGTGTTTTACCAGGCGCTGGCAGTTGCTCAGCGTTTTGGCCGTGTGATTTCCGGTTGGGCGCTAGCGGGTTCTCGCCTGTCAAGAGGGATATAACTGTTGCTCGGTTAGGTACTTTGTTTATTGTATATGTATCTGTGTTGGCAATTTTGGACCCTTCATGAAATTATATATTTTGTTGTCATGGCTTAAAAAGATTATGTGTGTGTTCTGTGATTTGTTGTCCTAGCTAGTGTTGGTGCTAGTTCACATGTACATATATGCGCGTGGTATGGTACGATATGTGTGTGCGTGCATGTGTATATACGTGCGTGTGTATATGGTACCACAACAGGTGTTGACAGCGGAGGAGTTGGAACGGCAGCTGCGAGGAGAGGAGCCATCTCGCTCACACGATTTGACTCCACAGTTCGTGAACCACCACCCCCAGATTGGGCCCCCACCTCCACTTCCCCCAGCAGACGACGTCCCCTCCGTCATGAGTGATACACCGTCGTCAGGGAGCCAGCTGCAGCCGCCAATGGGCACTCCCACACACCTCCCACCAGGGCTGATCCCAGCCACAGCTCTGGTGGGGATGCCTCGCTCCCCGTTCCCTGCCCCGCCCATGTCTGTGCCCCACCCCATGGCTCACGCTATGCACGCTCAGGTCACTCCCAAGGGCAAGGTGAGATTGTTGATGTATCGCAGAAAATGATGGGATTATAAAACTGCAATTAATAAGCAGTAGAGTTGAGCCTTCGTGCACGTCAGACTCTTACCTGTTCCTACGTTTTAGTGATGTACCTAAATTTAATGTCGATAACATAATTCCTCATGGAATGGAACACAAACACAGCACAACAAGCACACATTCCAACTCGCTGTTTTAAAGAGCATTAAATGCTGTTTAATGCAAAATTGATAACTATCAGGAAAATGTGTTGCCGAATGATTTTGTAAATTTTGAGCATAGTGCGATAAATTTTAAGAGGTATTTGAACTAACTCGGCCGGTTAACATGGACAAACAAATCACAAGACAAGACATGACACGTTTCGACCTCTTAGGTCTTCTTCAGGCAAGATAAACAACACTCAGGACAACAAAAATGAAGAATGAGCAATTACTTCTCAACATTTTCGTTGTCCTGAGAGTTACTCATCTTCCTGAAGGAGACCTTATGCGACGTTCACACTAGGCTGTAACCACGGTCTAACCAAATGGTTAGATCGCTCTGTAACTGACTGGAACCACGCAATTTTGGTTGCAGTGGGTTCCCATCGGTTAGACGATTTTTCGGGAAGACCCGATTTGTGGTTCGATAGGTGGTTACATGGCCCCCAAAAATATGACTCGGAAGATAAAATATTTTCAAGGTTACATCGCCCGATGTGACCAAATACGGTTACAAAGGCATTCACACTAGTCCCCGTCGGTTCCAATGAGTTAGAGCAGGAAACCCAGCCAGCCAGCGAGAACTGCTAAAACAAGGGCGAGAAAAGGGGCGGAGCCTAATGGTTAGACGCTTTCCATTCACACACGCTCTGTCAAAAATATACAGTTTGTCTCATCGCAGTTAGATCCCTCAATGTAACCACTTGGTTAGACCGTGGTTACAGCCTAGTGTGAACGTCGCATAAGAGGTCGAAACGTGTCAAGTTTTGTCTTGTGATTTGTTTGCCCATGTTGACTGGCGGAGTTGTTGCAAATACCTTTTAACAATTGGTTCCTTTTCCTGCCGGCAGTCACCTCACTTTGCAACTAATTGTGCGGTAAGTTGTATTTTCAATTACATTAGAAATTTCAGTGAAAAAAATTTCCTTCAGTTTCGTACAAAGTTATTCTTCATTACCTTATTGCTGAACTTAATGATGTCATCATTCTTAGACAATTCAAATAAGTGAACTTGTCGATGTTTTTCAGTTCTAAGAAAACTGCATGAAGGAACTCTGAACCCAAGAATTTATCAGTATACACAAGCACAGCTGGAGCAAAAGAATATAATGAAGATTTCAAATGAACAGCTTACAGTAAAATGTGTCAAAAAAGAGTTCACGAGAACAGTGCATTACAGGTGTGTTTTTTTAATCAGTGCACAGTGTCTTGAAACTTTAACAATAAGCACATAAGTGGGTGCGTGCATACATGCAGTGTGTAACACAAAGAATAAGACTCACACACACTTGCATACATACAAACACACACATGTGCACATATGCACACACTCGCATTCTCTCTCTCTCATTCTGTCTCTCCCTCTCTCTCTCTTTCTGTCTCGCATACACACACTCACACACACACAGAATAAAGAGAATCTGTCAAAAGCTGAGAATCTATCAAAATCAAGATATGCAATGTTTGAGATCCGATGATGTCAGTTGTGGAAAATACTATATCAGTAGCTGCAGATTCTGAGGAGAATTCCTACTTCCCACCTGTCAGGTCCTGGGTGAGGATTCCCCCTATCCTCCCACTGTCCCTCATGTGATCACTTTCCCTTTCTTTCCTATGTTTTATTCCTGTCTCTTGTTCTACAGTCATTTGTCTCTCATATATTTGCCTTGGTCTGGGATTGACACTCCAGGGCTTCTGCTGGGGTGAAAATCTTTCCGGTCCCTGGGACCCCTTCATCAGATTTTTAAGGGGTCCCAGGCTAACATTAAGGGGTCCCTACACCACAATATAAACAACAAAATATACGTTAAAAAATTGCATCCCTGCACGCGCACTGCAATTGTCACAGACACATCGTCACAATAAAAACAACAAAATAAACATTAAAAATTGTATCCGTTCTCGATCTTGCTCCTCTGCTATGCTTTTTCGCTTTTGCGACGATAATTTCGTTAACCACGCTTCGAGAGACATGTTGGAAACAAAGGCTTCGCGGAAATGCCTCTCTCCTGCCGGGAAAATGAAAAGCGTCATCGTGACATCACATGGCTCAAAGTAGGAACATTCGGTCAACTGAAAACGATGCTGTGGCCTAGCGTTAAGCTTAGTCAGTCAGCCTCAGCAGACGACAAAAGTGACCGACGTATGTTGTTAGGAGGCTGCCCTACTCGCTTTGTTACTGTTCTAACTTGAAAAGGGATGGGTTGGTCCGAAGTGTAGCAGACCTACGATGTTACGACATCCAGCTTACGATGTTGAAGGCAGTCTTTTCTCACTTTATGTCTGACTTCACCAAAATTTGAAGGGGTCCCTGGGACCCCTTATACGGACACCCAGTGCGTCCCGTAGAGTTTTAATGCGTACTGTACGCAATTTTTTGCGTTTTCAGGAGCCCTGCACTCATACTCCCTATATGATCGAAGTGCAGCAAAGGCCACAAGTTGAAATGTCCATCAAGTACCCGAGTTTGTGGTTTTGGGGAGGAGGAGCCGTGAAGGGAGGAGGATGGTGTTTTAGTGGGAACCCAGTGCAAAGTTTGTTGTATAAGCCTGTTCTCTAATGGGGGTCTTGCTGCCTTCCCATGTCTGTGCCCCATCCCAGACCCCATCATACTGCTGTTCTTAAGGGCAGGATGAGACTTTTCTAATATGTGTGTCGTCTGAATGGCGTAACTGGATGTTGTCAGGGATCAAAATGTTTTTAAACTCATTGTTAACTTGCTGATGGTGGCATTGTTAACTTGCTGGTGGATCCTTATTGTGTTTTTCTGGAGTGAGAATTTTTTTTAAAACATACATTCAGTTGAACATGTTGAAATACCTTTTTTTGCTCAGCTGGCATGTACATGACTTTTCAAACATCTGTCTGTAGTTTAGTTATAGTTAACCGTACAGCATCAAACTCAGGAGATGAAAGAACACAGAGGTTCCGTTAGACCGGCATATGCCGGTTTTTACCGGTAAATATTTGCCTTGTACCGAAAAAAATAAAAGCCACCGGTACCGTGTACCGGCAGAACATCTGAGCGCTTTGACTCTCCTCTATCCCTGCACTGTCTGTCTCTCCACCTGTCAGCGGGTGAGCGGGGATGGCAGGCAGGAAATAAGCCATGCCATGCCGACAGCAATACATCTGACATCACTCCTCTTCCCCCTTCCTTTCAGTCCCAGGACTTTTGCCCCCCTTTTTTTTTCAATGGACAGCGCTGATTACTACAGCACTCGCGTCAAAATGGACGGTTCCATTTTTCTTTGAGAACCCCAGGTTCCTAGCGTGTAGCCAAAGTTTCGTGCCTTTTACACGTCATCGGACGATGCTTACTTAGTCACGTAGACCAAAGTTTCATTGCACGGACTCTGTAAGTCTGTTGATCAGTAGAGACATATGGATTGTGTGCGTGTCATGCTGACAGTCTGACCCTGGATTGAACTTGCGGTAATCCCCGACCCAGTTTTCAATTGACTGTCGCTGTTTTCAACATCACTTTGAGTAACTGCATGGTTCGATGACGAACACTGACGGAATTCTTTCGCACGTGTGGATAGGTAAGTGAGAAGTTTGTTAAGTTTGTTTTGTTTGTTTGTTTGTTTGTTTTTCTTTCAAGTTACGTTTTGGTTGGTTGGTTTTGTTTTGTTTTGTTTTGTTTTGCTTTTGTTTTCATTTATGATTTTTTTGCATGTTACTCTCTCCGTCGACTTTTCTGTTGAGTTCAGTTGACTGAAGGCTGTCGCTGACAAGCCTGTTACGTGCTATCCGTGCCGGTAGGGCCGCTCGCTATCGCCGTTCGCGTGACCCAGAATCGCGGTTGAGTGTGTAGTGCATGGCAGGCAGCCAAGCGCGGTACCGGCTGATTTAAGACTTGTACCGGAAATTTTTGTTGTTGTCGGTACCAAGTACCGGCAAAGTCTATAGTCTAGCGGAACCTCTGGAACATTTTGCATTAGTCCCCAGGCACCAAGAAATCGTATGTTAAAAGTGAAAGGAAGAATTGCCCCACGTGGTAGTCCACTTTTTCCGATGGATTTAGTTTTATATCAGCAAAATGGGGTTTCTCTAAAAATCACACCAGTGTTGATCGTTCTTAAGGACTTTCATAATGTTAACCTTGTCAATTTTTCTTTTTCACGGGGGGGACGGGGGGGGGGGGGGGGGGGGGGGGGGGGGGGGGGGGGGGGGGAGGGAGGGAGTACAAATTTTAATCATTGCATTTAGAGTTTTGGTGTGATGGAATGTCACTTGTGTCACATTCCACATTGCTTCTGAGTCTTGTCAGTCTGTCTTCTGCTGGCAGGCCTGAAATGGCCCTTTGCAGTCGGCTGGGCTGTAAGCAACCTTACGTTACCTTACCATCTGTTTTCTGCAGCACCATCCAGGAATGCAGCCACCCATGTCCAACGGTCGCAGCTCCCCAATCCCCATCCAGGGTTTACCACAGCAGTTCATGCATGCCGGGTCCCCTCAGATGACACCAGGTGAGGCATCTACTGTACACACCTGACAGTTTCTTTCCCGCGTTCCCTTTTTCTTTCTTTTTGTTGTTTTTTGGTTTGTTTTTTTTTTCATTTCAGTTTTACTCTCGAGTTGTCCTGTGCAAAGTGCAGTGCTGCCAAATCAATTAATTGAGCCTTCATTTATCAGATCGGATATACTTAACTCCTCATTTCCCCTCCTCTTTCTCTCAGTTTCTCTCTCTCTCTCTGCTTCCTTACACCTCCTTCCTTCCTTCGACTCCGATTCTTTCTGTTCTGTTTGTTTATTGATTTGCAAGCTGTCTTTTTGTTTGCAGTTGTTTTCCACTTTTTTTTTTAATCTTTTGATTTATTATCATTACTTTTATATTGTTAGTAATCCTATGTTGTTTTTGATTTTTATTTCAGACTACTTTAACTATATGATCATTGCTTGTTTGTATGCTTTTGGTTATTTTCATTGTTATTATTATTATAAATAATATTAGTATCGTTTCTTTTTAGCTTTATCTTTCCCATCCCCCTCTGATTTTGAATCTCTCATTCATTCAATTATTCATTTAACTATCTAACCCCCTCCCCCTCCTCCCCTCCCTTCCTTTAGTTCTCTCTCAAGTCACATTTTTTTCCTCTCTCTTTCCACTTAGTTAAACTCTCTTTTGTTTTGTGTTTGTATGTGTGTTTCTGTTTTTTAACTTATTTATGATTAATCTCATCTTTGTAGTTCTTATTTGTATAGTTCATATGTATATGAGCTTGTGACAAAAGGTGATCGTCCAGACCCCTTGTATATTTATCGCACAAATAAGAATTAAAAAAATACCAATGCTTTTTTATTTATTGCTTGATGTTTTAAATACCTTGAAGAGATACATAATATAACATGGTGAGTTTGGGTGTCTGCCTTCCATTTGAAAATGCCCAAGTTGTACGCTTTTCTTTGATAAATTTTCCCGTTCAAGATGGCGGACGAGTGATGCGGTTGGTGTCGAAGCCTGGATACATATCTAATTGTATACCATCACAACAATATGAATAAAGGATGCAGAAAAATCAACGGCGAACATGTTAAAATCACAGACCGGTTCTATTTCTGATTGTTTTCGATGCTGTCAAGCGGTAAAAATCCGTTTGACAGTCGTTACGCTGTTTGTCAAATCGTGTCGGTCAGCAAAACTCTCGATCGTTCACATCAGGTTCGGTTCGGTTCCGTGTTCATTTAACTCGGCATCTCGGACAACACTAACCGAATGGAGAAAGGTGTGTTTCCGAACCAAATTCGATTCTGTGGCAGCAAACGAGCGCGAAGTCCATACGGTAATAAGCAGTATGTCAGAAAATAACGACCGTATTTTTCTCGCAATTCTACTAACAACGAACTTACAGATCCCATGCCGTGCTTTAAATAGCACCCAAGGCAAAAGGTTTCAAATCGAGGCTGGAGCTTTCGTCAAGAATGGCGCTTCGAAGCAGAGAAGGTGTGGAAATGTTGTTTGTCCACAATCGTTACGACTGTCAGAAATCGTAACGACTGTCAAATGCATAACGACCGTCACAAGAAAATGATAGAAACATTGGTTTCAGCTGTTCTCTCAAATGTGTTTCTGTAAATGATTAAAATTCTAAGTGAACCAAAAGTAGAGTGGGGCAATTTAACGGGATTTCCCTCAAGTTTCAGGCGATGTTTTGTGCGTGACGCATGATTAGGACATCGTTTTAGCGATGTCCGAAATAACGACCGACGGATATTAAGTTAATCAATGTATCAATATACGTAAAACTGGGGCAGAAAACAGCTTGGAATTCTATTTTGCTTTTTCTTTAAATACATGACAGAACTAAAGTTCAGATCATAGGATTAGTGGGAAATCTGGCGATTATTTGACAGTTGTTACTCTCATAGTTGAAGACATTATCACTCAGTATGTCTGTCGTAACGACCATCAGTATCTCTTGTGATTAATAAATGGTCAGTTTTATTTCATTGTAATACATATTTATTTTGAAGAATTGAAAGTGCACATTTTTGGCTATTTCCATAATGCTTTTTGATAAAATGTGGAGGAGTAGAGACCAGCAACCAGATTCCACCAGCCCCCTTCCTCCCAGTCCCCCATTGTATCCCCTCCCCCCCCCGCCTCTCCCCCCCCCCCCTCACCCCCTCCCCTCTCCCTTCCTTTTTTTTTCCTGGGCCCTTTTTTCAACTAACTGGGTTCAGTTAGGGTTTTTTTTCCCCTCTCATCCAGTCTAAATTTACTAAACAAGCAGTTTTGTTTGGTTTCTCAAATCCCAAGCCTTTAATTAACGTTAGACTAAAGGATGATGATAAACTCCCTGAAATGCAAAACATCAAAGTAAACAAAGCAGGAGTTACTGACCAACATCAATAAAAACAAAGCTACTGGTCCTGATGGCGTTCATGGCAAGCTCTTAAAATTATGTGCCAATGAATTGAGTGAGGTATACCAACCACTTTACCAAGCTTCACTGGACCAGGGAGTAATACCTGATGAGTGGCGAGATGCCAGCATTGTTCCGTTATTCAAAAAGGGTGACAAAACAAAAGCAGAGAACTATAGACCTGTGATCTCTTACATCCATATCAGCAAAACTACTTGAACACATAATACATAGTAGCATAATGGACCATCTTGACAAATATGACTTCTTAAATAACGCCCAGCATGGTTTAGACAGCAAAGGAGTTGTGAGACTCAATTTATAACAACTCTCAATGATTTTAATAACTGTCTTAAAAACAGACAGCAAATAGATGCAATTTATTAGACTTTTCTAAAGCCTTTGAAAAGGTTGACCATGAGGGCCTGCTGCTTAAATTAGAACACATCGGCATTGGCGTTTCTTTGCTAAAATGGGCTAGATCATTTCTCGTTGGAGAACGCAGAAAGTTGTTGTGGAAGGGTCGTCATCCCATGCATTGTAAACCAGTCTTGTCAGGTGTACCACAGGGAACTGTTCTGGGGCCCTTGTTTTTCTTAATTTATATAAATGACATAAGTAGAAATCTCTCTCCTGGAACTACTATAAGGCTTTTTGCAGATGACAGCTTAGTATATGGAACAATCAGAAGCAAGAATGATACACGCATTCTACAAAAGATCTAAACGCTTTACAAGAGTGGGAAAGAACTTGGAAAATGGAATTTCATCCCCAAAAGTGCCAAGTGTTGCATATATGTAACAAACACTCACCAACTAGATCAGAATATTCTATTCATAATACTATTCTTAAAGAAACCAATGCTGCAAAATATTTAGGTGTGATTATAGATAGTCGTCTCAAATGGAAAGAACATTACAATTTAGTATGTAAGAAAGCAAATAACATCTTAGCTTTCTTATACAGGAATATCAATGAGTGCCCCCAAAAGGTTAAAGACCACTGCTACAAAACATTGGTTAGACCAGTACTGGAATATGGTTGCTCAGTTGGGATCCTTACCATCTAAAGGACATTGATACCTCGAAAAGATTCAGAAGAGGAGCAGCACGGTTTGTAACAGGGAACACATCAGAGAAAAGGGGAATACTAGAAAGAACATGAGGAAATTAGAATGGAAACCCTTAGAAGAGAGAAGAGCTTTTATCAAACTTAACATCTTCAAAGGCAGAGCTAAACTAATACTTATTCCAATGGAACAACTAGTATTGAATAAAAGCAGCACCAGGAGTGGCGGTCAATGTTATACCATACCTGCAATCAAATATTGACAGCCTCTTACATTCATTTTATTCTAGTTCTGTACGGCTGTGGAACTCACTGCCGGGTGCCATCAAGATTGCCACAATGCAGTCTCATTAAAAAAACAAAACAAATTGATACGACAGTTTGAGATCTGCATATTGACGATTTTCTATTTTAACTTCCCCAGATATTTATGGTTACCTGGGCCTGAATTGGCCATTGCTTTTAACTTCTTGAATATCGAGTGCGACCCCTTGTTGGCAAATTTGCTCCAGGGGCCAATAGTCTGAGTCGCACTATTTTATGTTATTTTATTTTACTTTTTAACATGCGCGCTGGTGACCTACTCGTTTTGAGTGAACCAGTATTTTAGGAAGAAGAAGAAGTACTGGGGAAAAATTCAGCCCCCCCCCCCCCCCCCCAGGCAATAGTAGCAAATAAATCAGCTCATGATTATGGCTTCTTAACCTGAATAAGAAGTGGTGGGTGTGTAAGAGGTAGGTTGGAAATCACCTGAAGCATACCAAATTGATTTTGTTCATGAACATTTTTATTTTGATCACTTGTTTTTATGCAGTTAATTCCAAAAATTACCTAAAAGTATTTTTGTATTATTTGTTTGACAAAGAAGTTTGTGTTTTCTAGGTCTTCGCATCCTACTTTCTCATCAGAGGAAAAGAAGAGAAAGTCTGGTGCAGAATATGCAAAAATCTGTTTACATCTTGTAATTATGTTGTTTAACCATAAAATGTATTTTCATATGATTTGTAAGCGCTCTGAGCTTATCTGAGAGAGCAGGTGTCCCTAAATGTACACGTTATTATTGTTACTGTCAAACTGTTTCTATTCATTTTGATCATAAATAATCTAATTCCTGTCAGTACATGAGCAGTTTGTTGAGTATGTCCAACAGTGAGGCCATAACAACTGTCAGATGGATTCTATTTAAGGTGTCTACATGATCATTGTGACTTATTTAGCTTGTTTTATAGGCCTTTATGTGTAAAATGTAACAATAACAATAGAACTGTACTCAACGGAAAAGTATGTCCATTTTTTTTAATGACTGTTGTTATTTTTGCATTGTTGGGAAATACTTGGGTATGTCCAATGCAACATCATAACAACTGTCAGTAAAAATGCCATATTATGGTAACAAGGCTATTGTGGGTCCTATACTTGATATCATTACATGAAATCCCACCCTCAAAAACACAGAAAATCATCAGAGGATGCAGTTACATGTCTTATTTCCAACACAGCAATAAAGAAAAACATCAGTATGTCCGACGGTTGTATGTTGGACATACCATCTCATGTGAAACTTGATCTTAAACTGCACAGATGCCTTTTCTTTTGGAATGAAATTTAGCTGTAATATTCAGTCTTATTTCCACTGAAACAATTATGCTGCATAACAGACATTCAAAATAGGAATATTGATAAAATTGAATGTCCAGCATAACAACCGTCAGATGCTTGTTATGATGCCTTATCACATTACTAGCAGAACATCGGTGCATGAGTTATCTTTGTATGTATGTTTTATGACCCTTAAACATAAGTCTTTCCTTTGGACAAAATTGCTGTTAATAAAAACTAGTTTGAAAAATCCACTTTTTGTTGGCTTTTTTGGACACCTTTTGTCACTTGCTCATATCCACCCTTCTTAATGCTAAACCTTGACTAATAGCTTTGTCAGATGTTTCTGTTACTGCCAGTCACCAAGCATAATTCTGATTCAGTTTCTTTTATTTTCAAACAGTCATTTTCCCCCTATTTTTTCTTTACTTGTTTGCCTTTTTAGTCTTATTTGTATGTTTAATATTCATTTTTACTTTATTTATTGCTAAACCTTCATTTGTATTTTTAATATTCAAACCTCCATATTTATTACTAATTCTTCACTCACAGGTCAATAATTTCCAATCACCAAAACAAGAGAATATATCTTTCATTCAACTTGTTCCCCATCCTTAACGTGGTGACAGCCCTGATGTGGCCCTTTTGCGGTCGGCTGGGTATAAGCAACATTATCTTATCTTATCTCTTGTTCCCCATCAGCTAAATAGAAACACTTCTGTTCAAGCAGGTAATTTCTTTGTTCCGTTTTTAAGTAACTTAACTTTTTTTTGAATTCTTTCATTTAGTGATTGTAAATGTTCTTACTTTTTTTTTCTTCTTTTTTTGTGTATGTGCCGTATTTGTAAGTTGAATGTTCATTCCTTTTTGTTTATTGCCAAACCTTCACTTATAGGTCAGTAATTTCCAATCACCAAAACAAGAGAAGATAACTCTCAATCAACTTCCACCCTATCAGCTGAAAGCAGACACTTCTTATCAAGCTGGTCATTTTCTTTTCGGTTGTAATTTATGTATTTCTTTTTAGTTATTTTGTTTTAAATTCTCGTTCTTTTGGTGAATGTAAAATAATTTTTGATTATCTTTTTTAGTCTTGTTTATATGCTTAAAATTCATTGCTCCTTGTTTAATGCTAAACCTTCATTGGTGGTCAGTAGCTTCTAACCACCAAAACAAGAGAACATAACTCTCATTCAACTTCACCCCATCATCAGACACTTCCTGTCAAGCTGTTCACTTTGTTCCTTTATTAAGAATTTCGATTTTTTTATTCTCTTCCATTTAGTGGATGTAAATGTTCTTACATATTTATTTTTCTAGTCATTTGTATGTTTGATATTCATTCCTCCTTGTTTGTTGCTAATCTTCATTAATGGTTGTTGCTAAATCTTCATTAATGGTATTAACTTCCAATTACCAAACAAGAGAACATAACTATCATTCAACTTCCTCCCATCAGAAGAGACTTCTTTGAAACTGTTCATTTTGTTCCTTTTCTAAGATTAAAAAAAATTCTCTTTCATGTAGTGGATGTAAATGTTCTTACTTACTTATCTTTTTAGTAATTTCTATGTTTGATACTCAATCCTCCTTGTTTGTATGTATCTTTTAATTCTCTTTTCTTATAGTTTAATGGAAATGTTCTTCCTATTCATCTTTTTAGTCTTATATATGTATTTCATATTCATTCTTCCAGCTTGCTAAAACTTCACTGATTGGTCCATACTTCCAAAGCAAGAAAAGTTATGAGATTTTAAGAAAAAATAAACAAAATATTTTGGGGAAAAAATCCATGAAAATTCAGTCTCTGTATATCATGGATGGAAATGGTATTGAAAGGTGCACAAATCTATAGACATAAGAAACCAAGTGCAATATTACTTTAAAAAAAGCACACAGTGTGTTCAGGGATGCATTGAGTAATGCATATCGATGTCGGCTAGAGATGCGACTTTTACTAGCACTTCACCCATCATAAAAAAAAAAAAAAGGCAAAAAATTAACAAGTGTTCAAAAGTAAGCAAATATTTTATATATACATGTATGTATACATATTCTTGAAGGAAAATGACGATTTTTTTTTTCCTCTCCTACTATGTCCTTAACCACGCCCACAACCACACGACCACGCACCCTACCTGTCGATGTACTTGGTAGATCAATATCTTCTTCCCGGTAATCCGAATCACTTAAGTCATTGTCGGGCTGATCAACAACCACATCCCCTTTCATTTTCCTTTCACTTTCTTTCGTCGCTGATTTCACCCTTCGTACAGCGTTTCAAACACAATTCTTGCCACCTCTTCGGCAGTAAAGCTTCTGGCAGCCATGTTGATCTGCTCGACTAATTTTTGCTTTACAAAACGCGTCAAAGTCGACCCAAAACTTGCTGAAAAATCACTTCAAACACGCTGTATGGAGCTGCCATTTGTAAGTAAGTAAACAATGTCATGTGACCGGCCAGATGATTAAATAATGCAATGACCCTTGAACCGCGGCTGTAAAAGGCTTAAGCTAGTCATTTCTTCCTTCCTTTTGTTTTTTTAAATTTTAGTGATTTATACATCTTTTAATTCTCTTTTCTTATAGCTAATGTAAATGTTCTTTCTTTTTCATCTTTTTAGTCTTATTTTGTATCCACTGCTCCATATTCATTCCTCCAAAATGCTAAAAACTTCACTGATTGGTCCATACTTTCCAAACAAGAGAAAAACACTCTCATTCAACTCCCTGTCCATCAGCTGAAATGTGATTGGTCCATACTTTCCAAAACTAGAGAACATAACTCTCATTCAACTTCCTGTCCATTAGCTGAAATCTGGCCCACGCTGTCGCTTCAAGCAAGTCATTTGTTACTTTGGGGTTTTTTTCATTTACTTACTTTATTTTCTCTGGGTTTTTTTTGTTTGTTTGTTATGTTTTGTTTAGTTACTTACATGTGTTATCATTGTACCATCATGCAACGCGTAGCAGCTCAACTCTTTCTTTCTGATTTTTAGTTTGTTTGCTATCTTTTTAGTTACTGACATTTGTTGCCATTGTCCATCATGTAATGGTGTAGTTGCTCAATTCATTCTTTTTTTTTTTGTTTGTTTGTGATCTTTGTTTTGTTACTCCACATTTGTTACCATTGAACTATCATGCAATGGTGTAGTAGCTTGATTCTTATGTTCTGCCTTTTTTTTTTTTTTTAAGGAGAATTGTCTTTCATTGTCGCCCACTGTTTTCCTCTTCATTCATCCAAGTATGTTCTAGACAGTCTTTATGCTTTTTTTTTTTTGCTTTTTTTTTCATTTCCTGTGCAAGTTCTAGGTAGATTTTTGTTATTGTAATCTTACAACTACATAGATAGAATTAAACTGTTGTGAGGGGTGTCACCTGTCCATTGTGCTGTACTGTTTGTTTCGTATGGCAGTTTTTATGTACTCTGTGTTGCTTTGAAACATTGTTTTGAATGATTTTGTTTAGCTTTTTTAAAAAAACAGATTGTGCTTTTCTAACTACTAAGTGGAAAGCTTGCAGACATGGCACTATCTAGTTGCACTAGAAAAGTAATGTAAGATTTTGTACATTGTGTGTATATGGTGTATTGGTCTTTTTTTTTTTTCGTTAACAAGTATGATCTCTCTTATCACTTGTTGTTGTGACAGACCTGAAAGAACATGGTGTTGTTCAGCTGGGCTGTAATGGAACTAAAACTCTGGAAAATCGTAATTACTGAATTTGAATTACTGTATAGAAATTAATACGCCAGACTGGCTCTTCTTTTTCAGCATTCAAGATGAGCGTTTTTTTCCTTCTCAGGTCAAAATATGAGCAGCTCTCTGGACGCAGCACCAGTACCCCCTACCCCTCCCCTTGTGCGGGGCATGCACCCACACATTCCATCACCCCACGCCACACGCCTCATTAACGCATACAGCATTGCGTCTGCAACCGCTCGCGGCTCCAGTCCCGGCACTGCAGTTTATGGTGAGGGATTTTACATCTGGGAAACCGTCATTCTTTGAGTCTCAGTTGTACAGTCTTGTATAAGGAGGTGCAGCATTTATGTCTACCCTCTCCGTATCACAGTTTCAGTGTTGGATTTATGAAGCCTCCTTATCTTGAACCAAAAGCAATGCATAATTTTGATGCACGTGCAATACATATATAATCATATGCTCAGTATATGATTATTGATACATGAAGAGTGAGGTAGATGCCAATATGCTTGAAGTATGGATAATTAATGAAAGTAAGAAGATTTTCAAGTACTCATAGATTGAAAAACAGCACAGTATGATACCAAACAGTGCTTATTTAAACTGCGATGTCTCTGTGATCGCTACGTGAAAACAGTGTTGAGGCTTTTTGTGCAGTCAGTTAAGTTAAAAAAGATATTTCTATTAATTTTGAAGCCTGAAAGCCAGGTCAGAAAATGGATTTCTTGCATTGTCAGAGGGAACATCTTTTTGGTTATTGTTGGATTCACTTGGCCACATTGTGCTGAACCTTTCCCACCTCGTCACCTAGAAAGACCATGTGTGAACTTACATGCAAGAGGCGCACTCTTCCATTAGCACCTAATAAGTACATCTGTCTTCAAAATCAAACAGAATTAAAAGTAGGAATGTAAGCTATGTAACACTGAAAGTATTGGTTTGACAGGTAATAACATATCAGCTTTCCCGTAGGAACTGGTAAACTGTTAGCCTTGCACACATTCCATTTCATTTTGAATTTGCTGATTTTCGCAGCCAACAGAATGATGACTCCTCCCCCTGGATTTCTCCTCACATGCCCCTTGGACCCATACCTCATATCCTCCACCTTTGCCTCTTAGCCCCATGGCACGCCACCTAACTCCAGGTATGAGTTAGGCATAGGTCGCATTATTTCGGGGATGGGTTGGTTTCTGAAGATGTTTTCAGGCTCACATTGACCAGATGAAACTACAGAAATTGTGTGTGTGTGAACTTAATTTATGTATGAACAGTTATCAGATAAGTCCTTGTAGAAATATTAGATATTTTAATTCTGGATATTGTACTTATGAATCCAAAACATGGAGGTTTTCATTGTTACACAGCTTAAAGCTTGACACAAGGAAATAAGATAGCTGCAGCTTCAGAATATGATCATCTGATTTTTCAGCTTTTTTATTAACCCCATTTTTGTTTGTTTGTGTTTTTTTTTCTTTCATTTGTATCGTTCTGGCTTTTTGTTTCCCTAATATGAACCTCTATTAGTCCATCGTCATTAGCAGGAAGCATGTGAGAAAAATGTAGGTGCAGCGCTGGTTGGTTGGTTGGTGTTTTGTTGTATTGTCGGTACACAGAATGGAAACTGTATCACAGCCACACACTTCCACATACTGAAAAATAAGCATTAATAATTACGCATATTTAATGTGTGCTAACTTAAAAGGGGGGGGGGGGGGGGGGGGGGGGGGGATAAGAAGTCTAGTTCCTCAGCGCCGAAGCTTTCTGTAAGTCTGTTACATGAGGCATTGTGTGAAGGTTTTCTGACCGCAGTTGCCAGTGCCTGTACCATCAAGAGGCGTCCCTCAAGTCCACTTCCACAGTCTGTGATGGAGAGAAGGCCGGAGAACGTCAACCAACAGTGAGCAGTCTCTTCACTTCTAGTTTAGCTCTTAATTGTCTTGCTTTCAACGCTATTGAACAGAGTCTCCTTGCTAATGCAGAGAGATGATGCTGTCAGCTAAGGATTTTTTTTCATGATATGAATATCAGGTGACCTGTATACTTACTGTTGCTTATAGAGTTAATGGTGGTGATGACATCCACAAGGAGTAGAAATGTGCCTGGCTATTGAACGTGTAAGGATCAACCTGACAAGGTTTCTTCTGTTATAATTAGATGGTGTGAGATTTAGGAGAACAGAGGAACACATAGAAGAATGGAGATGGCTGTACCATTTTGATGATCTTTTATCAAGGTCTTTCAAACTCAAGTATTACGGGTGGCAGTAAGGACCTTCTTTCGGAGTTGATTGTTTTCATTCTGGGTATTTCTGATCAGCCAAGTTGTGAACTGCTAGCTGCATTGCCATCCAGTGTGACTAACCATCCACTTCCCTTCTGCTGGACATTGCTTCGTTACAATGTAGACTTCCCAATCCATTTTCATCTTTTTGTGGAAGGTTCAATCAGGCCAGTCAGCAAGTATCATGGCCTTTTGATTTTCAATCGTGTTAGTAGATGTAAGCCCGTGGTGCACTTGCATCACTGAAGTTACATTGTATGCTGCACATTTTTCCTGGTTCTTTGTCAGGGTTTTTTTTTGTTTTTTTTAACATTGTGTATACCCACCCAACTTTGCCTCTTGTGGTTGATTGTCAGTGTTATGTTTTGCCTCCCCCCCCCCCCCCCCCTTCCCATTTGCAACTGAATTTTGCATCAGTTCAATTCTCTGGCCATTTTCAACCAAATTGCTCTATGCTTCAACTGATTATTACAGATTTTGATTACATGTCATATTCCGGTCAAAGCATCAGTACATCATCCCTGTGCCAATGATGTGACCTGAATGCTACATCATCAAAATACATAATGATTAGTCAAAGCACACAGAAATTTTTGACATTTCAAAAATATACCACAAGCTTTTTTATTATATTTTGCTTATGGACACACTGGCTAACTGCGTTTCCAGCGGAATGGCCAGCGACAAGCACCGAGCCTACCGCACCAACTACCAGCGTCCCCCTCCCTGGCAGAACCAGCCCCAGCGGCAAGAGCACCTGCACCCCCGTCTGGGGAGGAGGTGGAGGAGGATGAGTATGCGGGACTCATGACGAAGAAGGAGAAGGACTGGATCATCAAGATCCAGCTGTTGCAGCTGAACACTGACAACCCCTACCTGGATGATTACTACTACACTGTGAGTGGCCCATAGGGAGATAGTTACAGGGAAATGTTAAGTATGCATACAGACGGACCATTACATTTGGTCACATACATCACAGCTTGTTACAATTGAATTTGTTGATTGCTGCTGCTGGTTACAATTCATTTCAGATCCAACAGCTGGCCTCACAGTCATCATATTAGTCAGGAAAAATGACAAGGAATGCTACAGTTAACCTTGAGCATGTGAAAATTTAGCGGTATGCAGAAATACATTTTTGACCCTAAATATGTGGCGTGAACACTGTTGATGTGATTTTATCATAAGAAGGATTTTATCATAAGAAGGATTTCATATGACAAGAGGCAATTGTAAACTAATGGTTTATTTGTTGGAATTGGAGGAGTTGCCATCCAACCTCCAAATATTTTCCAACCTTTACAAATGCACCTCATTGGTGGTGAAAACCAGTCATGCGTGTGTCTTCCAGTAACGATTTACTAAATTGAGTTTGGTTCGCTAGTCTCTGGGGCATATTGTTTACAAATGTAGTTACGTTACTTGAGAAATATGTCCAATGAATATTCTGCCTGCTAACAACAGTCGTCATATAGCCTGTGTAGTTTGTCTGGGCTGTGACATTGCTTAGATACCAACAGACTGTTGAATCCAGGGAAGATGAGGGGAGGTGGAGAGAAAGCTTGATTTTTCCACGGTAACACTAAACTTCAGGAACTTTTTTTAGCTTTCACACATTAATTATGAATTGATCAACAACATGGCTGTTGGATTTGACAGTTCAAAAACTGCAAGTATTTTGGTCAGATCAAAATAATATTAAAGTGAACAGAACGCTGCTCCAGATCCTGAATTTTCTTTGTCTTGATTCTCAGAACTTTAGTATCTTTTCATACCGATTATCCATATGATGATCGAAAAAGAGACCCTGGCTGTTACATGCAGTTGCCTAACCATGTGTGTGTTTTTGTCCCTGACAGTATTACGTGTTGCGCAAACAGCAGCGGGAAAGTGGGAGCACAGAGGGCATGGAACGATTCATCATTCCCAACCTGGCCAGGATAGAGAGCAAGGCCTATGCTCCAAGTAAGGCCTCAGTTACTACTGCATGTCAAACCCTTTTCTCACTACAGCCAGATCGCTTAGTTTGTTTCGTCAGTTTATCTGTAATGTGTGCTTTTGTAAAATCATAAATCAATCAAGGCCAGCATGGCTACAGAAAACGGGAAAGGTCTGTCTTTGGTTATGAAAAGAAGCAAGAACCAAGTTGAGGTAAAGTTTCACTGTTTAAATTAAATCCTGTGGACCATTGCACCAGAATCTCTTGAAAGTAGGCTTCTTTCTTTACTTTATGGAGCAAGCATGGCTGGCTGCTTGATAGGTGATTTTTTAGTTTACCCAGAATGTTGTACATTTTCAGTTTCCAATCATCAGTTTTCTTGTAGTGGTTTGCATGCTGGAAATAACATGTAAGTTGTATGACTGTCCAGAAACATTTCTATGTAGGACGTCAAGATTCTGACAAATACTAGATATTCAATGGCATTTTGTCTTTTCCAGAGCTGTATGCGATGTGAGAAAGTGTCTAATGTTTGCTTTTGCTTCCAGCTCAGTTTGAGGGGTCTCTGGGAAGACTGACCACGGCCAGTGTGCACAACCCTCGGCACATCATCGACGTGTCAAGAGGGTCGTCTCCCTCGGAAGACTCCTCCAAGAAGAACGTCAGCAAAGAGCTCCGCAAGTTCCGACAGCTTCTAATGGATATTGAAAAGGTGAGTTTTCTTGAAGCAATTTCTTTCTTTCTGCGTACGCAGGCTGATACTCCTGCGGACACTGCCTGTATAGACAGGCAGTAGAGTTTTGTGTGTTTGACCGTTTTTTTATACCGCCATTAAGTTTGAAGCAATGTTTCCTGGTTGATGGATTGTTATAGTGTCAAGTTGTCAGATTATTGTAAAGGATAGATGCCTCATACAGAGTTCTGCAACAATTATGATTGTGATTTTCTGAATAAGTAGTTTTTATTAATCACCAGGCGTTCTCATGAAATATCTTGCTGAATTTAGCCAATAATTCTTTGTATTTCAGTTTAAACAAGTATGTTGTTTATATTTCTGTAAAAACAAAGTCTGAATAAAATTGTTACAATGGCTTGAAACAGTTTACGTACAGAAGGCAAATGAAACAAACTGCAGCGTTACTGGAACACGACAAAAAAGCAGAAGAGCACACAAAACAAAGTGTGAAGTAACGCAGTTTTAATGCACGACACAAAACAGGACAAGAAATTTACGGCAATATGCCTTCCTCAGCGACAAAATATAAAAACGGTACAGATATCAACATGCGCAATACTCCCCTTGTGAAGCCAAAGTTGATTCACCACTTTGGCTTCACAAGGGGAGTATTGCGCATGTTGATGTCTACTGTTTTTATTTTTTTGTCGCTGAGGAAGGTATATTGCCGAAAATTTCTTGTCCTGTTGTGTCGTGCATTAAAACTGCGTTACTTCACACTTTGTTTTGTGTGCAGTTTACGGACAGGTTTCACAGAATTGCAAGTCTTACAGAATAAACTACAAGTCCTGACCAAAAATATTTTTTTAAAGTTGTCACCAAGTCAGTGGGATTGTGTTTAGGAAATCTCCAGAATGGACAGACGTTCTTGGGGCACTTTCCAGCTGTTAGCTCTTAGATATTTTGGAAAAAAAAGGTTTTGTCTTTGGTTCATTTTCTTATTTTGTACTTTGATTGAAAAACAAAAAAAGTATCCTGGAAAGAAAAGTTTTGTTGAACTTCATCATAATCTGGTTCATGTTTAAGGCAAAATTTTGAAAATAGTGTTATGATGGCTTTATCCCTTTTAGTCAAGAAGTCACAAAAATCTTGAAAACAGAAAAAGTTACTTCCTATCTAGCCATAAGAAGCAGGACAGTGGAACATGCATAAAAAAAAAAGAAAACAAGAAAGAAAGAAAAGAAGATGATTGAAATACTTCACAGAAAATGATGCTAATATCTATAAACGAATCAGCAATATGGGGGGGAAAAAACCATTACGTTGACATTTTTAGTATGAATTAGCAAGAAATGTGTGAAAAATACAGGAGGTGGGAATAGTTAAACTTAGCAAAGATGACAGATGTTCAAACGTAGCTGCATGGAACAGAAAACCTGCATGCCTCTCTCAGTGGACGTGACCACTAACGATTAAGAAGCAGCCTTCTTTGTGTGTTGGAGTTTGGATTATATTTGTGCGGTTGCTCAATGCGTAACTTCTGCTTCTTTTCAGGGCTACACGTTGCTGCTGGACATTGATGACATTGAGAAGAAGGTGCTGGCAGTGGCAGAGGACAGCAGGTAAATTGTTCATTTGCTGCTTGCTTGTTTATTTTGTTCTGATAAGAGTTTTTTTGTTTGTTTTTTAATGTGGAAGGATGAAGAAATGTAAGTGGCAAAAAATTCAACTCTTCTTGTTTGTTTCCAGAAGTGTATGTACTACATTGTCAACAGCTGTTGATCAGATTTGTTACATATCTTTTTTGTTGTTCTGATAGGTTTTTCTACCATGGATAATCAGAGCTGCCAACCAGTACGTTCCGGCCGTATTTTGTCACGGCGAGTTTACAAAAATACGGTGATACGGTCGAGCCAAAATAATACAGTGACGAACTTGCGCAAATGGTACGGCCATTGTTGCTTTACCGAGGCAGCAGATTTGTAGTGCTAAAAGGGATCCTACAAGGAGACAGAAGAAAAGGCCTCTGCCAGCCACATATAGTTGATAGACTAGGTAGGCCCTAGCTGAAAAAAAAATTCCATCCATCCTTGATTCCTTTTACTGTGTAGCTCTCGCCTAGCAGACCACTAGCAGGGCAGGAAATTCGTAGCAGATGACATGTGTTAAGGAATGGCCCAGGCAGCGACTTAACTGCTGTGGCTATTTTTAGTATGCTCATCATACCCCCCTGCTTGCCAACCTCCCTCTCTCTCCCCACACCTGTAGCAGACGACATGTGTTAAGCTGAGGCAGCAACTGCTGTGGCTAGCAGGAGGGAGGGGAGAGGGGGGGAGGGGAGAGGTGGGGGGGGGGGGGGGGGGGGGGGGGGGGGGGGGGGGGGGGGGGAGGATGGCAAGTAGTATGCCCATCCTACCCCCTGCTTGCCAACCTCCCCCCCCCCCCCCCCCCCCCCCCCCCACCCCCCTCTTCCGAATGTGGAAACAAAAGCTCCACTCAGTTACGTGATAGGTCTGATGGACCATGTGCTGACTCGAGTGAAAGAAAGCCCGCGAACCCTAAGCGTCGTGTAAGCACTGAGCGGCAGAAGAAGCACATTGGTTTTCTGAATGTCTGCTCTTTCTTTCTTCGTATGTCTGCTCTTTCTTTCTTCGTATACATATGTGTGTATGTGTATTGTCACTGTGGTGGTTTGAAATGTTCGTGTATATATATGTCTCTGTGTCTCAATTTGTGTATGTGTGTGTGATAGTAGTAGTATTTTTTTCTAGCAGAAGTAGACTAAGTAAGTAAATTGTATGTTATTGTCAAAGAGTAAGTCTTGATCAATCTCTTATGCTAATAGTTTTTAATCACTATTAATTATAAAAAGAAAAGTGCATACAAAATAAGTTGGTTAAAAAAGAAATCAAAACGCCGCGTGAAATTTAATTCCGGTAGGAAAATACTGTCAGATGGTGAAAAATACTGTGAAAAGCCGGGAATAGTACTGGGAAGAAATTTTGGGGTTGGCAGCTCTGGATAATGTTTCTCCAGTTTTGTCCATTCTAAATTTCAGTCTTTCAGTTGTTTCTACCATGGATAATGTTTCTCCAGTTTTGTCCATTTCTTCTCAGTCTTTCAGTTGTTTCTACCATGGATAATTTTTTCTCCAGTTTTGTCCATTTCTTCTCAGTCTTTCAGTTGTTTCTGCCATGGATAATGTTTCTCAGTTTTGTCCATTTCTTCTCAGTCTTTCAGTTGTTTCTGCCATGGATAATGTTTCTCAGTTTTGTTCATTTCTTCTCAGTCTTTGTTTCTACCATGGATAATGTTTCTCAGTTTTGTTCATTTCTTCTCATCTTTGTTTCTGCCATGGATAATGTTTCTCAGTTTTGTCCATTTCTTCTCAGTCTTTCAGTTGTTTCTACCATGGATAATGTTTCTCCAGTTTTGTTCATTTCTTCTCAGTCTTTGTTTCTACCATGGATAATGTTTCTCAGTTTTGTCCATTTCTTCTCAGTCTTTCAGTTGTTTCTACCATGGATAATGTTTCTCCAGTTTTGTTCATTTCTTCTCAGTCTTTGTTTCTGCCATGGATAATGTTTCTCAGTTTTGTCCATTTCTTCTCAGTCTTCAGTTGTTTCTACCATGGATAATGTTTCTCAGTTTTGTCCATTTCTTCTCAGTCTTTCAGTTGTTTCTACCATGGATAATGTTTCTCAGTTTTGTCCATTTCTTCTCAGTCTTTCAGTTGTTTCTGCCATGGATAATGTTTCTCATTTTGTCCATTTCTTCTCAGTCTTTGTTTCTACCATGGATAATGTTTCTCAGTTTTGTCCATTTCTTCTCAGTCTTTCAGTTGTTTCTACCATGGATAATGTTTCTCAGTTTTGTCCATTTTCTTCTCAGTCTTTCATTTGTTTCTGCCATGGATAATGTTTCTCAGTTTTGTTCATTTCTTCTCAGTCTTTGTTTCTACCATGGATAATGTTTCTCAGTTTTGTTCATTTCTTCTCAGTCTTTGTTTCTACCATGGATAATGTTTCTCAGTTTTGTCCATTTCTTCTCAGTCTTTCAGTTGTTTCTACCATGGATAATGTTCTCAGTTTTGTCCATTTCTTCTCAGTCTTTCAGTTGTTTCTACCATGGATAATGTTTCTCCAGTTTTGTTCATTTCTTCTCAGTCTTTCAGTTGTTTTCTGCCATGGATAATGTTTCTCAGTTTTGTCCATTTCTTCTCAGTCTTTCATTTGTTTCTGCCATGGATAATGTTTCTCAGTTTTGTCCATTTCTTCTCAGTCTTTGTTTCTACCATGGATAATGTTTCTCAGTTTTGTTCATTTCTTCTCAGTCTTTGTTTCTGCCATGGATAATGTTTCTCAGTTTTGTCCATTTCTTCTCAGTCTTTCAGTTGTTTCTACCATGGATAATGTTTCTCAGTTTTGTCCATTTCTTCTCAGTCTTTGTTTCTACCATGGATAATGTTTCTCAGTTTTGTCCATTTCTTCTCAGTCTTTCATTTTTGTCATCTAACTGCTGTGTTTTTAACCTTACCTGTCTGTATCTGCCAGTTGTCACTAATTGCCGCGCTTTCCCTGTTTGAAACAAATATAGTTTTCAGATCTTCTGTTTGTGCTCCATCCGGCAGCCTCAGTTCCCTACCGATACACGAAGTTTGTGTTTGCTTCACATGAAAACTAGAATTTTTAGCACCTGTTCCATTTTATTGCCAAGCATCAACTTTTTGGAATTCACTTGGGTATGGTTTGCATCATTTAGAAAGCTTACCTTTTCAACTACTGTTTTGTCCTGAAATCTGCCTTTCTGATTTGCAAGACATATTAACTGTCCAGTACTTGGCAACACAAGAGCATTTTTGCATGCCTGCATGTATTTGTAATTCTTGTTTTGGTCCACACATTATATTACCTGTCCTTTGGCATAATTGTCATTTGTTTTCTGACATCCAGGACCTGGTCACCCGCACCCCCAACCCATCCCCCACTTATTTCAATTCTGTTTCCCATGATTTGTTTGTTTAGATTTGCGGGATTATTTTTGGAAGAGGATAATGAAATGTTGAGCCAGAATACGTTCTTTGAAAGCGAGCAGCCCTATGTTGTGAAAGATGCATTTTTGTTATGAAACCTCCTGTGGCAAGGTCAGGCAGATTGGAGCAGCATAACTTTAAAAACTGCACATCTTTCTCAGCGCTGGGTTTTGATTCCAGACGATTGGATGAGAGCTGTTGTGGATTAGAAGCTTTCACCTTAGCATAATGAATCTAATTATCTAAATGTAGTAAATGTGAAATTAACAGGAAAAAATGAAGAGCCATGATGATGACAGGTAGCTGGACAGTGAAAGAATTACTTAAAAGAAATTTTATAGGGTGGCTATCGTACATGAACTCTTCGCGCTGTGCGTTGATAATGTAAACATGATAATCAGAATAGACGTTAAAGGTAGGTTGATTCAAGCTTGTAAAATAATCAACATCTGCACACATGCTTAATGGAGGGTAAGGGAGGAAATTAACCTGTAAGCGGAGGAGTAATGCCCACCAAGTGCGTTACTGCAATGTTATGCTGTTTTCTGCTTCCTCTGCAAGAGAACCTTTAATAATGGTTCAATAGTGAGGGTTGCTGGAATTCATTCAAGTAGTTTGTGGAAGTTTTGGACATTGGGGAATTTCACTTTGACAACAGCTATGACTTACCTTTCTTGTCATGTAGTTCATATTTACGTATTTGTGTAATGATTTTGTATAGTCATATGATTCTTTTTGTGATGTTTGGCGGAGTGCTATTTTTGCCTCTTGATTATCATACTTGCATTGGTGCTGACGGATATGATTTTATTTTGTTGTGATTCTGTCACACGTATCTCCTGCTAAACAGAATCATGGATTTTTCTTTGTCATCTTATTCTTCCTGTCACACTCATTGTACTTATGGGCGCTTGTCTTGTCATGTTTTTTTTTTTTTTCTTTCTTGTATAACTCTGCCTGTCACTGCACTGCATTGCACTGACAGACACTTTTTTCTTGTTGTTCCATTCTTCTTTTCACTCTTTTACTTGGTTTTGATGTAATTGTATTTACAGTCATGTTATACGTGCTTCCTTTGATGATTACCGTTGTACTGGCAGGTTACCGCTATTCGTGGAGCGTCACGAGAAGATTGGTCAGTTGTACCAGTACTTCACGTGCGACGAAAGCATTGAGCAGTACTTGCACATCCTGGGCGTCCGCAAGGGCAGGAAACTTCTCAGCCGGGTCCTCCCTCTTTTCAGCAAGGTGAGTGTTCCTGAAAGATGAGAGGAAGGCAGTGGAGGGAGGATTCAGGGAAGGCTGGGCAGAGGAATGAACACTCGATAATCATGGTGCCTGTGAGGTTTCGAGAGGTCAGAATGTTGCAGTGAACTGTGCACACATATTGGAATTTATATATATCTGTAAACAGAAAACATGGGTCTTGCTTTGTGTTCACATTGCTTAGCTGACTTCTCTGTTTTTCATTTGTCAATGTTCTGTCTGTTTTCGCTTATTTATTCAGTATTTACAGAATATATGAACGAGAGTGATGACTGACACACTTAGGCAAGTTTGCATGTTTATTTGTGTACATATATTTGTGTTAGACTTTCATGTGATGATGATCATGTTTGCCGAAAGTCTCAACAAAACAGCTAATTTTAAGATGAAGTCAGTCGTTTCTACAGTTATGTGTGTATTCAAAAATAAAGAAAATTATTTGATTCCATATTTAGGCTTAAACTTGGAATGACATTTGCAGATGTAAATAACATGGACAAGTCTTTATATTGACAGTAAATTGTAGTGGCATATTTTACACTTCCATCTGTCTCTTGAATTTGAAAAAAATGACAAGGGGTGTTTTGCCTTGAAAAGGTAAGGTTGGGTCAGGTTTGGGCCTTTTTGAAAATATTTTTTGGTATTGGTATGGTGTGACATTTGGTATGAGTGTAATTCTTGGTAATGGAGCGAACAGAAGACTTGAATTACGTACCATAAGAATTTGTGAAGACTGACTGCTGGTGTATAATAGTGGGTTGTTGTGGAACACAGAATCAGGCGCACGTGGCTCTCTGCATCCTCTTCCACCACATGCAGGCCTTGATCAAGAAGGACACCTCTGAGGATGTGAGTATGGCAGTCACAGCCCAGGCCTGTTTATCTGGATTATTTCACCATATCCTGCACGTTTTGCAAAGATGCAACAAATATGGCAAACATGAAAAACAAAAAGTATAAGGGGGCGAGGGGGAGAATCTGGATTAAAAATAATGCTTGAGATGTAAAGGGATCTGTGCTTCTGAAATGTGTATTGTCTTGGTGTGATAAATTGATCGACCAGCAGGCAATGACTCACTAAATGTCGCTTGCAAAGTTTCGTGGGATTCAGACTGATGTGTTGCAGTGGCATGTGACCATACTGTTGCCTTGATGTGATTAGTCGAGTGGACTAGTGAGCAATGACTCGCTTGCTCTCACATGTCCAGAATCTTATGTGATTTAGTCCTGCTCTTCAACATGCCAAAACATAATGATAGGCAGAAGTGGGGTTACAGGTGCGGGGAGAAGGGGTGGGGTGTGTATGTGTGTGCGTGTGGAGGGGGGGGGAGTAGAGGGGGTGAGAGGAGAGGAGCAGGGAAAGAATAGAGCAGAAATTTTCAACTGATACTGACGTTAGTATTGCCCTTTAGGGCAAATGCTTGCATTTTTGTAGAAGAGAACGCAACTAGCATTTTGCCCTAAACAGATATGTAAACCATTTGTGGACTCCCAAGCACAGAGACGTCAGACATTCAAAGTGTCTTGAGCACATAAAGGATTTCGTACAGGCGTGTGCACAGGGATACACGTGGATGTTCAAATAACAATGGATCCTTTTAGGACCCTTTTGCTGCATGGAGAACATGTATCAAGGTTGAAGCAAGTGTTGACTGAATAATTTCATAACAAAATGCAATGATATAGGGCAACAGAAAGTGGTTGTTGGAAAGTCTCGAAGTTAAAAGGGAACTTATTGAGTTCTCTATTGCAAATGTAGATAGCATTTCCTGGTTGGACAGATTATGCTAGATTTAATTTTGAAAAATAAAATGTTTATTTTTGCCTGAAAAGTAGTTCATACAAGAATCCTGTGATGTTGATCATGCCTACCTTGCTTTTACTGAATGCGAGAGTAATTCTTTTGAATGAACCGAGTTGTTAAAAACGACCAACACAGATTGTGTATCACATGGGTGCTGATCCCTTCAATGCACTTGTTGTGTTTCAGGGACTGAGTGCCTGATCAGGTCTGTGTGTAGTGCCATCGAAGGAAGTGATCTGGAATCCCTGGTGCGCCTCTTTGTTGTTCTGAAAGGAGAGAAACCCTCGCAGGCTGGAGCTTCCTCAGTCTTCTCGAAACAGGTGAGTGTTTTAGCTGTTGGATGGTGAGGGGTGGGGGGGGGGGGGGGGGGGGGGGGGGGGGGGGGGGGGGGGGGGAGGAGGTATTTTAGATTTTGCAAAAGAATTAATGGGTGAATCATTTTGGGGGAAAGGGCGCGAAATCATCTGCATTTTCATAGAGGAGCGTGTCCATTTTTTTAAACAAAGGCTTTTTTTTTCTTTTTACATTTATCATAGGTTTATTGATGGTGACATTGAATTCATTACTTTCAAATCACAACTGAAGCCTTTGATATAATCTGGTGGCTATTAATAAGTTAAGATAACATAGCAAGCGCGTGCACACACGCACGCACGCGCCACACACATACCCCCCTTACTCCTGCCCCCTCATTCCACCTCACTCATTGCAGTACCATCTTTTTTTATTCTGCTTGTGTTGAGCTATCAAAGTTGGCTTTTCAGCAGGATTAATGAAAGGCAGCTCTGCTGTTGTTGTAGCTTCTTTAACATGCGCTGAATTCTAGCCGTTCATGGGGCCCATGGTTTCTTGTCTCATTTGAAAGACAACACCTGATTCACCAGTCAAATTTTGACAGAGTGGGGTCAGGATGGAATAGGTGAGAGGGAACGGAACGGAATGGGCTGGTGGGGAGGAGGGCTAGTCCTTACAGGACTCGGACTTGAATTTGGCCTGGTAACATTCCCTCCAAATATGACCAAATCACTTAACCCAATGCCTACCGGATCGACCGAGATCGACCGCGAGATTTCCTCCTTCTGAATACCGGATCGACCGAGATCGACGCTGAATACTCGGTCAACGACTTTCGCTTTCACCATCGCATATCCAGAATGCAATTACGACAGAAGAGTCTTCGGTACTTCGTTTCTGGACGCCATTTTGGTTTTTGTTGCATGAGTTTTGGTGGGAGTAGTTTCGCTGCTGTGAATTTTCAAAGTTCGGCTTTTTTTCGCGAAGATTTTCTGGGAAAATGGCGGATCAAGTAACTATGCAACTTGCAGAATTCATTTCTGAAGTGATATTGATGAAGAGAGCGTATTTGCGGGCTACACTCTTAAAGAAGATTTGAAGCAAGACGATTGGGGACGTCAATCTTGACCTATTTATGAATAAAGATCGACTGCTGACTGATTTTGAGGCCGGAAAATGCATGATAATGACGATGTCGAATAGCCCATTGCTGCTGGGCCAGACCCCCCAAAAAGAAAATTCGAAAAACAAAACTTGCTAGAGATACTTTAATTCTTGACTGGAGTGGTTGGCTACAAGAAGTGAAGCCCCCAAAAGTTTCCTTGTTTTGATAGCCAGGAAACGGGTCAGTCAGTGGGTGTGTCCCACGATTTGCCTGTGGGAGCATCACCTTTAGCTTTTTGATTTCAGAAGAATTTTGGTAGACTTCTAACGAGAAACAAATTTATTTGCTGCACAAAAGCAAGCAGAAAAGGATGAACAAAAACTCTGGCCTAAAATAAAAACTGCCTGTTTATAAAAAAGCAAAGAGGACCCGGGAAAAGAGGTACATCATCACCACATGTGTGTGTTGTGGGGGGGGGGGGGGGTTGCTCGGTGCACTTGTGCAAAAGCACATTTTTGTTGAATTCCATCACAATCTAAAGCCAGAAATCAGTAATCTGTTCTTGTTTTTTTTCCCCTCAGTAGTTAGAAGACAAATCTTCTTGTATGTGATGCCTTCATTTTAACAAAATTGTTGAAGTTTGGGTTGTTTTTTGCTTCACAAAAAAGTTGATTATTTATTTGTGCATACCATACAGAATGACTTTATTTTGTTCCTGGAGGTTTCAGTACTTTGGTTTGGGACTTGGAAAATCACTCTGTGCTCCTAATCCTGATGTTCTGTGGGTACAGTGAATTTAGGGAAAATTGTTTTAGCACTGAATTTCCAAAGTACAGTTAGTCTGTTCGTTTGTTTGTTTTTTCCTCGTGTACCAGTTCCTATATGGGGGGAAATGGCTGTTTTGGATGGAGTGATGTCTTTGAATTTTTTTATTTTTTACAGAATAGTAAGTTAAAAACAAATTTTCTTTTGGGGTTTCTTTTTGCAAGTGTGTATGTGTTGCGGAGTACCTCTCTTGGCATGGTATTCTCATAGTCATATAGCACAAAGTTATGGGGTTTAGGCAGAGGGTTAACCAAGTTTGAGTAAATTTCCTCTTCTTTTGCCTTGACAAAGTGTATTGGAACTAGTACAGAGTTAATCTAGAGCGCGGGATTGGTACAATCCCCCGAAAAAACTGTTCCTTCCGCAATTATCGAGTCATACGCGGGCAGACTCCCGCACATTTGCAGAATCGCCGGCCTGTTTTACTGATCGTTGCGGGCGCTCGTTTGTCGTCTGCTTGAAAAACTGAAACTAGGACTGAGCAGGAGTGAACGATTTCATGATATTTCCTTGGCTGTTAGTGTAAATCAACCAATCGGCGGCGTTCATCTCCTCCTTCTCGATCACCGACGAGAAGTTGCGAGAGTTTAAGGCGCCATATTGGAAATTTTCCAAAATGAAGCGTGCACCCACCCTATTCGACTTCGACTTTCGTGGAGGAAAAGTGAAAAAAAAAAAAAGATCTCTGCCATGCGAGGGTGGAGAAGATCATGAAAGAACCGCGACTAAAATCCAAAAGCTCGGAGAAGCAGCCCGAAATTAGTGCCAGTGCAAGGGAACACTGGTTTCAAGACGATTTGCTGGGAAAAAGTGGCCTGGATACCTAACTGAAGCCGGGTGATGCGATGTGAATTGTGTTTGAAACACAAGAAACAAAACGTATTTACGTCGCCCCAAGGTGGTTGTTTAATCTAGATGATTTGATCAAGGTGTGTTGAAGTCTGTGTACAAAGGTGGAGGAGGTATGTAACGTGGGGTTGTAGGGGGGGGGGGGGGGGAGTGCCCCCCTTTTTTTGATATGAGGGGGGACTGCCCCCCTTTTTCAAAAATCCTAGATTAAGCTCTGATGTAGCAAGTACTGGCCAGGTGAAGAGAGAGAACCGAAGCAGACAGCCGCATTTGGTTCAGATAGGGAGTGTGTCTGAGTCTGTGTGTGAGTGGTGTGTGTGGTGTGTGTGTGTGTGTGTGTGTGTGTGTGTGTGTGTGTGTGAGAGTGTGTGTGTGTGTGTGTGTGTGTGTGTGTGTGTGTGTGTGTGTGTGTGTGAGAGTGTGTGTGTGTGTGTTTGTGCGTGTGCGTGTGCGTGCCTGCACTTGGCATGTTGCGGTCATTGTCAGAACTAATGAAACTGAACTGATTCTGTCCGGGGAAAAATTGAAGGGTGTGGCTCACGTGTTGTGTGTGCAGTTTGGGACAGTGGTGCTGTGTTGCCTGATCAACGAAGGAGAGAAGGTGTTCAGGACACCTCCCCTGTGGACATGGACAACCACCTGCAGACAGAGTGGTGAGTGGAGAACCAGCTCATCTTTCTTCTTCAAGCCTCTTGCCTTCACCATTGTCCCTCACATTTACCCCTCTCTCCCCTCCCCCCCCCCCCCCCCCCCCCCCCTCTCCACTACACCAACTCCTGCCAGGTTTACTATCAGGTGTTCTGGGACATTTCACTGCTTTGTGTTGATGGTTATAGAAACAGGGTTCTTAATCTTTTATGTATAAAGGGATGGTTGAGACAGCTCCCACTTCCCCTCTCCCCCCCCCACCCCACCCCTCCACCCCCCCAAAAAGGACAAAAAATGCCACATGAGGACATGATCAGTTTAGATTCTTTTTTTTATGTATAAAGGGGGGTTGAGACAGCTCCCACTCCCCCTCTTCCTCCTCCCCCTCCCCCCCCAAAAAAAAAGAAAAGAAAATGCCACATGAGGTCGTGATCTTTTTAGGGTTGGTTTTTTTTTATGTATAAAGGGCGGTTGAGACAGCTTCCCCCCCCCCCCCCCCTCCCCACACACACACACACACACAAAAATAAGAAAAAAGATAAATGCCCCATGAGGAGGATCATGATCAGTTTAGGTTCTTTTTTTCTCACCAAATGTATTGTAAAAGGTAATAATGAAGGTGACCTGCAGTGCATCTTGGAACTTGAAAATCGGTTTTAGCTTTGAACTCTTCTTATTTTTCTCTTTCTATTTAGGCACCAGTTCGTTGAGCAGTTTGCCGAAGGTTTGGAGTGGTGCCCCTGACAGACCTTGCACCTCGCCCATCCCTCTGCCGCTGGTGGAAAGCTCACCTGTCACGGCAGCTCAACGCGCAGCTGGTGGGTCGGGTGGAGGAGAAGGTGCACCACATCACCACCCAGCAGCCTCCCCCTCCACCTCCAGTCTCTTCCAGCACCACCGCTTCAACAACGTCATGACAGCGACGGGGCTAGAGCCGGTCACGCGAGAGCGGTGTGTGTGTGACGAGTGCTCGACAAGCATGTGATGCCTGCATTATGCTGCCATAGGCGCCGGGGCGGGTTGCCGCCGTGAGCGCCGGGCGGTTGCCATGAGTGATGGGCGTGTTGCCGTAAGTGCTAGGCGTGTTGCGGTGAGTGCCAGATGCGTTTGCCATGAGTGCCGGGTCCCCGGTCCCCTGGTGCTGTGTGTGTTGCATCCGTCACTCAGGTGTGACCGAATGAAGCGCTTCTGTCTGCTGTCCAAGCTTGTGTGATAGGCAGAGAGGGGGTGATGATCATGGGCAGGACTTTGTTTTGTGTTAGATTTGGTTTTTGTCATTTTGTTTCTTTTGTTTTCTGTTTTCAGAGGAGATCATCTGTTTACTTCGTTTATTAGGCATTTTGAAATCACTTCTAGCCTTTTTCTTTATTTTTCACAATTTTTTTTTTTTTGTGTAAACTTTACACTCACGTGGCTTTTGTGTTGTTGTTTTTTTTTAATAGAGATATATGTTCAAGTAATGTAGTGCAGCAGTTAAAGAAAGTTGTTGCTTTGAAGTGGATTTTTTTTTTTTTTTTTTTTTTTTGTTGTTAATTCTCAAAAGCTTTGAGTCTTGTATCCAGCCTATTACTCACTCATGACCTCTTCTTCCCTGTCTATTTATCTCTCTCTTTATCTACAATCTATGTAAGTTTGAGGGATTTTTTTTTTCAATTTAAAGGTGTATGCAAAAAATCAGTGTGGATGCTACAATGAGTAATCTATGACTAATGATTACTGGAGTGTATTTTGCATCAATGGTGATTGTACAATGATTACTTCAACCACTAGACTTCCCGTTGTTGCTTTTTGCTCTTTTTTTTTCTCCTTAGGATTTCTCTGTAAACCAGAAGCCATGTGATCCGATGAAATGTCTTGTTTATCTGGACCTACTTTTCTGACACATCCATGTAAACATGCACATGAGGAAGACAGAACACTTCAGCGCAGCAGCTCATCCGTGTTTTACTCTAACAAAAATTTCTCTGCTTTTTAGAAACTTGATTTCCAGTGCTCTGTGTAATTTCAGTTAAAAGTCAAAATATAGTTGAACACAAGAGATTCTTATTTAACCAAACATACACAGAACATCAAATTGGGATTTTTTGTTATCATTATCAAACCACTTAAATCGCAGTCATTCAGCAATTCAGCTGTTTTGCAAACTTGGATATGGTCACAAACGTTACCTTTCGTTTGCTGAAGAAACTGTAAATTGCTGTAAAAACGTGCCAGATATTTTTTATTTTTCCACTTTTTTTGTGTGTGTGTGTGCAAAACTCACAACTGTATTTTGTCAGTGCAGGAACATGGCTTTCAGGTCATGAAGTATCGGCTTCTTTGATAAGAGCAGAAAAGTATATTCAGGGAAGAGCCTTCTTCAGCTGTATGGTCATTGCCTTCAAGAGTACTACACACACTGCAGGGAACAGCTGTGAAGTGGATGTTTGTTGCCATTGTGCATGTGTTGTGTGAAAACATTGCAGCACAATTATTTTGAATTAACATGAAGCGAGGGCTGCCCGCAGAGACGTGTAGAACGACTGTGGTTCTACCCCCATCCCTCCATCTCACACTCTTCCCTTTTCTTTTCAGAGGAGATTCTAAAGACTACACACAGGTTTTGAGTGAAACTGCTATCTTTAAGGTGAAAAAATGTCGAGTGGGAAGAGTGAAATGCTAGAAAAGGAAACCATTAGTGCATACAAGGAGAATTAAAGAAATGTTGACAGACATGCTTTTTTTTGGTTTTGTTTAAATGAAGTGTTTGTTTCCTTGTCAAGCTATTTTGGTCTTGATGTATTTGTCCAGGGATGCCAACTGTCTGCCTTTACGTAGATTCCTGTTGGTTAGAAGGGAGGAAGGGGGCTGTTCCCACCCCCGCTTTCCAGGATTTCTAGGGATGAGAGAGAGGGGTGGATGCAGAAGTTTTTCTCGTTTTTCACCCGCTGAAAAGAAGAAACGACTCCAGGGCAGGTTTGATTGTTGGTGATTGTTGTTTTCTTGACACCACAAAGAAAATAACGTGAAGACCAAAAAATGAAGAGAAATTTCACTGAATTGCTAGTTTTACCGTGTAATTTTTAGGTGAATCCTAACTTTGGGAACTGCAAAAAAAGAAAAGAAGAAAGAGAAAGAAGAAAGAAATGAAAAGGATTCTGTTGTGTAATTTGACTGTGTAGGAACCCCTTCTACCGCATAGTAGATTGAAAGAGATGTGTTACTTACCAGAAAGGCAGCCTTCTGGAGTGAACACATGTTGATCCACAAGAATTTTACCAAACATGTACACAGGTGTGATCTGAGCTCCCTTCCCATATGAATACAGTGAGAAATCTGTGGTCTTGTTTCATCAGTATGTACTCAGTAAGTTTAGCAGAACTCGCTTTTTCACTGTATATAATGCAGGTTTGACTTGGGACTTTTGAATCAAGGCATTCATCTTACTGAACTTGTAACCGCAACAGGCTGCAGATGCATGCATGGGTGCGAGCTCCATCGTGGAGATGAGACGCTTACAATTTGAGTGTATTCAGTGCCACCAGCTGTTGTACCAAATACAGAGATTGGCGTAAGTATGGTCAGTAATTCTTGCTTGCCCATTCAACTGTGTGCATTGTGCCTACATTGTTCCTTTCCTGGAGCTTTAAATGTGTACAGTTGCATTGAAAGATGTCATGTAAAGTTCATTTGGGCTAGTCAGACATACCCATTTATATCTGTAGATCTGGCTTAAAACTTCATTCTGGGCTATTAACAGTGTACATTTATATCTGTAGATGTCCTGGAAGACGTACGTTTATGTAGGTGTGATCTTTGAAGTCATCAAGCGTTCATGTACTTGTGAACATTTATAACTCCCCAAAGTGTCTGATGATAAGCTTTTTGAAAGAAATACTGAGTGTGTACGTTTACAAAGGCATGAATTGGTCGTTAAAATTGCAGGGAATATGAATATAATGGAGTGTATCAATCTATTATGCTTGAGGGAAATTGCCTTGATTTTACAATGAATCTTACGAAAATGATGCCAAATTTGACAAGAAGAAAGATATGATCTAAAACTTTTAAAAGGTCTATTCTACAACAAGAAACCTTTTTTTTTTTTCCTGACCGTCTGTTTTTCTTTTGTTTGGTTTTTGGGGAGGAGGATGGTAACCAAAAGTAAAAGCCTGTTAGATGTGTTGGTTTGGATAAATGCAGTAATACATTCATACCAGGGCAAAAGATCACGCAAGTCCGATTGCCATTTGTTTGACATTCTGAAACATGTCTCAAAAAGATCTTATCTGATCATCTTGTCTGTAGCTATTTAAATCAGCAGCTATGCCTGTGTGTGATGTTTTTGTTATTTGTCATTTTCCGACACCAGAAAAATCAGTTCTTGAAACCATATAGTCACAGAATAATGTGCTTATTTTCAAATTCAGTATTTGCAGTTAAAGCTCAGAATATGGACAGTGTAGTTAATGAAGAAAATTGTAGGATAAGAGTACTTTAGATTGTGTGTAACATCAGTGTAAAGCTTGAGATAAGTCACAGTGTGCACAGCATCAAAAAAACAAAGAAAATCAGTTGGTCTGACTTCTGTATGTCAACATCCAGATGCAGTTGGTCAGAAATGGGTTTGGAATAAAGTGCCACCGATGTGCTTGATAAATTTGAGAGGTAATGCATGCCTGTTGAGACTTAACTGTGTGTAGATGGTTGGCGCTTGTCATTGTCAGGTTTTCAGACAATATATTTCAACATTTTTGATGGATAAGACTTTCCTTTTTTTTTTTTCTTTAGAAAGTGTAGATTTTGAAACTCCAGTATGAGTTGTTTGTTTGTTTTTTCTCAAACAAGTATGATTGCAGATTTGAGCCAGTACACCGCATTTGGGTATTTAGTTGGGAGTAAATGTTTGAATTTCTGCTGTGCTATTTTTGTTTCTCTGTGGTACATCATTTTCATTTCACAAAACAGAACTGAAATCATATGTAAAGTCACATTGCTGATGCACATTACTGATGAATCTTGGCTGTTTGGTTGATTGTGATGTATAGTGTGAAAGATAGCTGCCAGAAGATAGGAAGTACAGAATTCAAAGTCATACTAGTTTGTTCCTCCCCCCACCCTCCTCCATCCCCCTTCCCCCTCCTACCCCTCGTCCCTCCTCCCCGCTCCCCTCCCCTCCCCTCCTCCGTTCTCAGCTACTTATTGTTTTCGGCCTAGAATTTTGAAAGTGTGCTGTTTAAAATCTTTTAAAATTTTAAAGAAAAATGCTTTTCAAATGTAAAATAACCTTGATAAATGGTCCTTAAACGTCAGACATATGTTCGCATGACGTGGACATTCAGAAGTTGATTTAAGTGTTTTGTGCTGAGCCTTTAGGAGCTCTGTTTCCCTCAAACCCCTTCCTTCTGTTGTGTTTGTCACTGATGGGGATTTGGAAGCTGACATCATACAATCGTGATATTGGAGTGAATCCGGAACTGGTTATCAGTCCATGATTTCAAGATGGCATTTGTTGGTCTGTCTGAGCGTCTCTGTCAGTTGGTGTACACATACATTTCCTGTCATATTTATAGTCAGAGTTTGCATTGGTTGCAAGTAGGTGCCTGTATGGACATGTGTTGTGTGCACATTACGACCTGCTACAAGTTAGGATTTACATACAGAAAGAACATGGAAAAGAGGTAAGATTTATGCAAGAGGCTGTCTGAAGTGTTGTTTTTTGTCCTGTATTTGAAGAAAAGTAGATGTCAATGTAATCGCAGAAGTTAGTCCTGTGCATCCTTAAACTTTTAGGGTGTTTTGTATTTAACTTAAAATGCACTTCATTCTCATCAACACTAAGACTACATCAGGTGAAAAGGGTTTATAAAATGTTGTTTGTTAACATGAAAGCTGATGTTCTATTTTTTTCTGGGCTGAGAGACTGGCCTTATGGCATTTCAAGATAAGAAGTTTGGGATATTCCACTGCAAGTTCACAAACTGATTTGCACCAGCAGTAAATTCTAATCATGCTGAGAAAGAAATCATCTTCTGGTTGGAAGCTTTGAGTGAAGAATTGTCAAATGTAAGGAAGTTTCCAGGATACGTGAGTTTGAAAAAAAATATAGAGAGATCTTGGATGAGAGATACCCATAGGCAGATTTTGGTTGCACAGGTTTTGACAAATGTGACTACTTCCTTTTGATTTGTGCCGTTGTTTCAAGTTATTTGTCAATGTGTGTGGAATGCACAACTGGCTGAGGAAAGCTTTGTTGGAAAAGTAGGTTTCTAACTACGACAGTGCAACTAAACATGGGTTGAAGAGTGCTCATTAGTTTTTCATTAATCACAGGCATTGCTGGAAGATAGTTGTTAAGAATTGCCACAAATGAAACTTTCTTGACTTTTGCCATAACTTGAAGGATAATGTGGTTGGAATAGTCTGGAATTTGATTGGTAGACAATTTTCAAATTGGATGGAACAGAGGATTTGGATCGATATGTTAACCAGTATTGCTAGCTAAATGGAAGTAGCAATTTGGATAAACATATCTAGAAACCTTGGTAAGGAATTGGATAGAACTGTCATAGAGCTATTGCAAGTTGGATATGATGGGAATAAGTCAAAACTGGATAGATCTGTCAAAAGACATTGCAAACTTCATAGGTGAAGGAATGAAGCTTTCTTGACGTAGCATATTGGAAAGGGTCAGGAAAGATTTGGATACAAAGTCATTGCAAGCTGAAGCAGTACATTAAAAGGGAATTACATGTGTTTAGAGAAGTTGGATGCTGGATGGAAACACATTGTAAGCGTTGGATAGTTCTGTCTTAGAGTTGTTGTAAGCTGAATGGGAATACTGAGGAGGAATTTGATAGATTTATGTTGGTATGTATTTCAAGTGGGTGGGGGGGGGGGGGGGGGGGGGGGATAGAAAGGAAGAATTAGAACAGATCTACGTAAAGATATTGCAAATTGGTTGGAAATAATGAAGAACTGGATTGATTTGCCTTGAGACACTGCAGGCTGGATGGTAACAGAAAGAAACAACTGAGTCTGTTAAGATTCGTTGCATGTTAGATGGAAAAAGTAAGATTTATTGCATGTTAGATGGAAAAAGTAAGGAGGAATGGGATAAGCTATCTGCAGGGATATTACAAGCTGGAATGGAATCATAAAAACAAATGGGAACCATAAGAGGGAATTAGATCTAAGAGATTTTGTGAGCAGGGTCAGAAACAGAAAGAAGAATTTGGATAGCCCTGCTGGGTAAAAAAAATATATATATATACTGAAAACGGGGGAGGAACAGAAGGGTTTGGAAAGATTTGTCTGGAGATGGTGCAAGCTGTATGGGAACAGTAAGAAGGAATCGGAGTGTCCAGAGATAGTAAGGCTGAGTGGAAATAGTGAAGGCGAAATTAGATAAATCTATTCAGAGATATGCAAGTTGGATGGGAAGGAGTTGGATATCTCAGACTGTAGTCTATGGCGGGCTGAATGGGAACGGTAAGGATAGAGACGGAATTATAGCAGAGTATTGCAAGTTGGATGGAAATAGTAAGGAGCTGGATGGATCTGTCTAGAGACACTGTGACCTGGATGAAAATGGCATGAAGCAGCTAGAGCTGGTGAGAGATATCTCGTGCAGGATGGAGAGTTGGAGGAACGGGTTCAGAGAAACTGCAGGTGTTCCCAGGTGGGAACAGCAGGGATTTTGAACTGTCCTTAAAGAAAAAGAAAAGAAAAAAAAAACCTCAGCAAGGTAGTGGAAAGTTTATGAAGGAATTGAGTTGATCCGTTGTAGAGATGTTTCACAGCCTGTATTGGTCAAAAGTATGAGTATTTTCAACCTTTTTACTTTTTTGTTAAAAAAATTTTTTCCAATTTTTAAGGTGAATAAGATTTTATTCAAGTGAGCCTGTTGTGGCTGGATTCTTCACTTGCTTGGCTAATTTCATTTTGATCAGTGTCATTACCAATATCTTTCATTTTGATCAGTGTCGTTACCAATATCTCTTTTTGTATTCTCGATTAACAGGTATTTGGGTGACTTTCATGTGCAGGGACTTCAATAAAGTTTTTTCATTGAATAACAGCAAGGAAGAACTTTAATACATATTTTGATTTTTGTGTTGTGGGAGCGTTCATAATGGTACATGTGATGTTCATGAATTCGTCGATGAGTGGTTGGTTGTGACTGTGGCCTTAATGGTGATGGTTGGTATTTGCTCCCCCCCCCCCCCCCAGTGAGTGTGGACTACTTTAGCTTTGTTCATATGTTGTTACGCATTCAACATTACTGCAAGAGTTGGTAGAAATTGTCTGTGTGGTTAGATCTCTTTTCCCTCTCAAATTGCCCTTTTCTTTTTTTCTTTTTCTTTTTTCAAATCTTCATTTATTTGATGAGACGCGTAAGCGGATTGGGGGTTGTTGTGGAAATATGTGCATTTTCGATTTGTGCGCCAGGATACTAAAGATGTATTATGTAAAAATGTCGGCAAATCGGGCGTGGTTAAGATGGCAGATAACTTCATCTGCAGGCAGAGTCCTTCTTTTTCCACCTTTGATATGAACAAAAACAAAACATTTGATTTGATCATTTGCTTCATTTTTCCCTTCTTTTTTTTTTCCTTTTTTATTTTTTAATACAGTTTTTTTTTGGTAACGGTGACTTCATTGTAGAGATTAATGCTAAAGATGGAATTCTGTTGTTCTCATACCCACCTGACCCAACAAAAGTATTTGTAATTTTGTGTCTGTTGTCACATAGATGTGTGTAGTTTGTACTCTCTCCCTCCTCTCTCTCTCTCTCTCTCTCTCTCTCTCTCTCTCTCTCTCTCTCTCTCTCTCTCCCTCCCTCCCACTCTCCCTCTATTCCTCTCTCAACCCCTTAGTTGATCATGTATTGTGTTCTAAAATAAATACTGTCATATGTTCACAATGCTGAATAGGTACAGAGTGGAGAAAAAGGATCATGCGTTGGAATGAAAGTGTTTAACATGGCATGGTATCCAGTAACGGTCATAAGTGAGATTTGTGCTTGGTAAACATGCATGTGCTAATCACATGGTTCTTCAGCTGAATGGTTGGTTGGTTGTTTCTGTTTGCTTCGATTTCTGTGAATTTCTCAAGAGGAGTTACATGAATATTTGTTAGAACGTGTGACTTTTCAATCAAGTTATGAACACCTTTGATTTCTCTTCTTCATTGTCTATGACATACAGTGGAACCTGACAGGAAAGACGGTCCAAACGGGGGCCCCTGTCCCCAGAGGCTCCCATCCCCCTGCCCCTTTTGTTGATTTGTTTTCCTGTAACCTTTTTCTGCTTTTGTGTGAATAGAATTGACTTCGATGTAAAGAGTCCCCCTCCCTATGAAGACCCCGTGTTTGAGAATTGCTGGACGTCGTTCCTGGGATGTTCCACTGTGAAGCAGAAGATTTGATGTACGTTCACTCATTTCTATGGTGTTTTGCTTCCATCTTCACCAGTCTACACAAAGCTGTGGGGCGACATTTGTTATGCCCAGATGGGTGGAATAACCTGTCTGAAAACTCAGCTTCAAGGTGGACTTTTCCCCTGTCATGTGCATTGTTTTGTACCTTGCCAATAAATTTGTAAGTATTCATGGCAACGCTGGTCTCGGTTGCATGTTTGTGTGAGAAAGGCGGTGCGATGTAGGTGGGAATGTGCCTTACTTATGCGGTCAGAAGGCATTAATACAATGACAGTGAACAAGTATAGTGACATGAAGCAAGTAAACTATTTGAAAAACAAGAAAAGATAGACAAAAAATAAAATAAAATGCAGCCCATTCTTGCCTTTGAACATTTTTGTATGATTGGAAACGTATTCCCACAACCTGCAGTTAACATTTGATTGGTCTCAACAGAACTGTTTGAACTGAAATTTGGCTGAGCTGAAATTGGGTTAACCTGATACAAAAATTTTGATCCCTTAATTTCATGTGAAACATGCTGAACTGCATTCACAAAGACTAGCTATAGTGCCTTTTGTGATAGTTTTCCCTAGCATAATTTTTGTTAAAGAAGATAATGTTAATCATTATAGATTTCAGATAAGAGACAGTGTAGTCTTTTATGCAGCATGCAGTTTGTGTACATAACCTATGGCAGCGAGTGGGTTATCCTTGGCAGAATTCTGGTGGAAAATCAACTTCGTGTACTTAACAAAGATATACAAAGACAGGTAAACACCAGCCGCCGTGGCGAAGTGGTTAGCGTCGTGGACTCCCGGCTGGGAGGTCATGGGTTCGAATCCATCAGAGTCATGTGGGTTTTTCTGCCCCAGCCGGCTCCTACCAGAGTTGAGTTTGATGCGGACTCAGTTGGGAAGGCTGGGATCACACAGTCGAGTTTCATCCACTTAATGGATGCGTTTCTGAGAGTGTTGCACAAATTTCCTGACCAACACTGCAGGTGCCTGTATCTCTCGGGCCTGGTTGACGCCGGGATATATATGAAAGGAAGCGTCGAGTACAGCCCT
Organism: Conus ventricosus; assembly: GCA_018398815.1. Classification (NCBI taxonomy): domain Eukaryota; kingdom Metazoa; phylum Mollusca; class Gastropoda; order Neogastropoda; family Conidae; genus Conus; species Conus ventricosus. The sequence continues at coordinate 18,865,095 of CM031607.1, forward strand.
GTCATGTAGTCTCAGACCGAAATGGAATTCCGTAGCATCATCTTAATCATCCCCATTCTCATCCATCAGCATAAAAAAAAATGTCTCAAATTCTTGGGCCCTTCATGCCCTGCTCTCATGGTGACCTCAATTTCGATGTCCTCTCCACGTCTATGGCCTTGGTTTGGTTCCGTCGGGGTCACCGGTATCGGCGAGTCCATGGGGGGTTGTCGTTGGACGGACGTGGTGGCTCCCTCCGGAGGGAGAGCTCACTCACGCCGGCTCCGCGACTAAGCAGTTATTGTCGTCAGTAGGGGGCTAAGTAGATGGTGTCTGCATATGTTAGATCAGAAACAGGCGCCACTGAACACCACTGAAGTGACTCGGCAGCAGTGCAGTGTCTCTCCGGTGGGTTGCTTCTTGACGACTGCTTCCTGTGGATTGCCGGGGCTGCGGCGGGGCTGACCGGGCTGTGGCTGTGGACGGGAGTGTCGGAATGAGCGGCGTGGGTGCACTGGCTCTGAGGTGGCGCAGAGGTTGGGACAGCCAAAAAAAAAAACCCAAAAAAACCCCCAGGTAAACCATACATAAGCGACACTATACTGCGGCCACAGACACACCACAGGAGATCAGCGTGAATTTCATGCAAAGAAACCTGTTTTGATCAGGTATACACAATGATCAATATACGATGCTCGGGAATGTGCAAGAGAGCCAATCAGAATTCAAGTTCACGTTCAGCAACAGTGACCCGTCCATTTTATGGGACAGATGGTGGTGGTGGGCATGCCCAAAGTAATTTTGCCTCCATTGGTCAGCTTAAGAGTTGAATTAGGAGGACACAACGCCAAAAATGGGTATGAAACAGTGCATGTGTAATGCAGACATTCAATGTCATGTTATCCTGGTGTGCACTTTGAATTAAACATTTCACTCTCTAAGTCTTATATTTGACCCATAAACTGAGAAAAGGTAACTCTACTTGCATTGGACAGACAGGCATTACCCTCCTTGTTTTGTTTCCCCCTGGAACAGGTCCATTAACACCCAAGAGTGCATCCTAATATGTGGAAACAGTGAAGAAGGCTTTCGGAGTTTACTTATGAAAGATAATTTATATGCATGGCTTGGTTTTTAACCACTTTCACAAGGAAAAGAAAGCAACTTTAAATGGTACGTTTACTTTTCAACTTGGTCTTGAATTTTGAAGAAAAAAAATGATAGACATTATAGAAACCTAACCTTCATGGCTGCTCAACATATTGTGTGTGTGTGGTGTGTGAGTGTGTAGTGTGTGTGTGTGTGCCACTTGAATCCATGTCAAGGTGATGAAATTATTTCATACACACAAAAAGAAAACATATATGGAAAATCGATTTGCACCCAGATATAATAAAAGTATGGCATGAAACGTCAGTCTCTCTCTCTCTCTCTCTCTCTCTCTCTCTCTCTCTCTTTTAGGTCCATTAATCAAAGAAAATTGTGTGTGAGATGATTTTAGATTTTACGGCAGAAAGATTTTTAACAAAGTTTCTGGTGCGTTTGTAGACGATGTCATTTAACGAGATGTGTGAAAGTTGGTGTTTTTTTTTTTTTGTTTTTTTTTTTTTCTTTAAATGACTGGTGAGTTGATTTTAACGTGGTGACAGCCCTGATGTGGCCCTTTGCGGTCGGCTGGGCTATAAGCAACATTATCTAATCTTATCTTATGTGTGTGAGAGTACAACTAAGAGTTGATCTGACAATTATTAGTTTCAGTGTGTATGTGTAGTCTTTGTGCTTAACTTGTCCGTTAATCCAAGCGCATTCTCTCTCTCTCTCTCTCTCTCTCTCTCTCTCTCTCTCTCTCTCTCTCTGTCTCTCTCTCTCTCTCTCTCTCTCTCTCTCTCTCTCTCTCTCCTCAACACACACACCCCACACACAAAAACAACACACACACACAACTTGTGCGAACATGCCCATCCATTGACTTAACAGCTGTTTTCGTCAAATTTCAGTTGTTATGACTTACTACACATCAAGAAAACGTAGTTCATGGAAAGTCATGTGAAAACGTCCAAGCACATTTTTATCTTGAGCTTTCGCATCCATTTTTCCATCACACTTTTTTTTTCTCTCGCCTTCCATGCTACCTCACTGGCATTATTCCAACACCACTCAGTCCAGCTGCAACATACCACTCAGCTTCAGCTTCACTCTCCACAGGGAGCATCAAATATCAGGACATCACGAGGCAACTCGACAGTGGAGACACTGCACTGCTGCCGAGACCACTTTGGTGGTGTTCAGTGGTGCCTGTTCTGACCTGTCTATGTGTTCAGAATGCTACATACCAAGTTCTCTATTGACGGCACTATTCCTTCATCATGGGCTTGCTGTTTGAGTATCTCCATGCCAAAGGCTCACTACGTCCAACAAAAACCCTCCTGGCGAATTTGCAGAAATTCAATAACCTCCACACGGAGGTGTCATGCTCACAGACCTTGGACGTAGAAATCGAAACTGAGATCACCACGAGGTCAGGGCACGAAGGGCACAAAGAGACTCTATGATCAACAAGAATGAAGATGTGATTTGCAATGACTTCCCTTCAGGTCCGAGACGACGTGTCGGAAGCCCAGTATACGCTTCCTTTCATAACTAATTCCAGCGTCTACGAGGCCCGAGAGATGCACAACCCACATATACCTCAAATAGGAGTCTAAAAACCTATGGCAAACTCGAACCCACACCCTGCCAGCCCTGAAAGTCTAAAATGCAAAACCACATCGATGGTGGCTCTACTGATTGGTGAATATTTTTAACTCGACCTGATTATATTCAAAATAGAATTATTGACTGGTTGTGCATATCTAAAAAGAATCAATCCATTGGTACAAGCTACAGTAATTTACAACACACACTCAAAAATACTGTGCGAACAGACCAATTAGCTCTATACACCCTGTGCGGCGCAGGAAACCTGACTCAATCTTTGCGCTGCCAGTTCAAATGGCATTATTTATTGATTTGGGAAAAACTAAAATGTCGCCCGAATGTGTTCAACTTTCTTTGAAGGAGGAGGGATGATGGTGGCGATCATTCTAACTGTACGACGATTCATGACCTGCTTCGAGAACTGGCATTATAGGGGTTAATATTTATGTTATGCCAAAGACCATCTCTTTATCCTGTTTTCTTGTTTTTTCCTTCATACGCTAAAAGGTTTTGAATGTATGTTAAAATACAATGTATGTAAATTCCTTTCATTCTTTGCTTCGTGGTAATGTAGTTTTGATTTCGAAGAGAGGAGGTGGGGGCTTTGGGTGGAGATGGAGATGTGGGGCATGGATGGGATGGGAAGGGGGCCCTTCTTGAAATGCGTTTACTATCTGGA
>CM031607.1:18870949-18873449 GCA_018398815.1 Conus ventricosus
TCCTCTCTCTCTCTCTCTCTCTCTCTCTCTCTCTCAACAGGATATTTCTGTAATTCGGAAAGAATCCTGTTACAGTTCTAAAGCTTACATGATGAGACTGAGCTGAGGCCCCATAACGGAAGACTGTCGGGACTAAGTGTAAATATCGAGCTCAGAGGTAACAGACCAGCAAAACGTCCCTGTCGTGGCAACAGCTGGCACAGATGCAGAAAGGATTCTTTTTAACAAGCCATTATTTTATACGAAGGTACATGAGTATAAACAGATGGTGAGTGCACCTTTCCTAAGCTGAATCAATCCCCCACGTTTGATTGCCGTCTTTCATACGAAGGCACATAAGCGTAAACAGATTTTGAGCGAACCTTCCCTGAAGTGACTCAATCACCCATGTTACTGATGGGTGCACAGTGAGGGTCTTTAAGCCGTAAAAATCTGACCTCACGAGAGGTTCCAACTCAAGACCGTCAGCTTCGCCGCCGAAAGTGGTGATTTCAGCTGGGGTATAGATGAACATGTATCTTCAATTCTAACGTGAAGTCGGTTCTGCTCTACGGCTGCGAGACCTGTCTGAGGCGCATCTTCAAAATCAGATGACCAGAGAAGATCAACAATGAAGATCTATGGAAGCAAGCAGGACAGGAACCAGTGGCCAAGCAGATTCTTCGGAGGAAGTGGGGCTGGATTGGACACACTCTCAGGAAGCCAGCATCGAGCACCACATGCCAAGCCCTGACATGGAACCCGCAGGGGAAAAGGAAGAGAGGCCGACCTCGCAGCAGCTGGAGGCGAGACACTGAGGCAGAGATAGAGGCAGGGGACCAACTGGACAGGCATTCAGCGAGCAGCCCAGAACCGAGTGCGATGGCGGAGTGTTGTTGATGGCCTATGCTCACTCTGGAGCTATGGGCCTAAGTAAGTAATAGATGAACATGATTTTCTGAGCCAGAGATGGACAGGATAGAGTGATAGCAAACAAATCACTGATGAAAGTGACCACTGTTATGACATGTCAAAAAACTGCGGTAATCATTGCAGAAAATTGTCAGTCTCTTTTCTGGCTGATAATGATAACAAGCATCAGACACGTGGGGATTAAAAAAAACCAACAACAAATAAACAAACAAAACCAACAGCTAAACCGTCCCCACTAAAGGCATAAATCAGTAGAACGTGTATTGCGGAAGCATGGATAAGAGTGTATAGGGACTGACCAGAAACTGATGTAGACCTGATTCGCACAGGAGGAGCAGGGCTGTACAACCACTTCCCCAGTGGACAAAGGCAGGCACAAGCAAAACCAACACCCACTGATCAAACTATGAAACTCGGATGATAGCCCTAATGCCCACTGCAAACACCATAGAACGCAGCTCCCATTCTGGCTTCCATACTCTCTCCATAACAGACTCCATAATGTCCTTGAATCATTGACAGCAAGCAGACCACTCCCTCTGTAATGACCACTGACAGCAAGCAGACCACTCCCTCTGTAATGACCACTGACAGCGAGCAGACCGCTCCCTCTGTAATGACCACTGACAGCAAGCAGACCGCTCCCCCTCAACGAGCACTGGCAAACATCAGCTGCATAACAGTGGCACTCATCACAATGAATTCACCACTGATATAAATACTGTCATCAATATCAGAGTCGCCTGGTCCGCTGATCATGCATCTTGATTAGTCACAATCAGAGCGTCTTGATTGGATTACATTGTATACACTACAATGTGTTGATTCACTAAGTTTCTGGGATCAAAGTCCACTTCCGTTTACGTTCAAGTCATCAAGCAATGCATTTTGTCTCCATTCAGGTGTTTCAATTCGTTTGGGTCAGCACTGCTTGAACCTTGCTTTAAACCTTTGCTGGATTTGCTTAAAATTCGATTCATCTGATTCAGGTGTTCGATTTGAATTATTTTATTTATTGCAGCTAGTTGGCCAGACTTCAGGCCTGGGTAAGATACCCGATGTGTGTGGAGTAGGACGTCCCTGTTTGGGACTTTTGCCCCCTAAAATTGGGCCAAGAGGCCGTTCATAATGTTGTGCTTGAAGAGAGCAATACAACATTGTAGTTCAGTTTTAGACTAAAAGAAGTGTGAATCCACAGAACAGAAGAATATCTAAACATTTGGCTTTTCTTTCACTCTGCTGGAGTTCACCTGAAGTGTGTAATCAATTCCCCTTTGCCTTCACTGACTCTGTCCAGGTGAATGACGAGGCAGGGATGATATATATGTAACTTGAACATTTAAACACGCCATAAGCACTAGCCTGTTGCCGTTCAAATTTTGATGTTTTTCGTAAAGTTGTATCTTACTGGAAAAATGGAAATAAATCTGTTTACACCAAAACAGTGTCGGTCGGCCCCACAGAGACGAACATCAGTAAGTCTCTGCACAGGATACCCTAGCCACATCCGTCATCATAGTCCACCTGTGGACACAGCACGACAGCCCAGTGAATTACTGTGGAACACCTTCCCCCTGTGCCCCCTCTT
>CM031607.1:18878449-18888449 GCA_018398815.1 Conus ventricosus
TTCCATCTGTTTCACTCTGAAGTTACATTTAGCGCAGTTTGAAATCAGTATGGCAAATTTGGAAAAGTTCAGTGAACATTTTCGCCCCGCGTATAATGTTGTCAAATAAACCTAGTCTTATTTCGAAATCGTATTGTCGTAAAAGTGCGAAATTTTAGACTACGGCAATTTGGCAGACGACATTTTAGCCACCAGTCGAGGCTGGATCTGAAACCAGAGAGCTCTTTTTCACGAAAAAGGTTTTGTTTTGGATGAAATGAAAAGTACAAGGTAATTATGGCCAAACCATCAAAACCGTACACTGAACAAACCCTGGTCATGTGAGGTGAGACTGATGGCGATGGTCACTTCTTTAAAATGATTGTTTTGTAGATCTAATCATGCGATGATGAGCATCGGGCAACTGTTCGACCACTCGAAATCCGAGCATATTGGTCATGCATGTATCAGAATTCATGGGGATAGAGGTAGTCTAGCAGAATAATCAGATCGCATTGATTGATTTTTTTCTCCATTTTTGACAACAGATGCCATAAGAAACTATTAAAATATATTGATTATTTTATCAGATAACAGCAATGACATGAAATCAGAAATGGATGGACGGAAAAGGAACCGGAATCGGATTAGATTATTCATAGGTCACAGGTTCAACCAATCGGTGCCTGGCTGACGCCCTCCCGATAGCCGCAATGCTCATTTACTAAAATCCCCTATTTAGTGATCAGATTACGTAAAGTAGATTGGACAAAGTACTTATTACCTTGGGCTAAAAAGCCATGGGGATTTTCAGCTTCTGATTGAAAATTGGATTCCAGACGATTTGATTTTGTTATCATCTGTCCTGCAGCGGTGACCGAGAACAGACGTGAAGGAGGAAATCTTCCAAAGTAAATTCGTTGCGTATCAGTTCGCACGCACGCACGCACGCATTGCACGCACGCGCGCGCGCACCAACCATCGGCCTATCAGACTTGCCATTTCTCATAGGCCCCTACATCTTTTGACGCAATTCTGTTGTTAATGTTTTGTTGAGCGTGATCAGTGAGATTATGTTGAGCTTGTTGAAAGATTGAGTGTAATTGATAAGACAGAAAAAGGGAAGATTGAGTTTAATTGATAAGACGGAAAGAGGAGCTGCTGTTGAATACTCAAATTGAACGACCGACCTAGATGAGCAGAGGGTGGGACATAAGATAGCCAAAAGCTGCATTTTCACACGTGTGATTTATTTATGTTTATGATTGTCATCATCACTACTATCATTTCGTTTGATGATGATAATGATGATGATGATGGTCATCATCATCATCATATCATCATCATCATCATATCATTTTTCATATTATTACATGTAACAATATGATGCTGATTGCAGTGGTTGTTGCTATTTTCAATATTGTTATTATTATCATCATGATTATAATGATAATTGTTGTGGTTATTTTTTACCGTAATATGATTATAACACATAGCTCCTACACTCAGGACCCAGAAAAAAATACATACTCCCAGCATTCAGGACCCAGAAGTTCCAGCACTCACAAAACCATATCTGTGCAAAGATTCTCTGTTATTGTATGCGTCTTTCTGCTCGTCTGCCTGTATGTATTTGTCTGTCTGCCCCTTCCATTCTCTACCCTCTCTGAGCCTTTCTTACTTCATCTTGAATTTGTTTCAAAACGCTTCGGTTGAAATATTATACAAGTATTTTTGTTGTGTTTGTTTGGCTAATTCTCGACATGCTTGATTTTGTTCCTCTAAATTCTCCGAGGAACACAGGGCTGCGGCAACACTCCTTTCGCGCACTCGGTTCTGAGCTGATCTTCTCAGATGGGCCCATGTCATTCAGTCTGCTTTCAATTCAGATGTGTCGAGGTCAACTTGCCTTCCTTTTCTCTTATGGGTTTCACTCAAGTGCCAGTCTCGTGATGTTTGTGGGAGATTGTCATAGTGTCATGTCCCTGAACCACACAACCGAAAAAAAAGTCGCATTAGTGCTCAAAATCATGACCTTATCCTGAAGCAAAAGTGGAGGCCCATATGTCGCAAGGTGTTGGAAGCGTGCCCTGCCTCGTTGACGCGGGTTTGGTGTCTTAGTTTGTCTCACCATATTTGCTGACGACACTGCCCTGGTATACAAATTTCCTGACTTGTTTTATATTTTCGTCTCTCTCTCTCTCTCTCTCTCTCTCTCTCTCTCTCTCTCTTAGCAAAATGGGGTCTTGTTATTACTTACCCGCGTTACTTCAGTTTTTATCGTGTTCATTTGGAGACCTGTTTTCTTTGCTTCCTCAGCCAGGCGGGATAATTTTTCCTGAGCATCCTGGTGTCTGAGTTGGAGGAGATTAACATTATTAGCAGAAAGCAGTCTTTCTGTTGTTTGGCAGATTTCCACTAGAGTCCTTTAAGATCCGGTTGATCACCAACATGAAGATAGATAGTGATAGAAGGCAACTCTTTCACACACCTGTCTGCACCTGGAGTTGATCGTATAGTTTTCCGTTGTGTGTGGCTTGGCAGGTGGATTTGTCATGCAATCGCAGGATGATGGTAATGAATGTTTGGGAGCAGTGCACACATTTTCAGATGACTTCCCAGTCAGCACTGGCAAAGGCTTTCTTGAAGTTTACATATGTGAAACAGGGGAGACAGCCCACATGCTCGCTGATAATTCGCAGTGTTGTTGCCTGGACTGTACGTAATCTGTCGTGCAGGGGACCTGCTTGTTCTTCTTGAAGTCGTTGATCAAGGCTTTCTTTGATCTTTCAAACACGATTCTTGTCAGGATCTAGCTGGAAACTGGTAAAAGCATGACTCCTGTCAGACGTGTAATTGAATGCTGAGCAAAAGTACATATAACAGTAGGCCTGTGGTATCTATTTTTTAACATTAGAATAGAGTTCTGCATACAGTCGAAGCCGCTTACAACGAATCGCCGTGGACGTTCGAAATTGGTTCGTTATATCCGGCTTTCGTTACAACCGACGCGCCGGTTATAACGAATTTTATCTGGTTGCTTCGTTATATCCGACATGAAGTGACTTATGGCTTTCAAATATGAACCAATCACAGATGACAGGAGTTCTCTTTCTTGACTTCAAAAAGGCGTTTGATCTTGTTGATCATTCCATTCTTTTAAAGAAGCTATCTATTTGACACTATTCCTCGAGAGTCTCATTATCCCAATTACACTTGAATGAAAGGACTTAGTAAGTGGTGCTTAATGGCGAAGCCTCCTCTTCAGACTTTATCAGACATGGAGTCCCATAAGGCTCAGTGCTAGGTCTCCTCCTATTCTGCATCTGCATCAATGGTTTACCAGCGTCCATATCAGATGAAAAGGTCACAACTGATTTATTTGCTGAGGATTCGTCACTGCAAACAAATATTAGTGATCTACAAACAATAGAAACGTCTCTCGAACAAAATCTAAATGAATACTGTTATAATTCAGACTCAATGGTCACACACCGAGCGAAAACAGCCGAAAGCACCAATTGACTCCCCTTTGTTTAAAACTTCAATTTAATAGTACTTCTATCGAACATGTAGATGAGCATCATATTTTAGGCGTAACGATAGAGAAAGAACTGAAATGGCAATCTCATCTCAATAATGTATGCAAGATTTTTTTAAAAACTAAAGCGCTATGTCAACATTACTGCGCTTGAAAAAAAAGGGCTGAATATGCTCCATAGATGTGCAGCAAAGCTACGTCTCCCAGTCGTACCTCTAACAACAGATGAAAAACTAAAAGCACTGAACATACTTCCCCTGCGTAAGTAGTTGGACTCCAACAAGGCATCATTTATGTTTACATTATTGACAGATACCATACCATGTTACCTCAGTGCCCTTTTTAACAAGATCGAACAGCTCTTCAGGCTCGGAGAATTTCCATCTCCCCTACCCACACGTTGATCAGTACAAAACAAGCCTAGCCTATTCTAGACCATAATTATGTCTGGATCTCACTTCCACTGTGTTTACAAATATGAACGCTTTCAAACCTTTCAAGAAAAGAGAGATTAGGAATAGAGTTTGTTTAGAACTTACCGCCAATGACATTGACAAACAAAGCACAAGACAAGACACGATGCATTTCAACCACTTGGGTCTTCTTCAGGCGAAAAAATAATAAATCACATTTAACATGTGGGACAGTACAAACAACGAAAAACGAAAAAAGAATGAAAATGACTTATCCGTTCTTGGCCATGTGTTTGGTGGGCGGAAATGACATGCGGCCAGGGGGATTATGGGAGAGGAAACGGAGGGGGGGGGGGGGGGGGTTGCGTCAGGGGAGGTGTGTGTGTGTGATATGATAGGGTTGTGTGTCCAGTTTATTGGGATGGTGTGATATCTTTGTGATGGTTGTGGTAATGGTGGATTGATAATAATGGTAGGGGGGAAAAAAAAGAAAAAAAAAAAAAAGAAAAAAAAGTGGGGTGGGGGTGGGGGATTTAAGGGGAAGGATAATACAAAACTAAGATTAAATAGATGGAGGGTTGCTGTAACTACTGTATGAAGTGAGTGAAGGGGATGTGGTGGTGGTGTATGTAAGTGTGTGTGTATGTGTGTGTGTGTATGTGTGTGTGTTGGTAGGGGATTTTGCCAACTGGTGTGGAAGAGGTGAGTATGTGTGTTTGGTTATTGTTGGATATTGATGCCTTGGGGGTGTAGTGTGCCCAGTTTGGCAATGAGATGGGATTCTTGAGTTGTGCGTTCAAAGCTGTCACTCTGTGACTGCCAGAGTGCCATGACTTTGACATGGTCGATGTTGTGTTGGGTGTGGTTGAAGTGTAGGGCGACGGGTTTGGGTCGGTGGTGGCGGATATCGGCCAGGTGTTCAGAGATGCGTGTTCGAGTGTGCGTGACGTTTCCCCTATGTAGATCTTGCCACACAGCTGGCAGTGGATGGCATATATAATATTGCGGCTCTGACATGAGAATGTGCGTTTGACTGTGAAGGAGTCTTTGGGGCCCTGTAGGATGGTGTCTGGTTTGGTGAGGGGGCAGATTTTGCAGTTGGGTTTGGAGCAGGGGTGAGTACCTGGTGGTGTAGCTGTGGCATCAATATCCAACAATAACCAAACACACATACTCACCTCTTCCACACCAGTTGGCAAAATCCCCTACCAACACACACACATACACACACACATACACACACACTTACATACACCACCACCACATCCCCTTCACTCACTTCATACAGTAGTTACAGCAACCCTCCATCTATTTAATCTTAGTTTTGTATTATCCTTCCCCTTAAATCCCCCCCCCCCCCCACCCCACCCCCCCCCCCTTTTTTTTTCTTTTTTTTTTTTTCCCCTACCATTATTATCAATCCACCATTACCACAACCATCACAAAGATATCACACCATCCCAATAAACTGGACACACAACCCTATCATATCACACACACACACCCCTGACGCAACCCCCCCCCCCCCCCCCCCCCCCCCCTCCCCCCCCCCCCCCCCCCCCCCCCCCCCCCGTTTCCTCTCCCATAATCCCCTGGCCGCATGTCATTTCCGCCCACCAAACACATGGCCAAGAACGGATAAGTCATTTTCATTCTTTTTTCGTTTTTCGTTGTTTGTACTGTCCCACATGTTAAATGTGATTTATTATTTTTTCGCCTGAAGAAGACCCAAGTGGTTGAAATGCATCGTGTCTTGTCTTGTGCTTTGTTTGTCAATGTCATTGGCGGTAAGTTCTAAACAAACTCTATTCCTAATCTTGCTTCGTTCGCCGCCGTCAGTCACTCCATTTTGAAACTTTCAAGAAAAATTAACATGAACATTTTATGTCTCAATAATTTGATTGTTTTATTAAAATTGTTAACAGCTATTCGCGCAGTCTTCTGTAAACAATACTTTGAGCACACCGTCCGCATACATGGGCAGTAATCAAGCTTGTTTCCTAGGTTATTATATACTTTTATGAAAATGATTTTAAAGATTGTTTCCAAAATATGGCTGTAGATTAATGTAAACAGATCACATAGTCCTATATATCGCAATTTGGAGGCTTAGAAATCGATAAGGAGTGAAACAGCGAACAAAATTCATTGTCTTATTTTGAAGACTTTAGAAGAATAGATTGTCAGAAGAAATTACACAGCGCCACAGCGGTGGATTTCTGCACAGTTTACACACTGCTTTCACACTGTTGGGTTATTAGAGTATGCACTGGTGTGGAAATCAAACGTAAGAAACTGAATACACACACTCTGGCACACACGCACACACAGAGCAATTTTTTGTGCTTGTCACAGCTTGACAAAAAATCGCAATAACAAAAATCAGTGTGTCAGTAAGGTCTTGAAAAGAAAATTATGATTTCTGACTTTTCTGCATCATTGCTGCAAAAGTCACAGATGTGTTATTCTGTCTCAGTGTATACAATCAAGAGTTCTTTATCATTAGCAGTACACGTTCGGTTACTCATATACAGTTAATGGAATGGCAGTTATAATGTCTGATATGTGTATGTTCACATTCTGTGAAACAACAGAAAAGGATGATTTTTGCCACACTGGACGAAAAATATAACCACTCAAATTCTCACATTCTGTGAAACAGCAGAAAAGGATGATTGTTGGCACAGCTGGACGAAAGAAAAAAAAGACGAAATTCCTCAAATTCTCTTATTGTGTGAAACAACAGATAAGGATGATTGTTACTACACTGGACGGGAAAAAAACCCTCAAATGTCACACTCTTTGACACAGCAGATAAGGTTGATTGTCCCCACAGCTGGACAAACAAATAACAAAAAAACTCTCAACCATTAACAGTGAAGAGAAAGATCTCAAAAGGATAATAAGTTTGTTTTTCATCCTCGTAACACAGCAGTCCACATGATCACACAAAGGCCTTAAGTACATGTAGGTGCAGCAGTTTGACTCTCTCCGATAGGTATCTAAGATATTGGTATGCTACGGTGTCTTCACCTTCAAATACTGAACTTTTTTTCTGTCCCAACCTCTGCGCCACCTCAGACCGCTCATTCCGACACCCCGTCCACAGCCACAGCCTGGTCAGCCCCACCGCAGCCCCGGCACCGGCAATCCACAGGGAGCAGTCAATGTCAAGAGACAACCCACCGAGGAGACACTGCACTGCTGCTGAGTCACTTCGGTGGTGTTCATTGGCGCCTGTTCTGATCTAACATACGCAGGACACCACCTACTAAGCCCCTACTGACGACATTAATTGCTTAGTCGCGAAGCCGGCGTGAGTGAGCTCTCCCTCCGGAGGGCGCCACCACATCCGTCCAACGACAGCCCCCATGGACTCGCCGATACCGGTGACCCCGACGGAACCAAACAAAGGCCACAGACGTGGAGAGGACATCGAAATTGAGGTCACCATGAGAGCAGGGCATGAAGGGCCACAGAATTTGAGACAATATTTTTATTTTTTATGCTGATCGATGAGAATGAGGATGATTAAGATGATACTACGGATTTCCATTTCGGTCTGAGACTACATCACAGGGCTGTACTCTACGCTTCCTTTCGTAATATATCCCGGCGTCAACCAGGCCCGAGAGATACAGGCACCTGCAGTGTTGGTCAGGAAATTTGAGCAACACTCTCAAAAACGCATCCATTAAGTGGATGAAACTCGACTGTGTGGTCCCAGTCTTCCCAACTGAGTCCGCAGCAACTCAACTCTGGGTAGGAGCCGGTCGGGTTAGAAAAACCCACATGGCTTCTGATGGGATTTGAACCCACGACCTCCCAGCCGGGAGTCCGCGACGCTAACCACTTCGCCACGGCGGCTGGTAAAATACTGACTTTTAGACTTGTCTTCTTAAGCCAGAATGGTTGCCCGTGTCGGCAGCGCAATTTCGTATACTTCGCGACTATCATCTTCTGTTTTGCTGGATTTCATACAACTTCTTGAGTAATTTCAATTTCTCTTTTTAGCGACAGACCTTTGCGACTTGCAGACGTCATAATGAAATGGCCTATTAAATCAAAACCTGGCACCCTGACACCCTCCTTTCCATTCACCCCACCCTCCTCTCTCTGGCATCTCTCCTCATATACAGTCGCTAAATTTGACCCTGCCTGGAGTGGCGGTGCTTAAATCTATGATTCTTTCCAAACTAACCCATCTATGGATGTTATTACCAAATCCACCGGACTATATTATTGATGAAATCCAGAATTTTATATTTTAAGTTTGTTTGGGGCAAAAAAAGAGACAGAATCAGTGGGAAAACGTCTGTGAAAAGCGTAGTGCAGGGGGGAATCGGAATACCAATCATAAAGAAGCATATAAATGCTTTAAAATTAACTTGGATTCGTAAAATCTTATCAAGTAAACACAGTTGGAAGAAAGTGCTTGTTTCAGTGTATGAAAAAGCAGAAATTATCAACAAACTAGGATCCAATCTGCCATGGTGCAATAAACTGAATAGCTTCTGGAGAGACGTATTCAACGCTTATAGAGAAACTGGTAAGGTTGTTCATGTTACAACTGCGGAGGAACTCTGTTCAGAGCCTCTGTTTTGTAATCCCAACTTAAAGATTGGGGGCAGATCAACCTTTTATAAAAACTGGATTGAAAACGATGTATTCTGCATACAGAATCTTCTGGATGAGAACAGTGAATTTTTGAGTTTCCGGTCTTTCGTTGATAAATATAGTATCAATACAGATTTTGTTACATATAATGGTTATGTTAGTGCTGTGAAAAATTATTCGAGAAAAACAGGACTAGAAATGAAATACTGTGAGGAAGGTATGACAAGTAAATTATTAATTGAAATCTGTTCAGTATCAAGAGGAGCCTCACATTATTACGATTTATTAAATCAAGACCTAACAGAACCAGGTTTTTTGCAGTAAATGGAATGTAAGACTACATAAGGAGGTTACATGGATGAAAACTTTTCACAAAGTCCGACAGATAAAAGACATTAAACTAAGATGGTTTCAAATGAGAATTATTAACAGAATATTGGCAACCAATGTTATTTTGCAAAACATGGGAATTGAAGAGTCAGAAAAATGCTCTTTTTGTGAGAGAGAAAAAGAAAATATTCAACATATATTTTGGCATTGCCAGTACGTACAAAACTTCTGGAAAGAGTTTCAAAATGTGGTAAATAGAAAATGTAATATAAAACTGTTGCTTGATGAAAATATTGTTCTGTTTGGTTGTGATTGTAACTTTAAATCTGATAGAACGTTTGATTTAATCCTGCTACTCGCCAAATTTTATATTTATAAATGTAAATATGAAAAGAGTTTACCATCAGTTCAAATCTTTATTGTATTTTTGAAAGCCAGATATGAAACAGAAAAGTATGCTGCTCTTTTTAACATGTCCTATGGAAATTTCGAGGCACAATGGATTCCATACTTGACGTTATTGGAGTAAAACACGAATTATCCATTGTATACAAAGGCTATGACAACGGCCAACTGTTTTTGTTGTTGTTTGTTGTTGTTGTTGTTGTTGTTGTTGTGTGTGTGTGTGTTTATTTATTTTTTTTTTTTCTTTTTCTTTTTCGTTCGTTTGTGTGTTTGATTGTTTTGTTTTTCTGTTGCTTATGTTTTTCTGATTTCTCTCCCTAAGGCTTGTTGTGATTAAAAAAAATTCTTTCTGTGATTTGATGTGCAAACAACAATAATTTGTTAATGAATTACGTCCAATCACTTTGTTCTAATTAATCAAATATGAATACAATTTTGTTAGTCACTATCTCGTTTATAAATGTCTGTGATTTGAGGTATAAACAACTATCAATACTTGGTTAGGAGTTATGTCTAATCATTTCGATGTACTTAATCGAACATGCTCATGTCTTTGTGTTCATTTCATAGTGTCTGGTTTGTACTCTTTGAATTTCGAAATAAAAACCTTTTGGAAAATTTAAAAAAAAAAAAAAAAAAATTTGACCCTGCCTGAGTCGACTGCTCTGCTTCGGCAACTACTGGCACTCGCATTATAGGACATTACAATACGATT
>CM031607.1:18893449-18895949 GCA_018398815.1 Conus ventricosus
GTGTGTGTGTGTGTGTGTGTGTGTGTGTGTGTGTGTGTGTGTTATATATACACACACACACACACGCATATGTGTGTGTGTGTGTGTGTGTGTGTGTGTGTGTGTGTGTGTGTGTGTGTGTATCACATGGCTTTCCTATCGATGCTTTTTTGAAGTTTTCCAGAAACGGTAGGACGAAAGTTAGGCCCATCGTAGAAACTATGACTGCAATTAGGCAAGGAGAAACGGGAGGGGGAAAAAAACCGGATACAAAGCTTATAAACGTACTCCCAGTTTATCTTGAATGCGTATGAGATATTCCATAGAGAGGAAAAACCGTTTTGGTTCGTTATAGCTGTTAGTAATGCCTATTCTGGTAAACATCAGGCGTCATCCGTGACCCATAATGAACATACCTACAGATTTTCAGAAAGATCGGCCACGTACTTTCTGAGACATTCTATAAAGAAGAAAAACCGTTATGGGCCGTTATAGCCGTTACTAACGGTCACAACGGTAAATTAAAACATTGGGCATCATCCGTGACCCATCATGAACGTACCTACAAATTTGCGGCAAGATCTGCCACGTACTTTCTGAGATATTCCATAAAGAAGAAAAACCGTTATGGGCCGTTATAGCCGTTAGTAACGGATATAACAGTAACATAAAACATCGGGCATCACCTGTGACCCATAAACGAACATTTCTACAAATTTTCAGAAAAATCGGCCAAGTACGTTCTGAATTATCCCATAAAGAAGAAAAACCGTTATGGCCGTTATAGCCGTTAGTAACGGCTATAACGGTAAAATAAAAAAAAATTGGGCATCATTCGTCACCCATAATAAACATATCTACAAATTTTCAGAAAGATCGACCAAGTGCTTTCTGAGATACTCCATAAAGAAGAAAAAACCGTTATGGGCCGTTAGTAACGGCTATAACGGTAAACTAAAACATCGGGCATCGTCCTTGACCCATAATGAACATACCTACAAATTTGCAGAAAGATCGGCCCAGTAGTTTTGTCTGGAGCGAGTGGAACACATTTTGACCACGGACGGACACACACACACACACACACAACACACACACACACACACACACACACACACACACAGAGCATTTCTTCGTTCCCACTCTAAAGTACTCCCAGTTCTATGAGAACTGGGAGTACGAAAAGGAACATAGCCTAAGCGGCACTGTGATATTGAGGCATCGACTTTCATTTCGGAGCTGTGATAGTCTTCCACAGGGAGGCAGTTCTAGTCTCCAGAGGTGCGGGGGAAATCAGTATAATTTCAAATATAGTGTTTGGAACTGTTGTGACCGGGATTGAGAAGGGGCGGGGTGGGTGGGTGGGTGGGGGGGGGGGGGGGGGGCGTTATTCACTAACTCAGCATCATCGCCTGGTGATCGACGGTGCAGAGATGCTTGTGAGGAACAAAGGGCATTGCCTGTAAAATTCCCTGTTCTAAGTCGTGCCCAGTAGGGTTGAGTAAAACCAAACGCCTCTTACTTTTCTGTCTAGGATTTGGTTAGTCTGCTGTTATGAGTTCCCTCTCTACTATACCCAGTAAACTGGTCTAGAGCAGGGAATATCTGGGAAGCTTACGTCAAATGGCGTTGAAACGTTCTGACCTGCCAGCACTAAGTTATACGATAAATGTGTTGTATTCTTAGGCAGTGAGACAAATCTTTGATCCGATTTTATCGCCGACAGCACAGAGAAGCCGTTCAGAAACTTACCCTTTGCCTGGATCCGGAAGGACGGAACTGTGAACTGGACTTGGCAACTTATCGACTCGGTATGAATGCCTGGATTGAGCAGTTGAGGATCCAGCTCAGGTGTGTTGGCAGAAGACTACGTTCAGAGTGTGTGTGTGCGTGAGCGAGCGCGCGCGCGTGCGCGTGTGTGTGTGTGTGAGTTTGTGTGTGTGTGTGTGTGTGTGTGTGTGTGTGTGTGTGTGTGTGTGTGTGTGTGTGTGTGTGTTGGTGCGCGCGCGCGTGAGTGTGTGTGTGCGTGTGTGTGAGTGTGTGTGTGTTTGTGTGTATGTGTGTGTGTGTGTGCACGCACATGCGAGCACATGCGCGCGTGCGGCATGCTCACGCGAGCTGCGCGCGCATGCTTGCATGCTTCGTATCTGGGAGTGGGTTTTTTTCTGTCTGACTCATATTGACATGCTATACGGGTTGGAATCTTGTATTCTGGCACTCTGTTTTCCCCAGTGTATAACTTTCAAATTAGAAAAAAAAAAATGTTTTAGGCCACTGTCCAACAGCAGCGTTATTTCACTGGAGGAACATTTTTTTCATCATTTAAACACGGGAGCAGATTTTGGTTTTATTGATATCTTCTGACTAAAGTTATACAAATTTCTTGAATACTGTATGGTTCAGGTTCATGTTCAAAGTGAGAAAAAATGCATACAGTTCAGATTAATGGGTCTGAAAACGAACTACTTTGAGGAAAACGATAGTTATATTTCTACGCGGATCGCGGTGCAGTGCACAATGG
>CM031607.1:18901046-18933264 GCA_018398815.1 Conus ventricosus
CCGAAGGCCGTGAGAGTAAAAAAAAAATGACATGAATATGAAAGGCAGCATTTTTTTGATTAACTGCCTAGATTACTTGGTCTTTATCTTACTAAAAATTAACCCAACTATTAAGAGAACTAATGTCCATAAGTGCTCGGCCATAAAGCCAACTACTTTGCTTGCAGTAGACAAAAGCCAGCTAACACACACCCCTAATATACCTGGTAAAGAGTCTATAGCTTTACTGCTAATTTTTTTTAATAAACCCCAAAGATGATCAAGCTGTTTTTTTACCCACGATTTATCAGGCGGTGATGGAGCGAGGGGGTGGAGGCACTGACCCGGACCACCGCCGCCTGTAATAGCCATCGCCAGTGTACTTATGCAAATCCTAAGGCCGTTATAACGCTTACTAATGACTCCTGCTCTCTAAACAGCGTTCTATTCTTTCTGCTAGCGTTGTGTCTTCATATAAAATTCTTTGGATAGTTTCTCTTATTCTGCTCACTTGAGTTCGTAATTCTTCTCGGTTAGTAGACAACACTTCTAGTCTTGCTGATCTTTGAGTTCAAGATCTTTTAGTCTTTGGGTTATTCTTTCTTTAATATCAGTTCTAAGTTGGCGTCGTCAGCTCAGCGAGTTTTTCTTTTTCTTTTTTATATCCTCCTTTAGTTCACTCAGTTTTGCTAAATTGTTTATTAATTCGCCTCTGAAGGTTCTTAAAGACGATCAAGGCTACTATTCTCTCCAGGTATCTTTGGTTCGCGTATTGTTTTTAATGCTGTTTCTTCTGAAGAATGGTTCTGCTTCTATTGTATTTATTATTTTGCTGCTGTTGACTTAAATCTTTAAGTTCCATGTTTTGCATTTGGTTATCTGTTGGGAGTTCTTGTAGTGTGTTTTGAAGTTTAGCAACTGCCTCCCACTTAATTTTGGTTTAACAAAAATGCCAAGGCGATTTCGCTCTCCGCCCTAAGTCTTTGTCTAATTGTATTCATGCCTACAAACTTTGATGGGTCTCGTTTTATCTGTAAGCTGAACAAGTTGTCCTTGATCGTTTTTTCACATACAAATGGCCTTTATCATTTTACTTCAAAATCATTAGGATCTATAAATTCGGAGGTTCTAAGGCCTAAACTTTTGTAAAATCTCCGGCCGTACTTTCTGTTAATTCACGCCGCATTGAGAGCTCTGAGCGACGCTGTGTTAAAGGGCCATTTCACTCATGTCGTCTCCAGGATCAAAAACATCATAATCTTCTTCACCTTCAATGCCTGCCATGTTTCTTTAATAATTAACTTTTATTTTGTTTTATAAAAATGTCACAAGCATATGGTTCAATTCTTGACCCGCATAGAAGACTGAAAGAGCCCCTTGGCGTGAAGGGAAATAAACGGAATATTACTGTTCCAAATAATCCATCTACTATTGATGCAGATCAAATTCTTACTGTCAAATTTCCAGACCTGGAGCAGATGAAGTGATTGTGCCAGGCTCTGCGCAACTTACTTTCAAAATAGAACTCGAATCAACAACAGACCCAAACAGGACAGTTGTCCAGAATCTGGGACGGGCAATCGTTAAGAAAATTTCTATAAAACTTGAGGGCAGAAATATTTTCTTTACACAATGCAGACATATTTTTAACCTATTCTGATCTATGGCTAACCGCGAATGAAAGGGCTGACTTTGCGTTTCAAGGAATCGAAAATGAAGAAGCACTAAAAACATAGAATAGGCGCCGCAGATGTTAAAGACGGCAAAAAGTATGTAGCTGTAAATTTTGCGTATGGAAATCGCTTTTCTATTCCCTTAGATTTTGAGTTGTTAAAAGCGCATGCCCATACTTTCAAGGAGCATTAAAAGACAGATTGTCATATGAACTAACTTTTAATGAATACAAACGTGTTATCAGATCATCAGACACCGAAGCAAAGTACAGCATTTCTGACATCTCGTTAGAGTTTGACGTTGTTAGCAACCCTAATTTAGCAAGGCTGATTGAGCAACAATATCAGTCAAAATTAGCAATATATTACGAAAGAGTGATTCATCATACAACATATCCCAGAAGCAGGGCAGACACTATATGGAATTTTAGTTTTAGTGCCGCAGCAAGATCGCTTAAAGGTATTTTATTGCTGTGTGAAGATGAAGAACCATTCCAAAAGAGGAAGTGAAAAGTTATATTAATCCAAAATAACGAAAGTACAATGTCGATTGAGGGTATCCTAACCAAATCTCCGCTAGCGGGCTTAAAACATTAATCAGCATTTTTGACGAAATAAGAAAATTGTTTGGGGTGGAAGTGTAGAATCCAACAGTAGAACCTTGTGACTAAAGATCTACACCTTCACAATGTTTAGCTTGATGATTATTTAACAACCGAAATACGTTTATGGTCTGATTGACCAAAGATCACAGAGGATAATCATTGCATGGAAGTGGGAGAACTGTTTAAAGACGGAAATAAACATTCAAATTGAAAAAGAAAAAGATGCGATAACCAGTTAATGTACATTTGTTTTTAATATATGATTGCGGCAGCTGAATATTCAAGATAACAGATTAAAAGATATACAATACTAAATTATTTTTATTTTATAAAATGCATGTCTGTTCAGGTTTATATCCAATACGCCTACAGCTACCAGAGCCACCAAAAGAATGGATAGTAGAACCCCCCAACATAAAAACCTTCAGATTTAACAACAATACACAAATGCAACAAAAACTAGAGCAAGACCTTTCAAAATACAGCAAAACCAACGAAGGTATTCTGCTGCCTTTAATGCTGTTTACATATGTTAATACAGTAGCAACGGCTTTGAGTGGTCTATCATGCAGGAACAGAGTGTGGGCCTCTTAGCAACAGGTGTAGGTGCACCCCGCCGCTTACCCTAGGAGGTTTGTCTTTAAGCTCTCGGTTGTGAGTATCATTAGCTGTAAGTGCTGCAGGCAAAAAATTAAAAACTAAACTCCAAAAGCACACAGCTATGGTCAACATAATAACACTAAACTTAGTTCGTTCAAACTGACAATTAATAAAGCACTAGTTGACTCAACATCACGGATGAAGAATTTAGTCCGTTTACAGGCCGATTTGATGACAATAAAAGACAAAATAGTTGATCTTCAAAAAGGCAAGGGCAAGTTTTTCTCAACAGCCAGACACCGGCAGATAAAAAAGGAGATGTTTAAAAAAAAGTAAACGAGACATTAAACTCTGTTCTAACAGCTCACATTAACAACTATCAAAGGGCGTTATACTTTAGTTTATGAGTCCAAGTCACAAAAAGACCGTTGATAAATGATCTGATTAAGGACGCCTTTGGAGACGACTTTGGAGTCATGTCCGTTTGTATTTTTTTTAAATTTAAATAAATATTTTGAGTTATAAAAGAAAACACCAACATGGCTAAGAATATATGAATCACCGGTACGAATTGTTTGAATTGAATGCTTAAGGAAGAGCGTTGTCAAAAGCTTTAAATGATATTGATCTAGAAGTCATAGATCCAACAAACGTACAGGCAAGTGTTGTGCATGCTATTTCTCAAGTTTCCAGGTAAACTAACAATAACCCCGCCAGTAAAAGTAATGTTAGCTGTTTTTAAATCGACTATATAACAATAACTGAAAGAAAATCTAGAAAGTCTGGTCTCCAACTAAACAACAGGTTATTCTTTATCATAAATGACTTAACACCTGGTTTGGGCAGACCAACTGCTTACAACATTTGATGTGGCCGTCTGAAGAAGCCAAAAATGAGAGGCTCTGGTTGGACCAGAGGCGAAGTCTTAGAGATCAGATTAAAACATGCTAAGTATGCACCGATTGTAGCTAGCTTACATCGCGACTACTCCACAATAAGTCGCAAAAAAGAGACGTTTCTAAACATAAAGAATTCGGAGACTACAAATGTTTTATGTGGTGTGTTCGTGCAAGGCTGCATTACGTCAGCAAAAACGCAAGAGAGTATCTAACTAAAGTGCATACATCAATGATCTAAACTTCAGTGGAATAAACCTTTCCTGTTAGCGTGGGACAAAATTGGATCAGTTTGAAGAAAACAAACAAACCAATAACTGTTTAATGTATACACATGTCTGAGAAATCAAATTTGGTGCCTATTAGAGTGTCTAAAGACAGCCCAACATTAGCGAT
This sequence comes from Conus ventricosus, assembly GCA_018398815.1. Taxonomy (NCBI): domain Eukaryota; kingdom Metazoa; phylum Mollusca; class Gastropoda; order Neogastropoda; family Conidae; genus Conus; species Conus ventricosus. Next base: position 18,905,196 of record CM031607.1, read on the forward strand.
CGGCCGAAAGCCATGTGGACTTACTCCTAATCCTTTCTCCAGCAGGCTGTCTCAACATTACACATAGATACGCACAATGACAAACTAATGCAGCATACATCAAAAATGGTCATAAACAAGAATTCCTGTAAAAATGTTTTAACAAGAATTCCATTCTTTCAAGCCGCGCTGAACAAAAAAACATTGTAAAAGTTTCTGTAGACTGTAATACAGAACAATTACGCCCCACCTGGAATCTAAAGTAGTTTTAAGAACTGTAAACGGCTGCAAACGATTCCATATGTTGTTTTACGCAGACTTCGAGTTCGCTTATTGGTTCCTATGAAGGGCCAAACCCCACAGAAACTCCGAAAAAAACCGTCTTAATTGATCAATCATCATATTTTTTCATTTAGCCTTCATTATTGTCAGGTCGATGTGTTCCATTCGGAACCAGAATTAATAGAGGCCTAATGCTGCAAAATACTTCTTAGGAACGCGTGCGCAATTGCGTAACGCCTGTTCTAATAATCTAAACTGTATCTTAAATCATAATGTCGTCTGGGAAAAAGATCAACAACAGTAAGACTCAGCCAAACATAGTTGGATTTGCGGTTTAGGTCTCTCAACAGACGCAGTAGAATCCAACAGTAGAGACCCATTATCACATTAGCGGAAAGTTCCAGAGTACAGCGCACAGTAAATGCCATCTTCAACTAAAGTTTTGATCCTAAGCATGGAAGCTGCCCATCTTCTTTCATAACTTGCGAGGTACGACACTCATCTTATATTGCAAGCATAACCACCGCCTTCAGGTAAACATGCATTGCACAGTTCATCAGAAAAGTACAATGTAGTTTCACTTTAAATAACATGTCTTTTTATGACTCTAAACAACACAACCTGATGGGATCTATTAGATCACATGGCTATTCCTATAAAGTCCTGCCCAATAACAGAAGAATAATTATGACCCAACACTTGTTAGAAGGCGATAACCCTTATGATACATGAACAGTTGGGAAATTTTGACGAATGATACTCTTCCACTAAAAGACGCGGCTTTTCTAGTCTTAGAGGAAGGGCGTCAGTGATTCTGATTACCAGCATGCTCAGAAGCATGGCAGAATAGATTCTAAAACGATGGGAGACTACATGATGCATAACTTTTGATGGCTGATTGTAGTTAGGTTTGGCGACATATTAGAAAATTAAGAAAGACCCTGCATGAAACCAATTATACCTGGGATCCGCGCCATTACATTTCTGCGCCCGGATGAGCTGTGATGCTTTCTAAAGTTTACTGGAGTACAGATTGATTTATTGTCAGATTTACAAATTGCTTCAGATGATTGAAACGATTTGCGTGGGGGAATTAGTATGGCTTTCGCATCAATTACTGTAAAGCAAAACAACAAATACTTGGACGAATTATGATTCCGAGAAAACTAACTATCTCATGTATTTAGATCAAACAATCTTTAGTGGATGGTCAATGGCGCAATCACTCCATTACGTAACTTTAAAATGTACACAGACTCGCGGAACGAAATATTATACAAAAGGCAATTATAAAGTGGTTGAGGCAGTTTTGACGCCATATCAACAGCGTGGATACATCTAGAAGTTGACTTAGAAATATCCTCATGAACTCCATTGACCTCATAATGACTATCCATTAGCAGCAGAAAGTCTAAAAGATAAATCACCAGAACCGCCTAAACTTGTGCCTAATCTTTATCTTCGCGGCAAAAAAAAATTTATGTCTACCATTACAGACTTCTACAATTTTAATTTAAACAATGTTTAAAGCTAACAGCAGTTCATCGTATAATTGCTTTTGATCAAGAACTGTTCATGAAACCATACATCATGAAGTAACACTGATCTCAGAAACTAAATCCAGATGCTTCAGAAAAAGACTTTTCAGCTGATGAACAACAGCTGTTTCGAAAGACTATGAGAATCCGCACAAGCGTAAAGATGTCAGATTGGTCACTCAGAGATAACGAAGCAATAAAGCTGACATCAAAACCAAATTAAGCAGGACTTAAGAAGATTTCAATGATCAGCTTTTGGCATTAATGAAGAAAAAAAAGAAAGTCAAATTGGACAACCTGTATTTAATTGGGTTTACATTATAGAAATATCAAAGCTATTGATGTTAGAATTTCTTATGACACTTTAAACCTCGAATCCAGAGTCCAGAGTACTTTACACAGATACAGATATGTTTTGTTATAGATATCCCTACTGAAGACATTATAAATGACATGGAAATAGAAGTAGCTAAAGGGACATGCGGGATGGTATGAACACATCTATTACCCTAAAGATTCGCCTTACCTTCATCCCTTTAATAAGAAGGTTTTAGGAAAGATGAAGATAATTATCTGAGGGGTGATCAAGGAGTTTATTGGTTTAGGTCGAAAATGTACAGTATTTCGGAGCCAGGAGAAACCATTAAGAAAGCAAAGGGAATATCTCGCGTTGTTTGTGCAGTCCAAACATATCACATGACAACTATAAAGAAGCATTGTCAATAACATACTTTTTCATCATGACAACGTTAAAAACTACGATCTAATCTACATGAGATCAACACAACCTTTAGTAACAAAGAAGTCATTAGAAAACAAACACTTAAACGAGTAATTTGTTAATCAGAGTTTTTCATAAGCAATTGGGCACTGAGAACAAGCATAATTATATTTCCTTCTTCACTAGGGCTTCATCGAAGGTTTACCATTTTTCCTAAGTTTTTATTATAAGATCAATCACATCATGTATCCAATCAGCAAATATCTTTCATGTTTGCTTGAATGCTTCGATTTTTTTTATTTATTTCAAGATATTCTTTTCCCCGATAGGGACGGAAAAGACATATCTGATAATCAATTTGGGTTTTGGGTTGTAGGTAACTGGATGTTTAGCAATGTATGGATGAATCCTTGCAAATGTTTCCCTAAATATAGTTAACAGGATCTAGATCAGGATCAGGATCCAGGCGTAGTATCCAATACAACTTAGCCTATTTAGGCTTTTTAAACGCCCCTTCTTATGTAATATATCCTTTTTTTTTTTCCAAACCTTGGTCCAGTCATAGGCAAAGCACAGACTTATTATCCATCAAATTCATATCAATTTTGTATAATTCCATGTTTATCTAAGAGGTTCTTGAACACATTAATACTGGTGCACGTTTGATGTTAAGTGTTAGTTTTAAATTCCAAAAGTTGGGTTTTACTCAAATAAGTAAAAGTAATTTTTGAAATTCTTCTAGAATATTGTTTAAATTTTTTATCTTCACTGTTCCTTGTAACTTTCTTTCTTCTGCGGAGTACAAAAAAAGCGTGCTTTATCAACATCATCAATATCATTAAATATCTTGTATGCCATGAATCAAGTCACCTCTTATTCTTCTTGCCATTAAGTGTGGAAGTTGCAAAAATTTTTAATCTTCCTGATATGAGTAATCTTTATAATAAGAATCATTTGGTGGGGCTCTTCGTTGACCTGTCTAGAGCTTCTGATTGTCTCTTAGCATGGATATCCATACGTGTGGGCCATATTCAATAACAGGTCCTAACTAGTGACTTTAAAAATTCAAAAACGTGTCCTTCCATAAATGTAAAGGTTCTTTTATTATTCGCATCATTCTGTTAGCTTGATTAAATGGGGGTGCTATTAACAATATGATGTCAAATTATTAAGTTTTTGTTCAAAAGTCACACCTAGGTCTTTCTCTCTTCACATTTAGATACTTAATTTCCTTGCCCCCAATTTTCATTATTACTCCTTTTGGTGGTTTTGTTTTACCAATATGAAGTACTTTACATTTTTCTGCATTAAAATATAGGTTTCCAAGTATCAGACCACTGTACTAATGTTTTTCAATATCCTTTTGTAATTCCTATGTAATTTTGGAGAGTTTATACAGTTTTTGTGTCATCTGCAAAGACTTTGGCATGTACTCATTAATTCTACAGGAGATCATTTATAAACACCGTAAATAATATTAGTCCCACAATACTACCTGTGGTATCCCAACTAATAACATCAGCACTATGAGAGAAGAGCTACTCAATTCCTTACCTTCTGAGTTCTTTTTTGATAAAAAGTCCAACCCAACCAAGTATATTTCCTATTCTTCCATAAGACTCTAATTTCTTTAAAAGTCTTTCATTGGTACGTGAATCAATGCTTTTGTGAAAGTCAAATACAAAACACTATATTCTCATCCTTTATCCTATCTCCTTTGTGAAGTCCTATCCATCACTTCTAAAAGTTGAGTCACACAATATCTTATTTGCACAAATCCATGCTGACACTACATCATATAATTTATTTTCTGTCTATGTTTAATAATAGCCTCTCTAATAAAATGATTCTAAAATTTGCATATAATCATGTTAACCTCACTGGTCTATAATTACCTGATCTGTTTCTTGTACCTTTTTGAATACTGATGACTGAAGCTGTTTCCAAACAGAAGGTACTAACATTTCTTTTAACAGATATAGAAAAGAGTATGTAAAGTGGGAAGCCATTTCCTCCGTTTACTCTTTAGTATTCTCGAAGGTATGGCATCCCGGACCACATGCCTTATTAGGGTTTAAAGATTGAAGTTTCTTTTTTAATTGCATTCCACTGAAATATCTACATTTACCAACATATGCCCTTTTTGAAACCTTGAGGCAGGACCTAGAACAGCATATTTATTAGTATCTTCCCTGTGTGAATAACAACTAGAAAAAAATGTATTCAAAATATCTGCTACCTCTAACTGTCCTCCACTGTGTCACCATCCTAGTGTCTCTAAAAGGGCACACACCATAATTCATCTTTGTTTTCGATTGTAACATATCTCCAAAAGGCTTTTGCTTTTGTTTTACATTCCTTTCATAACTTCTTTTCAAATTCATTTTTTGCTTTTCTTATTTTATTTGTATACAAGTATTTCGAGCTTTAAATATAATTTGATAAATCTTCCCCTGCTTTTGTGACTAAGAATCTCTGATACATATCATATTTCTTTTTACAAATTTCCATTGTCTTTACATTCACCTCTTGTTTCTGTTTTTTATTTTTTCTTAATAAATTGTTTTGAACGTTTGTTTTCTATTAAAGAATTTAAAATACTTTTAATTTCCACCCAACCATTGTTCTGCACTAAAGATCATGAGTTTTTCCAGTCGATCTTCCTTTTCAATTGCTCTTTCATTTGTATAAAATTTCTTCTCCATAAAATAATATGACAGCTTTGATTCTTCTCCCCTTTCTCCTCTCCTAGAACAAAGAGAACATTAAAAACCTCATGATCACTTTGCCTATATGAGTCTAAGTGCTAAAGATGGTCTGATATCAATATTCCTATTCTCATTAACAAGTACTAAATCTAGTATATTTGATTTTTGTCCCTCCCTGTGGTCCTTGTTGATGTTTTCACCATTTTGGTTTCAATGATTCCCGTAATATTTTCAAGGTCTCTTCCTTATCATTCTTGTGCTTCGTCCTGAGCTTCCATATTTAGACTCAAATAAATTTTATGTAATTAAAAATTAATTAAGCAACTGGAACGTGATTAAGGAGATTTATTGGTTTTCAAGGCCAAAATGTGTACAGTATTTCGGGCCAGGAGAAAACTTTTTCTCAAGATTTATATAAGCTCAATCATCAACATTATCCAATTCAAGCAAATTATTTTTCATGTTTGCTTTGATGTGTTCGAATATTTTTTATCATTTCAAGATATTCTTTCCCCCATTATCTGATAATCAAAATTTGGAATTTTGGGGTGTAGGTGCCCTGGAAATTATTGGTTTTTTAGCATGTGTTGTATGAATCCTCATAAAATTTTCCTTAATATAGTAGAATCGTATCATATGATTCCCGTATTTAATCCAAGGTCTCTTCCTTAATCATTCCTTGTATCCTTCTGTGAATCCATTTTAGTCACAAATATATTTCTGTAATAAATTAAGCAACTGGAACTGTGACGGGTGGGATTACTGCAGTTCTTCTTCCTTCACACAAGATCTTTGAGGAGCTGGTTGTTTGTTGTGGTCATTTCTCGTAAAATAATACACGGGCGGATTCATTTTTACAATTCCTTTCTATTTTCATGTGGAACAACACTCCCAAACTGGATCGGTTGCCCTGATGCGAGTGTCCCCTTCTGCGTCCCCCGGTAAATAAAGGTACCTTACTTTCAAAACCAAATGGCAATAGTTTGCCGATGAACTGGCTCTTCTTCAGCAACATTATTGTTTGTTTTTTGATGCTTGTACTGGTTTTAGCCTTTAAATTCTTCATTATTCATTGCGCACAAACTGAGGGCAGTCTTCTAACCATTCGTGTTGCGAGAATTGTCATCAGCTCTCTGTGATACTGGTAGGAAAAAGTCTTTCAGATAACTGTTTGTAAAGTTTCAACTAAGCCTGTGATCTGTGAACTCCTGGATGCCTCTTTTAATGGTAACTCGATGTTTTAACATAATTGATTCACTCGACCTTTAAATCTTTTCCATCATCGACTTTGAATCATGCGAGGATAAGTTAGCGGGCCTCGATTGGTATATCAGTTTTATGGCAACAGCAACAGCAGAAGCGCTCTTTGTGTTAATGGTTCTGCATCTTGTATCTTGAAGCTATGTCAATGACTGTGAGTGCGTACTTAATCTTTTTCGTCTAATCGTGTCATGGGGTAAATATAGAAGGTCCATTTGATGGGTGTCGTTCGTATTGTATTCACAAAGTGTGGTCTCTGTATTCGTCCTAGGCGCAGGTAGATAAATTTGCCAAATCGCTTGTTTAGATAACCATTCCTTTGCTGTTTGTTCACTGACTCCTGCTGCTTGGCTTAGCTTTTTTATTGCCGTGATCCCTTCCAATATCCTTTTGGCGAATAATAGATTTTGTTCATTTTTATTCAGCCAAATTATGTGCAACAAAATACACACGTCATACCAAAGACGATAAACACGATTTCTTGCATCTTTTGTTTTTCGGAATGGTTGATAAAAGTCGCTGAATTTTGGTGGGGGCAATGTCTCGATTGGTTTACCTGTTACAAGATAATATTCTTTTATTGCCTGGTCAACGTCTTTAAATGTGTAAGCTGCATGTCCCTGTTTTTCAGTTTGTCGTTAATAAAATCTAACTGCTCAATTCTCTGCTTTTCATAGTTATCTTGTGCGGCTGCTAGTTGCTCCATAGCTTTGTTATGTCTTTTTTATCTTCACTGGTTTGTAGTTTACTAAATGCGTAATTACTTCCGCTAAAAGCAAGCGCATTAACCACAGCGCCGCCTATCATCATTACGAATGAAGCCATTTTTATAAATGTATTTTTTTAATTTTACATATTGATACTGTCTGGAATTATTCCTTGCTTAACTAGAAAATCTTTCGTAGCAAACGAAGCTGTAATGATAGCAATTAGCTTTGCTGAATCCTCAAAGTCTAGCTTGCAAGATCAGCTGGCTTAATTTTTAACAAGCTTTACCAAGCATTTGTATCCTATACTTAGGCCACTAATAACAGCAGAATGGTATACAAGATTGGTAACAGTCTTTTCGGCGCTCATTTTTAAAAAACAAAATAATAATTATATTTAGTAATAAAAACATGAACACCGATGATCTACTAAACATTCCTGAACTTGTGATTACAAATGACCAGGTTGATGACCAAGCTATTATGCAAAAAAAAGAAAGGCTGTATTCTTTGGCAGCATGTGGAAAAACAAACAGTTCCTCGGAAATGAATTCAGCATAGAACAGATTCAACAAATGTCGCCACAAGACATTGTAAAGTATCATAACAGGTATGAAACGCAACTAGGGTCGAGAATGGTAAAAAGTGTCGGAGAACAGTTCTAGTTTGTACACTAAACTAGTAGCCAGATTTGCTCCCATTGATTCTGAACAAGATTTTATGTATGATTTAACGCAGATCCAGTTTAACAAAGTCATTAGAGTCTCTAGGATGTGTCTATATTACAGATTTGGAACATTATTGTCGCCATTAATCATGGGATTAATTACTTTTAATCATATAGATTTTATTTCCCTTCAAAATGACCGTGCCAGAAAATCAGCAGAATCAGAAAACATTGAATCAGGTGGAGAAAGTGATGAGTAAAAGTCTCCTCATCCTGGACGTGTTGCAGCAGGAAAAAAATTAGCAGAGTGGAACAAACAAACAAAATTAAAGTTACAAGCACAGAATGAAAAAGCATGGGATTAATTACTTTTAATCATATAGATTTATTTCCCTTCAAATGACCGAGCCAGAAATCAGCAGAATCAGAAAACATTGAATCAGTGGAGAAAGTGATGAGTAAAAAGTCTCCTCATCCTGGACGTGTTGCAGCAGGAAAAAAATTAGCAGAGTGAACAAACAAACAAAATTAAAGTTACAAGCACAGAATATAACTCATAATGAAAAAGTGCCAGAGCCGAAGCCAGTTGTTTCAACGCTGGCTATAAAAACACCAGAACAAGTTGATTCAAAACCTACAACAACAACGCCAAAGTCTCATGGAATTTTCTTAAAGTAAATTGTATTTTTGGCGGCATTGCTGCTGGGGGTGGTATTACGGTTATATAAATATATAAACAAAGACAGCGAAAACCGAAGCAGTCCAAACAATCTCAACCGCTAAATACAGAAGCCGAACACAAAAGCATGCCAACCCGCCAACAACAAAAGTTCATTTTGATCCATTTCAGATGCAATAATACTTTAAGAACTTAATAAATAATTATAAGTTGACTTGAATAAGAACTTGGTTGTACTTAGGGATGACTTAGTTATGATCTTGGGATGACTTGAGTTAAGAACTTGAGGTGACTTGATTAAGAACTTGAGGTGACTTGATTAAGAACTTAAAGGTGACTTGAGTAAGAACTTAAAGGTGACTTGAGTAAGACTTAAAGGTGACTTTATTAAGAACTTAAAGGTGACTTTATTAAGAACTTAAAGGTGACTTGAATAAGAACTTAAAGGTCACTTGAATAAGAACTTAACCCTCTGCCCCTTGTAAACGCCCGCTGTGGCCCGAAACGCGATGCCTTTCGTATCCTTGTAACGCCCGCTGTGGCCGAAATAACTGATGCCGTTTGGCTGCCCCTAGCAGACGAATTTTTCCCACAATGCTTTGCGGCGTTATACAGTGACGTAGTTCCGGTTTCCAACTTCCTTCCAGTCCAAACAGCGCATTTTTTCATGGAGGACTTCGGTCGCAGTGATTTTTTGAAGTTGAGAGCAAGTTTGTGATCGAGATTTTCGCTTCGGCAAGATGGACGACGAAACTGTGGAGATGTTGGCGAACATTTTTGGTGGCAGTGACAGTGATGAGGAGCTATTTACTGGCTTTAAATTAGAAGAATAGTGAAAGGAGAGGAGTCCGATGTCGATTTTGGTGGCTGATGGAGGCGATCTCAGCGAAAATCTTAACATCAACTATGCCGATTACGATGGTCGCGGATGGCGTTTCATGCAGTTCGGTCAGTAGTGTTGAACTTAGCATATTTTTTTACACCATTTTATCAACAAAGATATAAGCTTTGATGCATGTGGAATTTTACTTCAAAATGTTAACTTAATTTTGGAGCAAATAAAACATATTTATGACCAAGGTTTGTATTTTTTCTGATTTTTTATTTAACATCAGTACATCCAATTTACGGAGTTACTTACCTTCCCTTAAGATTTTGATACTAGTAAGCACTCAGACGGTCCAAGGGCAAAGGGTTAAAGGTCGCTTGATTAAACACTTGGTAAGACTTGAGTAAGAACTTAAAGGTTACTTGATTAAGAACTTGCATGCGTGTGTGTTGGGGGGTGTATGTGCATGCGTGGGGCATACATAAGGATGGGGGTGGGGTGGGGGCAATACTTATTTATGTTTGAATGGGAATTTAACTGTGATAAGAGAAAGCACAGTTTAGGAGCTTGCGTAGCAGGAGTAATTGAGTCGCTTCCACTAGCCTGACTGCCTGAATAACCCAGCTTTGTTGGGCGCTTTCTGCTAAAATAGGACGTTCACACATGAACGGCTATTTATAGTATCTGCCCTAGTTACAAGCACCACTACATCCTGTTAGACTCGTGCTGCTAAAAAAGGTCAGTTATAGTAACAGCCCTCTTGCTGCTAAAATAGGACGTTCACACATGAACGGCTATTTATAGTATCTGCCCTAGTTACAAGCACCACTACATCCTGTTAGACTCGTGCTGCGAAAAAGGTCGGTTATAGTAACAGCTCTTGCTGCTAAAAATAGGACGTTCACACATGAACGGCTATTTATAGTAGCAGTCAGCAAGGCTGATTTTACCGCTGTCCTACTGCTGCTAAAATAGGACGTTCACACATGAACGGCTATTTATAGCAAGGCTGTCTTCACCACAGGTGGGTGCTTTCTGGCAGTCACGCAACCTACAGTGCTACGTCCACTATAATTAACCAGTAACACAAAGCCAGTTTCACAAAGAGTTTAAACTCTCTTCTTTTTTCATCCGGGCTTAGGACCAGCATTGGCGGAGTTAGTGTTTATTGGCGGCTCTTGAGGTAGTAAACCTGTCACTGAACATTTGGAGCTTTTTGAATAAAACAGCGCCATTTTTAGAAATTGAATCATTTTCTTCAAAGGCAAAAGCTTATCAAAGTTATCAACATCTCTTTCAATATACCGGCTAAATCTGTCTTGAATCAACAAGCTTTCAAGGTGCTTGTGTAGTTATCAGTAGTAGGTTCTCGTTTTTCTTTCTCCTCACCTTCCAAAAACAAATACTTCTCTTTAGCTTAAGAAGTAAAGAACTGGGCACGCCTGATTTTCTTTTGTTTAAATACTCCGCCAACAGCTGTAAAAACACATGATCGGCTATAGCAAGAAGCTGTTCTCTGTGAACAAACACATCCGTCTGCATTGAAATCTATGGCCAAACTGAGAGGCGCTGTTGGTTCTAGATCGTCATGTCCGGTCACGCGACGCGTTCGAGAATGTTCTAATTGCGCCAGGTGTGCGCGCAAGCCCGCCCCCGTGGAGGTTGGGTCAGCTAATTACAGCTAATTACAGTCAGCTAATTACGGGCCGTACCTGGCACCACCTGATACACCCTGCTTGCGCAGTGTCTCGGTCAAGCCATACATGATTTCCAAATTTTAGGTAGGATTTTCCACTCTATGTTTGTTTAGTAAATTAGTATTGAAAACGGATAATCCTACACAGTATGCATGTTTGTAGGGTTTACTAGTCGGAGAACTATAAAATGCCTATCCTAACTCACCCCCGCCCGAAACTTATTGAGGGCGGGGTGAGTTAGGATTGGCATTTTATAGTTCTCTTTCAACATTTACCCTGCTCCGCGTCTTCTCTGGTGGGTGTCCTCATGACGACCTGATCATGATAGCTCCGCGTGGACAAACTAGCGCTAGACAGGAAGGTAGAGAGTATTGGTGTTACTGTGTATGCCTTACGAGAATGGGTGGCGTGTGAGGAATATCATTTTGGGGGGCATTCCAATTGCGCGAATAGACCGAGAGCGCGAACCCATTAGCGCGACCTTTGTATCGCCCAGTAGCGCGAACTGGCAGTGCTCACTAGCGCGAACTTTTGACAGGCCAATAGCGCGAACACATTTTTCTGTACCGATGAATACACACTCACACACTTTCTGTACCGGTGCTTTGAGATTGTTTTGTGCGTGACTTTTGAAGTTTTGTGAGTTTTGTGAGTGAGTTTTGAGTTTCGAAAAAACTGCAGCGATAGTGAGTAAAAATACAGCCGACGAGGAAAGATGGAGCTGTTCACACGCAGAGAGGTAAACCAGGACTTTTGTATGAAGGTTTTAAATTTCGCCTCGACAAAACTACAAATGCAACGAAGTTGTGCGCTGCACAAAACGGGGGTGCCAGGCCAGGTGCAAAACGGACCTGGCTGGCACCGTCACCTTGGATTTACAAAACATCCACAACCACCAGCCAGAACAGGATGAACAATTGAACCGCCAGAAATTGCGCCAAAAATGCAAAAGAAAAGCAATCGAAGATCACTTCGAAAGGCCATCCAAAATAAACCGCCGTGAAATCATGGCAGAAGATTCAGCAGAATTTCTACCAAATGACATTGTGTGCGCCAGGAAAGTCATTTATAGAGAGCGTAGAAAGGTGCTTCCAACGATACCAAAAAGCAGGCGAGAGACGCCCAATCTCTGCAGCAGTAACCAACTTGTTCCAACCGTGGGGAAAGAATGGTCCATTCCAACGATGAAGAAAGCGGGATTATCATCTTCACAACAGACACCAATCTTGCATTGCTTTGTGAAGATGAAGTGACTATCTATGGAGATGGAACATTTAAAATTTGTCCCGCGGTACTTTTACCAACATGTATACGCTGCACGCGTACAAGCAAGGGTTTTATGTGCCGTGTGTGTTTTGTCTTCTCCCGTCAAAGACTACAGCAACCTACATCAGCATGTTCAGCGTCTCAGAGAGCTATGTGCGGCATGGCACAGAACCTGAATTTCCGAGTCTCAAACATTCATCTTGACTTGAGACAGCGGTTCACCAAGCCCGTGAGAGAAGTGTGGCCTGGTACCAAGGTGAATGGCTGTCTCTTTCATCTTGGCCAAGCCTGGTGGCGCAAGATGCAGTCCCTTGGCTCGCCGATGACTACAAAGACCAAAATTCTGAGATTGGACGTTGGCTCAAGACGTTGTTTGGACTCCATATTTGCCACCAGAGGGATGTACCTGATACGTTTGCCTTCGATCTGATGGCAACTGCTCCGCAAGACCAAAGAATTGAAGCCTTCTGCGACTACCTACTTCAGACGTTTGTTTCTGATGCTGGTACTTTCTCTCCTGCAACCTGGGCATCCACTGAAATCAGCCATCTCCGCACAACCAATGCTTGTGAAGCGTTTCACAAGCATTTTAGTGACTTATTTTACCACAAGCACCCATCTGTGTTCGAACTGGCGGAGAAACTGAAAGCTGTGCAGACACAGACTTGCACAAAAGTAAATGCCATCACTTCAAGACTGTTTGCCAGTGGCTCAACGACGACAAAGACTTAAAAAGCTAAATGCAATGCTAGCTTGTCAAAGACAATACCATGCAGGTGAAATAGACCGATATGAGTTTGTGAAGGCAGTTGCTCACAAAAATTTGCCACGGACTTCTTGAATGCAGTATACAAGGTACTGACTGAGAGATAGAGATAGATAGATAGACAAAATGAGAGAGAGAGAGAGAGAGAGAGAGAGAGAGAGAGAGAGAGAGAGAGAGAGAGAGAGAATTTAATCACTGTTACTTTTATTTTGAGAGTGATTTAAGTACATTAAACTTATGATATTTTTTTATGCCTTACCATATAGGTTTGCATTCGTGCGGTGAGTGAGTGAGTGAGTGACTTAATGTGTGTGTGTGTGTGTTTGTGTGTGTGTGTGTTGTGTATGAGTGTGTTCTAAGTGTGCTACTGTGTATTCGCGCAATAGGAACATTAATACCTCGCGCAATAGGTGCATCTCGGGTCGCGCTATTGGGTTTACGGGTTTATCTATTAACTCGGTGTCATATTTACCGAGGTTCGCGCAATTGGGCTGCAGCCATCATTTGGAGGCCATGGAAGAAAAGGGATCCGAAAAAGGGTGGAGGGGGGGGGGGGGGGGGGTTACACCGGGAGTCTTCCTTTTTGGGGTGCAGATGGCGGGATGATCGTTGATGAATGATAAACAACAAAATAATGAATCTTGGTGTACATGTCATTAGCTTTTGCAGTTGTATATTTGCAGGTAGTGTCGGATAAAAAGTGAGAGAGAGAGAAAAGAGAGGGAGAGAGAGAGAGAGAGGGGAGAGAAAGAGAGAGAGAGAGAGAGAGAAGAGAGAGAGAGAGAAGAGAGAGAGAAATGTGTGTGATTAAAGATGATTCTAAAAAGTTTCAGCGATGAACTTCGCAAAAGATTTTAAATAGCTCCTCATTATCAAGCGATAAAATCTCGGATACATTTTGTCTGTTAACACGGGTTCCTGAAATAGTTTAAAATGTTTGCAGACATTGTCAAAAGTTTTGCCTTTAAAAAAAAAATGGCATTCATTTTCAACAGCATTAACCGTGCAAAGTTTGAAGATCTTTCAGCTTCAGTCTTGGCAAAGACCAGAGTTTATTCGCATTTTGACCGAAGGTTCTAGTTCGAAACCCAGCCAGCATGCTTCTGTGCCATTTACCTGTTATAACTAATAAATGGTTCTCTGCAGCTTCAAAAATTTAAGAAATCAGTCCTATTCTTGTTCTAAAGTATGCAGTGGGCAGTTTTTTGTTGAACCCATACATACTAGTCTATACATTTAGGTCTGAGATGACAAAATAATCATTCCCCATTCTGATTTAAACCGAACTATACCAAAATCGTTTTCTGTAAGAAGTTGAGTGTTTGTATGAGTGAACAGCATAGGCATTCGCAAAGTACGTGAGTGCTTGGACCGCGGGAAAAAGCGTTCAAGCAAGAAACTATTGACGTGTGAGCTGAACACACACACACAACATCGCTTCACTGATATAAAAACTTGTGCTTTAGTTAACTACACGCACCCCACGCATGCACGCACGCAAGCACTTGTACTCTCACACGCACGCACGCACGCACACGGATAATCTCTCCGACATTACTGGACAGTTCAAATTTTGTTAGCCTTTAGAAGGCTTTGCGGTTCATCAGATTTTACTGAACTGTTTATTCCATATACATGTATTGCGCAGTGAAATCATCTCCCAGTTTCCATTTTTATTTTATTCTAACGCAGAATGACGCACATAACACATTCTCTTGTAAATAAAAATCAGATTTTGATATGTCTCTTTGTTCTAATTTGGAAATTCACTTAACGTTGTGCTCATAGAGTGTGTGGTGTGTGTGTTGTGTTTTGTGTGTGTGTGTGTGCGCGTGTTGCGTGCGTGCGTTGCGTGCGGGGCGTGCTGCATGCGTGTGTGGTGTTTGTGGTTGGGGTGTGTGTTGGTGTGTGTGTGTGTGTGTGTGTTTTGTGCCTGCGCGCGCGCGCCCATGGGTATTTTTTACTGAAGAGAAAAATAATCTCGCAGGTAGGAGGGGAATGAGGGTGGGGGGGGGGGGGGGGGGGGGGGGGGGGAGAGCAAAAGAAAATTTCACTGTAGTTTTTTTTGTTCATGATAATGAAAATTTAATCTGGGGTTCTTGACGTAATTGGTTTCTATAACTTTTACATTTTGTTGTCAGTTTTTTTATTGTTGTCTTACATGTCAGCATAACTTAATTAGGCAATAAACTGGCTTCGATCAGGTAGTAAAACAGTCACTCCTGTCTTTCTGTCTGTAATGGATATCATTAAACATGATTTACAAGAACCAAACCCCCAAAATGGCATACGCACCTGGACGAAGGGTTTGGGGGCAAGTTATTGAAATATTGGGACATCGCGTGCTCACTGTTAACAATGTCATCACAGGTGCGTTTTTATTCCCCTCACTGTCAAGAGGAAGACGCCAAAGCTCAAACTAAAATACTAGCGAAAATCTCAACAGATTGCTAATACCCATATTCAGAACAGATCCCACTTAAAATTCCACAACCCAGAACGCACAGAAACTAAGGGAATGCATTCCCTCTGATTTCACACGCTGTTTGTCCATAGCAGAGATTCTTCATTTTCATTGCTCTGTGCCCAAGCCTGTAGCTAGGTACTGAACTGGCAGTGTCATACAAAGAAATTACAAGTTTCAAAAGTCAGCAGTACTATTAAAGATAGTGATTTCTTCTTTCTTTTAATAAAAGCATTATTTTCATCATGAAAAGATGATAACAATACGTCTCAAATATACTCGTGTGAATGGAAAAGCTTACTGGTAATGTGTTCAGGAAGTGATAAATTAAAAAGCTAACAGGATGTTACCATTTTTCTTTCGATGCTCTGTCTGTTTTTTTTCTTCTTCTTCCATTTCGGTTTTGATTAATATATTTATTTATTTGCCTACACCTGTCCCTTTCTACCCTAAATCATTCTTTCTATCTCTGTCTCCATATATGTGTCTCTCTGCCTCTGTCTCTCGTGAAATGTATCCTAAAGATACACGAGTATAATTCGTTAAGAAAATACACAAAAGGAGATAAAAACCAAATGGTCGCTTGAAAGGAATCTGTGAAAAAGAGTGTGGGAACAAGTCAGGGGAAGACTGGCATAACGAGTGTAAAGCGTTAACAGCCGCATCGCAGTCTTGTCACAGATGGCGTTATTTGAGGAAGCCGCTGGAGCCCAAAGTCTCCACAGATGGCGCATTATGTCCCCTGATAACACTGACGCCCGTATGCCAAACAAAAACCACTGACCACACACGACTCAACTTGTGAAACTGGTTGGATGTCATCGATTCACTTGCTGATGTTTATTGCAGACTTGTGTTTTCATATCGCTGGGGCCCACCCTCAGCACACTGAACAAGCAGAGCCATGTAAGGAAAGCTTTGTTCTGACGACCTGGATTACGATTTTGATAGATAAGAGAATAGTTCTAATTGTGGAAAGAGTGTAGATCACACGTAAAATGTCCAAGTACTGTTTTGTATCAGTCTATGAGTGCAACAGAATTCTGAATCTTACCTGCAGTTTTAGCAGCTGTTGAGACCGTTTGTCCATTGCTGTGTCAATGGAGCAAAACAGTTAGTAACTTTTTGACGCTAAATGGACATCCACAGTGCAAAATCTGTTATAGCAATGGTTTTCTGTCGTATATTGTGGCCATACACCTGAACCTTGAATTACCGAGTTCATGATCAGTCTCACTTATGGCATAAAGTCAGCGCAAAAGGCAAGATAATTGCTCTCAGCACATGGAAATTACTTATAAGGTATGCAAACACATTTTTAGGATGAAAAGTTCTCTTTTCTTGAAGAATTTAAATCGCAGTATGTTCATTGTATATAATCTCACAATTAAAACAGTTTTCTAGTGTAAAATTATAGCTTCTTTTCCAGGAGTGAGTGCTGCGTCACAATAGAACGGCGCCACCAATTTTCCATTTTTTCAAATTGTTCATTGAAATTAGTAACGTCCCTTCGCAAACGTTCATTTGCCCAGTGTTTGTCCCACACAGGTTTTTGCTGTCCTGTATATCACGCCTATTAACTGAAATAAAATCATGGACAGCGCTCATGATCGTGCCTTTTTAACGTAGTGGGCGTTTCAGACCGTGTAAAGAGTATCAACAAGTTTGGACGGAATGGAGTGGTATAAACAGGTATATGGTTTCTGGGTGTGATCGTACTAAAAAAGCCAGTAGAAATATACGTTATCATTTCTTTTCAGTGCCTTGGTTGATGTGTCGGCTGATTTTTTTTTCTCTTTCATTGTTTTGCTTATTCATTTACCCCCACTTGTCCCTCGGTACCCCTGTCCGTCTTCACAAAAGCATCTCGCTCACTTCCCTCATTCGTTCTGTTTTGCTCGCAAACTGAGTGGACGTTGTTCTCAAGAGTTTATGAAAATTGAATTCAACCACATGGAGAAAAAAATCCAAGGTTTCTGTTAGGAAACTATGTTCAAACAGGTACACAGCAGAACATTAACTCCTCAGCACTGACAGACGGCATGTTGTTCCACTGATAATATCGACACCCAAACTCCAAACAAATGTCGGGGTTCAGAAACAACACTAATACGGCGATGATATTGATTTGTTGGCTGAGTGGTGAGCACAAAAAAGGATCTTACCACTTGTTATATTGTGTCTGCAGCTGGCACGGCGAAGCAGCGTATTATGGTTAGGAGAATACTAGCTTAAAAAGACCTGCAGCTAACAAACAAGGAAGGTAACTTTTGCGCCCATCTCGAAACATTTAAAGGTACGTAGCTCCAAAATGCTGTTTGTGGACCCATCACTTAGCACGTATGCAACACACAGAGTAACCAAGGAAACTCCTCACTCCTCTCCCACCGCGACAGGACGTTCCAAGTTTGCCCATGTCTCTTATCTAACCCACCTCCATTATCACTGTACTCTTTAACAGAATAATATTCAATAATATATCAACGATTTCCTTGTGAAGAGCAATGAAAATCTGAAATGAAACGACTGCTGTGGAAACAGTATATTTTTGGAGTGTGCCAAAAGAAGCAGACTTGTTTTAACTCTCTGACGCCAGAAAGATATTACAGTGAATACTATGGTATCGGTAACGTCAGTCTGCTATTATGGCGAGCGTGCAAATGAGGCATGATACCGATTTTTATGCTCAGTGTCCTTTATGGGTCGATAATCAGCGCGAAAAGCATAGATTGATTTGCCCAGTGTACATTGCAGAAAGGCTGTTATCACCGTCTACATCGCGCATGCTGCAGATGGTTGAAGCAGCCGTCACACGACTCGCAGATCACTGTAAGGGATGTCAACGCAGTTGAGGCAGAATGGTCCAAAACGATACTGGTGTGGTGGCAGTAAAAAGATGTCAAGATACAGCCACTTCGCGACAGTGCTTTCTTTTTTTTTCGGTTTGCTTAGGTTGTGTTCGTTTGTTGATTTTTATGGTCTGGTTGGAACTCATTTCAGTTTACGTTAAAATCCTTATAATTTCAATATTGATTATTAACTGATGAAAAAGACAGCAAACTAACCATCGCATTTCAAGTTTGCACCCAGGGGTGCAATAAAGAGGACTGTGCGCATGTGGAAAAAAAAGAAGTTGTGAATGCATGCAAACGCTCGCACGCGATTATCGACTTCCCAAAAGAATAGGGCCGAAATGTGAAATGTATTTCCCTTGGGGGAGAAATAGTTTGCTTTGCAGAGTACTAGTTCCGTTGAATGGATGCTGGAGAAAAGATCAAGTGTTTGGCCGTGAGCACATCAATAAGGACTTTACGCTGGGGTTTTTTCCCCCGTGAAACGAAACCCAGTCTTTCATCGCATGCTACCAGCATTGTGGGTATGTCGGAAGTAAGATGGACAGGCTTTGGAGAAGCAATCACAGAGAAGGACACAAGATGTGGTACAGTGGCGAAGAGTCACTACATGAAAAAGGCGTAGCTTTCATCGTACGCAAAGAAATCACTGGATGCATCTGAGCTGCACACCTGTTAACAGCGAATCTCACATTCGGGGTGTCGGCCAAACCAAAGAACTCAACATCAAAACAGGTGTATGCTCCAATACCAGCCACGAAGATCAGGCGGGGGAAGAATTCTACGAGAAAGTAGAAGACACCATCAAAAAGCCCAAGAAAGACATCATCATAGTTCAGGGGACTTCAACGCCAAAGTCGCCCAGATGCCTACAAAGAGGGGCTGGAACAGTGGGTCAATAGGGCCAGGGAGTGAAAACTAAACGACAGGGGACTTCGCTTCTGGAGTTTGCCTGCACCAAAGGCTCACCATTGCCAACCCCCTTTTCCCCCCACAAACTGTCAAGAAGACAACCCTGGCATGCCCGAACGGAATGACTCACACCAGATCGACTTTGTCCTCACTCCGCGGCGCTTCAAATCAAGCATAAATAAAGCAAAGACGAGGACAACCCCGGAGCTGATATAGGCAGCGACCCCCGATCTCGTGCTGCTCACAATGAAGATCAAATTGAAGAAAAGTACCAACCTGCGCAGCCACGCATCAATTTTGACCTGGAGAAGCTAAAATACCCAGAGATAGAAGGGGCTTCCAGGCACAGCTCGGGGGCGGTTCGCAGCACTCAACCTCCTGGACAATGACATCAACGACTCAAAAAACAAGCTTCAATGAGGCTGTCTGCGAAACAGCAGAGGTACTTGGCGACAGAGAAGAAACACCAAGCATGGATCTAAAAACGACATCCTTGACCTCTGCGACAAAAGAAGATCCCCTGAAGGAATACGAAAAATTCCAGCCCTGAACAAGCCGCACAGTATCGAAAAACCAAACAACCTTGTAAAGAAGGAAATGATTGAAGCCAAAGAACAATGGATCAATAATCAGTGCGAGAACATCGAGAAAAGCATGGAAAAGGGAAAACAGCAAAAAAGCCTTCACCCACACTGAAAAACCTCACCAAGACGCAGCAAAACAGATCGTCAGTCATCGAGGATACCTCAGGCGGAGCTGCTGACAGAAAGCTCCGCTGTTTTGAACAGATGGACACAGTACTGCCAAGAACTTTACAACTACCCTATACAGCCAGACGACAGTCGTTTGGGGGGGACTCACACCATAAAGGGAATCCTCACCACTACCAGTGATGAAGAAGAAGTGGAAGAAGCCATGGGCAGCCTTCCGGCAGGGAAATCCCTGGAGCAGACAATATTCCAGCAGAGCTGCTCAAAAAAGGGAGGGAAGGAATTGGTCACTCTAGTAACTTTCGATTTGTCAGAAGATCTGGGAGACAAAACAGGGCCCAGATGGACTCAATCACTCATCATCCCCCTGCCCAAAAAGGGAAATCTACGCCAATGCCAAAAACTACAGAACAATAAGTCTCATTAGCCACACCAGTAAAATCATGTCAGAGTCCATCTTGAATCGACTGAAGAAGAGGCGGAAGAACACCTGGGGGAAGAACAAGCTGGATTCAGGGCAGCAGAAGCACAGTAGAACAGATCTTCACCTGCCGGATACTGATGGAGAAACATCTGCAACATCAGAGAACCTGTTC
Organism: Conus ventricosus; assembly: GCA_018398815.1. Lineage (NCBI taxonomy): Eukaryota > Metazoa > Mollusca > Gastropoda > Neogastropoda > Conidae > Conus > Conus ventricosus. The sequence continues at coordinate 18,925,829 of CM031607.1, forward strand.
CAAAACTTCATTGACTTTAGGAAAGCGTTTGACAGGGTGTGGCACAAGGGTCTGTGGCAAGTGCCAGAAAGTTTGGCATAGAGGAGGGTCTCGCCCAAACCATCCAGGCGCTGTATAACCCCGCCAGCAGCGCAGTCCTCCTCAACAACCAGATAGGGACTACTTCAAGACCACCGTTGGAGTCCGTCAAGGGCTGCCCCTATCTCCCGTACGTTCAATCTCTTCCTGGAAAATATCATGCGTGAAACCCCCCATGACTTCCACTCCACTGTCTCCATCGGAGGAAGAATCATCAATAATCTGAGGTTCGCAGATGACATCGACCTGATGGGGAGGCAGCAACGAAGAACTACAAGACCTGACAAAGAGACTGGAAGAAAGGGCAGGTGCATATGGAAAAGGAGTGAGCACAGAAAAAAGCAAAGCCTGGGCAACAGCACAACCAACACCCCTGCTGAAATCTACATAAAAAGGACAACAGCTTGAAGAAGTGGGCCTTTCAATACCTTGGCGCCACTCTCACCAAAGACGGTCGCTCTACAGCGAAACAAGACCAGACTAGCGATTTGCAACAGCAGCAAAGGCAAAGCTAAACAAGATCTGGGAAAAGCAGGGAGATCAGCTTTCCTTACAAAGATGAAGCTGTACAAGTCCCTGGTGCTGTCCATCCTGCTGTATGGCTGCGAAGCTGGCCATGACAGCAGGACCACTAAGAGAATCCAGACGTTTGAAACTAAATGCTTCAGGCGCTTGCTCGGGATCTGTTGGCAAGACCGGGAAGACAAACGACCTTGTGAGGAGCCAAATAACAACACTTGCAGGCCCCAGAACCCCTCTTGCAACAGTCAAGAAAGAGGAAACTGTCGTGGTTCGGGCATGTCATACGCCACAATTCACTGCCCAAACAGTCATCCAGGGCACGCTGGAAGGCGGCAGACGAAGGGGACGACAAGCCAAATGCTGGATGGACAACATCAAAGAATGGACCAGGATGGATGGCCCCACGCTGATGCGAAGCAGAGGACAGGGCGGGTGGCGGTGCCTGGCTTTGAGAGTGTCTCTCATCTCTCCTCTACGCCCATCATGGGCAAGAGAATGATGATGATGATGATGAAACCCGCTTCTACACTTTGTTTTTTTCTCTTCCCTTTTCTCTTCCCTTTTCGATTCCCATCGCATGGTTACGCAGATCGCTCAATTTTCCACATTTTAAACTATGACCGTCTGTCTGTCTGTCTACCTGAACCCTCGATGTCTCGACCCTGTCTGGTTTCTCTCTCTCTCTCTCCTCTCTCTCTCTCTTCCTCTTTTCCCCTCTCTCTCTCTCTCTCTCTCCCCTCTCTCTCTCTCTCTCTCACTCTCTCTCTCTCTCGCTTGCTCTCTGTCTGTCTGTCTGTCTGTCTGGGCTGTCTGTCTGGGCTCTCTCTCTCTCTCTCTCTCTCCTCCCCCTTCTCTCCTCTCTCCTCTCTCTCTCTCTCTCTCTTCCCCCCGTATGTCTCTCTCTGATTTTGAATTGCATGTGCCGTGTGTTTAAGTATGTTATAATTATATATGCTAATAGAATGACCAAGGACACCAGAGCGAGAGAGGAAGAGAGAGAGAGGGGAGAGAGAGAGAGAGGGGAGAGAGAGAGAAGAGAGAGAGAAGAGAGAAGAGAGAGAGACAGAAAGGGGGAGGGACGGGGGAAAGGGGGAGCGAGAGAGACCACAGTGGAGGTTAGAGGAACGGCAGATTTTGTGTCATTTCCTTATTCTTTATTGTTCACACCCAGTCATCGAAAAGGGCTGGGTCACGGCTGAAACTACAAACACCCACCCCCTGAGAGAGAGAGAGAGAGAGAGAGAGAGAGAAGAGAGAGAGGTTTATTCCTTTATAGAAATTTTGGCCTATAAAAAGGAGTGAGGTGACTAGAAAAGGGGGTGAGTTGCCAAAGTGAGGCAAAGTGTGGTGACCAGAAGTGGAGAGACAAAGACAAGAGAGAATTGACACAGATGGGGGAGAGAGACAGGACAGAGAAAGGAAAAAAGAAACAAAACTGACGAAGCCGTTCCATGCTTGGAATTAGAATTCATTTCAGAGGGGGACACGGAAAACATTTTAAAATGCACCACTTCTCTGCGTGGAAAACGGGCCCCAACAACAACAACAACAGCAGAAGATTTTGAACACTATCGCAATCAGTGCATGAAACAGCGAACAAACCCCAAACCCAACACAATAAAGGCCTGTATTTATCGATGACGCTAAGCTGTCAGTGCGCGTGCATGCAGGTTGCAGGGTATGGGTGACCTTCAGTCGGAAGTGGCCTCGGAAAACGAGGAGCTGAAGTCTCTACTGAGCCACTACCAGGAGGAGAACCGAGGGCTGGGGAGCCGCATCGTGCAGCTGGAGAAAGAGAACCCACGCTCAACTTTCAACTGCACGACGCCGAACAGAAGGTGAGTCCGCGAAACTCATTTCGGATCGATGTCGCGCGTGTAACCGCATTTTTAGTACGTAACTGACGTACATACTCGCTTGTACAGAATATGCCTACTGCGCGCGCTTGTATGCTTGCACCTCGCACACTCACGAACACGCACACACACACACACACACACACACACACACACACACACACACACACACACACACACACAACTCACACACACACACGCACGCACGCACGCACGCACGCACACACGCACATGTGTATGTAAACACGCATGCGTACAAACAGCATGCCTTCTTGTACTCACACACTCACGTGAATATGCTTACACTCGCGTGTGCGGATATATGTTGTCACACCAGTCGTGTGGACAAGTTAAAATATGTCGTTGATGACATATCGACATTTCCGCATTGCTGTCATGAAGTAGTGAGGGATCGATCATAAGGTGTTTCGGACACACTAAGTGGATAATGGAGCTCTAGGTCGTTCTCTTCTTAACTAAAATCGTCAGTCCCACATGATAATCTGTTTCCATGGAATATGGAGATAATGCAGAAGTGGTTTGATTTTAGAACGAGTTCCAGATGCAAAGCATGTTCAGCAATTATAAATGAGCTGCTCGCAATCCCAAACAGTATGGGTTCCTTGATGCAGATTGCTACAGTACCTACAGTAAACAATAACACAGCAGAAAACCAGCAAAAAATCTTCCAGTAGTGATGATCCACCGGAAAAGGAGCAGCATTTATTCGCTTGCTGTTTTGTGATGGTTACTATTTAAGTACAGCTTTGCTAGTAATTGTTTTTTGTTTCGTGTTAGAAATAAGAGTGGGTGACACCAGTTTTGTTTTTAAGGAAAAAGACATCTTCATTTGAGTCTTCTCGTAAACTTTCCACTGTCAAGCACTCCCTACAATTTCTTTCCTACCATTCTTTGCTTGAACATTACCTCACTGTTCTGACACCGCTTTTATTTTTCTGTGAACAGCTTTCCCTTATCACTTCATCAGTGCTGACATAAGTATACCACTAGTAGGTGATATTGACCCTATAAGTTATGCAGTTTTGACTGGCTTTCTGTTGTCACCCCCAAGACAGACACACAGACAAACAGGACTCGAAACGGTATGCTCCTTAGGTTTTGCCTCTGCACAGTAATACTAATGGATAACCAGGTAACCAGAATCATACTAAACATCGCTGATGACAACTATTTTAATGACACAACAGGTTTTTGTAGCGTGTCACATCATCCTGGCCCATCCCACCAAGAGAGAGAGAGAGAGAAAGAAGAGGAGAGAGAGAGAAACGATGCATGTGCACATGTGCAAACGTGGAAGTTTCCGATGGAAATGCAGTCGAAGCTTTTTCCTTTCTCCAGCTGCATTACCAAGCCACAATCGTTGACTTAATTTGTCACATCATCAAGGTGTGTGCGTGCATGCAATGCTCACTGCGGGATTCCTGCCGGCTGAGCGACAGTGAATGATCGATCGTTTACGTCAAGCTGTTCCAAGCAAACATAAACGATTGCATTTACTTATTTTTCAGTTACGCATCTGATTGCCACAGTGACATTCGTCGAGCATATTATAACAAACAAAAAAATTATAAAGTAAACATACATCAAACTGACTGCACGTCGATTGACATGATATAGTAAATTATATAAAAAATAAAGAAGGAAAAACGCATCAGAATGACCGGAAGTCAGTCGACAGAAACATTTTAAGAATAACAATGATAAAACACAAAAAGGTGGACAATGCTTTATGTTGCTTTGGTAGAATAAACGTTTTTACATGTACAAGAAACGCTTTATTTGTAACACTAGCATCCTCGTCGATGCTATGATCATTTGCTTCAGTGAGGTGCATCTATCAGATCTTTATCCACATGGATTCCATCGTCTCCCTTTCCTCCCTCCTTCCGGTCCACTCCTAATTTAATTGACGCTTCTCGAACCGCACCCCACCCAGCGCTCCGCTCCTTTCCCCCCTCTTTTTGACTTTGATTTGTGTGTGTGCAAAGCTGATGTGTATGTCTGTGGACAAGTCAACAATCAGTACTAGTGCCACCACATAGACGAACTTGAAAGTGTTCGTGTCACACACAAGAACGGTGACACGTATTCTCTGCAGTGACCTCTAACCTCTTCCTTCCGCTCCCTCCGCCCGCCTGCCCTCTCTCATCTCTCACCACTTCAGTGTAACTTATAATTTCTTTGATGTAATTAATCACTTGTATTACGTCTTGCTCACATTCTACAGTGTTTCGATTACCCCCTGCCGACACACACACACACACACACACACACACACACACACACACACAAACGCGCGCGCACACACACGCACGGACACACACACACACACACACACACACACACACACACACACACACACACACACACACACACAAACACATACACACACAGAGAGAGAGAGAGAGAGGAGAGAGATAGAGAGAGAGAGAGAGAGAGAGAGAGAACTGAAAGTAGCGTTGTGCACTGCAGTGTTTTGCCTCTTCTGTAAATGGATACAAGGCACAATCCATAATATTAATCCTTCCACCGTTGACAGCTATTTTAATGACCAAACAGTTTTTGGTGGTGTGGCACACCAACGCAACATTAGACGGAAGAGAGAGAGAGAGAGAGAGAGAGAGAGAGAGAGAGAAGAACGATGCATGCGCACATGTTAAACGTTAAGATGCAAGTAAAATTCAGGTCCTGCCCTGTCTCTGACTGCATAACCAGCCCTAATGTTGATTCAGTCTGCCAATCATCAAGCAGTAGTACGTGCATGCAATGCCTGTTCTGGGAATTTCAGTCGGAATCTTCTTCCGAGTCTTACCCTTAGGGACTCCATTATCCTCCCAACCTTCCCTGTCCCAAGACTTCTTCTGAGACTCTTTGTATACTAGATGAGCAAAACTGATGTATTCTAGCGTGCATGACTTTTCCGCGGGCACTGATGCCTCTTGAAGTTACTGAAAGTGTCACTATTACAGAAAAATTGCACATAACCCTGGGCAATGACCAGCTTCCCTTTTCCCGCCTTCCTCTTTCGCTATAACCCCCTCTTTTTCGTTATAGTACTGTGTATCGATTCCACGAGCTTCGCCGATTTAAGTCATCTGCCAAAACAATTGAACAGGACCTCAAACAGTATTTTATTCTGCTGTTTTCCTTCCACACAGGTGAAACAACCGGACATAACAAGCTAGTTATGATAATATTAAAACGTCACTAACAACTACTTTAATGACTGAGCACGTTTTTTTTTGTATGCCTCACCATCCCAACTGTCAGGGCAAAGAAGAAGAGAAAGGGAAAGGACAAGAAGCAGAAACGAAAAGATGAAAACGGTTCAACATGTAGGAGTCTTTAACGTTGCGGATGCAAATACAATTTATACAGTCCTTTCCCTTCTCGAACTGCTTGCCAAGCTACAATCGTTGACTCAATTTCGCAACCATCAAGCAGTGATGAGTTCCCGAGTTCCTATGGGCTGCGCGATGATTGGCAATCAATTGTTTTATGCCCAGCTGTTCAAGGTTGACATCTTAACGATTGCATTGACATATATTCCAGTTTCGCAACAGTGGCACGACGACCTAGCAGCGAACACTTTGTTGCAAACAAAGAAAGTCCGAGTAAAAACGCGTGAGAATGGCAAAAAGCCAACCGACATAACAATAATAATAATAAGAATAAGAAGTAGAAGAAAAATAAGGAAACTTATTTGTTAAATGGCTGACAATGTCATATGTTGCTTTGGTACAATAATGTAAATAAACGCCTGCATGATAACACTGGTGTCAGACATGTATAGTACACAGATCGTTTATTCAGTCCGACCCATCTGCCAGATCTTACTGTTGGAAATATCACCCTCCCATTCCTCCTTTGTTTTACCATTATGGTTTTTTCTCTTGCAAATGTGACGTGATGTACATAGACCGGTCCCCTTGGCCAAACTGAAAATGAAAATGCCACTCATAGAAGAATTTATACTGAAGCTTCCTAGATTGCACTGGCAATGAAAACCCCTCGCTCCCTCCCCCCTAGTTATCTGCCACCCTTTCACTTCATCCCCTCCTTTTTTGCCACATTACCCCACTCTTTCCATTAATTCTTTAGTGTATTGTCACACGTCGGTCCAAAATTGCCTTCCAGTGAAGGAATCTGTGTTGTAAATTGGAAAATATTTTAAACTATGAAGATCTGTTACGCATCATTTAGTTCATTGGTTGGCCGATAGATCGTTCCATGCGTCTCAAATTTCAATTACTGCACAGTCAATCATTGACAAGATATATAACGTGCAGACAACTCGATACAAAATTCGTCATCACAATTCCTTAACAGCGTCTGCTCAACTCTCTCAGTATACCTACTTGCCATCTACATTTTAGAACAAAAACAAGAACTGTTATTTTTTAAGTTGCCTTAAAAAAACAGGTACAGGTGCACAGACAGAACAGACAAAAAATTAGTTGGTAAGGGTTCCTTTTTTTTGGGTGTTAATTCATGAATGTAAAATTTGTGTAACTCAAGACTTCTTCCATGACTTCATGATCAGCGATTGGGGCGCCGCACTAAAGGACTGTTTCATCAAGTTCTTCCAGCTCTGTCGGTTGAGTGCCAAGACAGTTTTCTCTGCAAATGATTTTCTTCTTAATTTGCAATGTTGCCAGTGCATCTCCCCCAACTCCCTGTCATCACCATTCTCTCTCTCGTTAAACACTTCCCTGGCACTGATCTTTTTACGTGGCCATAGCAACGTTGTTTTCATTTCACAACTGATGTCAGCAGATCTTCATATGGTCCGATGCTTGATGGTTTGGCGCACTTGTTGATTTGTGTACGATCATATATCTAATGTGCTCTATTTTGCGTTGACACCCCATTTCCATGGCTTGTATTCATCTTTCGAGATCCGCTGTAGGTGTCAATGTCTCACACGCATACGAAAGATGTAAAACCAGTGCACGGAGA
>CM031607.1:18934264-18939264 GCA_018398815.1 Conus ventricosus
TTTAGCAAACGTATTTGCCGTGTTTGTCCCACACAGGTTTTTGTGCTGTCTGTATATCACGCCTATTAACTGAAATAAAATCATGGACAGCGCTCAGTGATCGTGCCTTTTTAAAGTAGTGGTCGTTTCAGACCGGTGTAAAGAGTATCAACAAGTTTGGACGGAATGGAGTGGTTATAAACAGGTATATGGTTCTGGGTGTGATCGTACTAAAAAAGCCAGTAGAATATACGTTATCATTTCTTTTCAGTGCCTTGGTTGATGTGTCGGCTGATTTTTTTTTCTTTCATTGTTTTGCTTATTCATTTACCCCCACTTGTCCCTCGGTACCCCTGTCCGTCTTCACAAAAGCATCTCGCTCACTTCCCTCTTTCGTTTGTTTTGCTCGCAAACTGAGTGGCGTTGTTCTCAGAGTTTATGAAAATTGAATTCAACCACATGGAGAAAAAAATCAAGGTTTCTGTTAGGAAACTATGTTCAAACAGGTACACAGCAGAAACATTAACTCACTCAGCACTGACAGACGGATGTTGTTCCACTGATAATATGACACCCAAACTCCAAACAAATGTCGGGGTTCAGAAACAACACTAATACGGCGATGATATTGATTTGTTGGCTGAGTGGTGAGCACAAAAAGGATCTTACCACTTGTTATATTGTGTCTGCAGCTGGCACGGCGAAGCCAGCGTATTATGGTTAGGAGAATACTAGCTTAAAAAGACCTGCAGCTAACAAACAAGGAAGGTAACTTTTGCGCCCATCTCGAAACATTTAAAGGTACGTAGCTCCAAAATGCTGTTTGTGGTACCCATTCACTTAGCACGTATGCAACACACAGAGTAACCAAGGATAATCCTCACTCTACTCCCACCGCGACAGGACGTTCCAAGTTTGCCCATGTCTCTTATCTAACCACCTCCATTATCACTGTACTCTTTACAGAATAATATTCAATAATATATCAACGATTTTTCCTTGTGAAGAGCATTGAAATATTCTGAAATGAATCGACTGCTGTGGAAACAGTATATTTTTGGAGTGTGCCAAAAGAAGCAGACTTGTTTTAACTCTCTGACGCCAGAAAGATATTTACAGTGAATACTATGGTATCGGTAACGTCAGTCTGCTATTATGGCGAGCGTGCAAATGAGGCATGATTACGATTTTTATGCTCAGTGTCCTTTATGGGTCGATTAGCAGCGCGAAAAGCATAGATTGATTTGCCAGTGTACATTGCAGAAAGGCTGTTATCACCGTCTACATCGCGCATGCTGCAGATGGTTGAAGCAGCCGTTCACACGACTCGCAGATCACTGTAAGGGATGTCAACGCAGTTGAGGCAGAATGGTCCAAAACGATACTGGGTGTGGTGGCAGTAAAAAGATGTCAAGATACAGCCATCTTCGCGACAGTGCTTTCTTTTTTTCGGTTGCTTAGGTTGTGTTCGTTTGTTGATTTTTATGGTCTGGTTGGAATCATTTCAGTTTACGTTAAAATCCTTATAATTTCAATATTGATTATTAAACTGATGAAAAAGACAGCAAACTACCATCGCATTTCAAGGTTAGCACCCAGGGGTGCAATAAAGAGGACTGTGCGCATGTGGAAAAAAAGAAGTTGTGAATGCATGCAAACGCTCGCACGCATTATGATTTCCCCAAAAGAAAGGGCCGTGTGAAATGTTTTTTCCCTTTGGGGGGGAGAAATAGTTTTGCTTTAGGTACTAGTTCCGTTGAATGGATGCGGGAGAAAGATAAAGTTTTTGGGGCCGTGAGACTAATGGGATTTCGCTGGGGTTTTTTCCCCCGGGGGAAAAGAAACCCAGTTTTTTTCACGCATGCTCCACATTGTGGGTAGTCGGAAGTAAGATGGACGGCTTTGGGGAAAAGAAATCAAGAGGGGGCCCAAAGATGTGGTAAGGGCGAAAGTCAACATGAAAAAGGCGTGTTTTCACTTCGCAAAAAAAATCACGGGGGATGCATTTTGGGCGCCCCCTTTTTAACGCGATTATCAGCATTCGGTTGGGCCCAAACCAAAGAACACCACAACAGGTGTTGCTCCAACTACCAGCCACGAAATAAGGGGTGGAAGAATTTACGAGAAATAGAAGACACATCGAAAAACCCCAAGAAAGACTTCTTTTTCGGGGGGGACCCCCCAAAGTCGGCCCGGGCCCTACAAGACGGGGGAAAGTGGGTCAATACGGCACGGGGAAAATAAGACAGGGGACTTCCCCTTCGGAGTTTGCCTGCCCCAAAAAGGCTCCCTTTTCCAAAACCCTTTCCCCCCAAAACTGTCAAGAAGAACAACCTGGAGCCCAAAAGGGAATGACCACAACCAATCGACTTTGCCCCAACCCGCGGGTTTTCAAATAAAGCATCAAAAAAGCAAGACGGGGACATCCCCCGGGAGTGATATAGGAGCCCACGATCTCGTGCGTCACATAAAGATCAAATTGAAAAAAAAGTAAAACCCTGCGCACCCACGCATCAATTTTGCCTGGAGAACTAAAAACCCAGAGATGAAAGGCTTTTCCAGGCACAGCTCGGGGGGCGGTTCGCAGCACTAACCCCTGGACATTGACTCAACGCCTCACAAACAGCTTAAATGGGGCTGTCTGCGAAACAGCGAGGAGGTACTTGGGCAAAGGGGGAAGAAACCCCAAGCAGGATCTCAAACGACACCCTTTGACCTCTGCGAAAAAAGAAATCACTGAAAAATAGAAAAATTCCCAGCCCTGACAAGCCGCACTTTCGAAAAACCAAACTTGTAAAAAAGGGAAATGATGAAGCCAAAGAAAAATGGATAATAATTTGCGAGAACTCGAGAAAAAGCATGGAAAAGGGAAAACAGCAAACATGCCTTCACCACACGAAAAAACCCCCCAAGACGCAGCAAAACGATCGTCAGCACGGGGATACCCAGGGAGTGCTGAAGAAAGCCCCCGCTGTTTTGAACGATGGACCAGACTGCAAGAATTTAAAACTCCTATACAGCCAGCGACGTTTTTTGGGGGGGATAAACCCCAAAGGGAATCCCTCCCCATCCCAGTGATGGGGAAAAGAAGGGAAAAGCCACGGCACCCTTCCCGGGCGGGGAAATCCCCCGGAGGGGAATTTTCCGCAGAGCTGCTAAACGGGGGGAAAGGAATTGGTCCTTAGTAACACGATTGTCAGAAGATCTGGGAAAAACATGGGCCACAAAAATGACTAAATCCTCATCACCCCCCTCCCCAAAAAGGGAATTCTCCCCAATGCCAGAACTCAAAAACAATAATCTCATTACCCCACACCAGAAAAATCGCTAGAGTCATTTTGAATGACTAAAGAAAAGGCGGAAGAAACCCTGGGGAAGCAAGCTGGTTTCAGGGCGGGGAGAAGCACATAGAAAGATCTTCCCCTCCCGGATACTGTGGAGAAACATCTGCAACATCGAAGCCCTTTTTTCCAAACTTCTTTGACTTAGGAAAGGTTTGACGGGGGGGAAAAGGGGTTGTGGCAAGTGCTCAGAAAGTTTGGCATAGGGAGGTCCGTCCAAAAACCTCCAGGCGCTGAAAACACCCCAGCAGCGCAGTCCTCCTCAACAACCAGATGGGGGATACTTCAAGACCGTTGGAGTCCGTCAAGGCTGCTGCACTCCCGTATGTTCACTTTCCTGGAAAATATCATGCGAAAAACCCTCCTGACTTCCACTCCCTTCCCCATCGAAAAATATCAATAATTGAGGTTCGCAGTGACACGACCTGATGGGAGAGAACGAAAATACAGCCCTGAAAAAGGACGGAAAAAGGGCGGGTGCATAGGGAAAGGGAAAGTGAGCACGAAAAAACAAAGTCCTGGTCAACAGCACAACCCCCCCAGTGAAAATCTACATAAAGGGACAACACTTGAAGAAGTGGGCCTTTCAAAACCTTGGCGCCCTTCACAAAAAGGGTCGCTCTACAGCAGAAATAAGACAGCACGATCGCAACAGCGCAATGGAAAAGCTAAACAAGTCTGGAAGGCAGGGAGATCACTTTTCCCACAAAATGAAGCGTCAAGTCCCGGTGCTTCCTCCTCTGTTTTGGCTGCGAAAGCTGGGCCGCAGCAGGGCCACTAAGAAATTCCCGGGGTTTTAAAAAATGCTTCAGGGCTTGCTGGGATCTGTGGGAAAACCGGAAAACAAAAGACCCTTTGAGGGCCAAATAAAAATCACTTGCAGGCCCCCCGAACCCCCCCTTGGCAACAGTAAAAAAGGGAAACGTGTGGTTCGGGAGTCTCCCCAATTTCCTGCCCAAAACAGTCATCCAGGGGACGCTGGAAGGCGGAGACGAAGGGGACGACAAGCCAAAAGGGTGGGAAAAATCAAAGAATGGGGCCAGGGTGGATGGCCCCACGCTGATGCGACAGGCAGGGGGGAGGGGGATGGCGGGGCCGGGTTCGGGGAATGTCTTTCTCTCCCTTACGCCATCAGGGCAAGGAAGGATGATAGATGACCCTTCTACACTTTGTTTTTTTTTCTTTCCCCTTTTTTCCCTTTCCCCTTTTCGATCCCATCGCATGGTTCGCGATCGCTCAAATTTTTCCACATTTTTAAACTATGACCGTCTGTCTGTCTGTTACCTGACCGTCGATGTCTTGCCCGTTGTTTCTCTCTTCTTCTCTCTCTCTTCTCTCTCTCTCTTTTCTCTCTCTCTCTTTCCCCCCTTTCCTCTCTCTTCTTCTCCCCTTCTCTCTCTCGCTTTCTTTGCTGCTTCTTTGTCTGTGTTGTCTGTCTTCCTTCCTCTCTCTTCCTCCTCTCTCTCTCTCTTCTTCTCTCTCCTTCTCTCTTCCCCCCGTTGTCTCTTTGATTTTGAAATTTCATTGGGCCCTGGTTTAAGTAGTTTTATTATATTTGCTAAAAAAGAATGACCCAAAGGGGCACCCGGGGAGAGAGGGAAAAGAGAGGAGAGAAGAGGAGAGGAAAAGGGGGGAGAGAGAGGAGAAGAGAGAAGAGGAGGAACAGAAGGGGGGGGGGAG
>CM031607.1:18944264-18946764 GCA_018398815.1 Conus ventricosus
AACGGTGCAGACAACTCGATACAAAATTCGTCATCACAATTCCTTAACAGCGGTCTGCTCAACCTCTCAGTATACCTACTTGCCATCTACATTTTAGAACAAAAACAAGAACTGTTGATTTTTTAAGTTGCCTTTAAAAAAGACAGGTACAGGTGCACAGACAGAACAGACAAAAAATTAGTTGTAAGGGTTCCTTTTTTTTGGGTGTTAATTCATGAATGTAAAATTGTTGTGTAACTCAAGACTTCTTCCATGACTTCATGATCAGCGATTGGGGCGCCGCACTAAGACTGTTCATCAAGTTCTTCCAGCTCTGTCGGTTGAGTGCCAAGACAGTTTTCTCTGCAAATGAATTTTCTTCTTAATTTGCAATGTTGCCAGTGCATCTCCCCCAACTCCCCTGTCATCACCATTCTCTCTCTCGTTAAACACTTCCCTGGCACTGGATCTTTTTACGTGGCCATAGCAACGTTGTTTTCATTTCACAACTGATGTCAGCAGATCTTCATATGGTCCGATGCTTGATGGTTTGGCGCACTTGTTGATTTGTGGTACGATCAGTATATCTAATTGCTCTATTTTGCGTTGACACCCCATTTCCATGGCTTGTATTCATCTTTCGAGATCCGCTGTAGGTGTCAATGTCTCACACGCATACAGAAAGATGTAAAATACCAGTGCACGCGAGAGTCTAATCTTGTGTTTCATGAAGATGTTATCGTCTTTCTGTATTAAATCTGGAAAGTGGTGATGTTGTCTTTACTGCCGTGGAGAGGATTTCTGGTGCAGATCCCTGATTGCAAATGACGGATTACAGGTAAGTGAACCGTTGTACACTTCCTACCTTCTCTTCATGGACAGTTGTGTTAGTAGTGATGTTGGTGTAGTGACTGACCATAAACTTGATCTTCTTGGCACTAACTGTAATGTTCGTCCAGTCATATGCAAAGGTTCTTCACTGCGTGCCATGCCATCGATGTTATCTGCAAAGCTAAGTTTCGCGATGGTTCTTCATCCAGTGCCTATTATTTGTGCTGACATGATCTCCAAATGCATTAGTCATGATGCATTCTAGGAATATGTTGAAGAGTGGGGTAGATAGAAAGAAGCCCTGAAGAACTCCAACTGGAGTATGGAACCAATCATCACTAGCACGTATGTGACAACCGCTCTTGTCGTTTTGGGGTGTAGTTGCTGATGGTGTTAATCAGCTTTTGGACCGATGTTACATTTCTTCTTTGTGGCTGCATAGCGCTTCCTGCCAGACTGTTGAACGCTTTCCGGAAGTCTTGAAAACTTGCTTACCTGTGGTGTTGAAGGTGTTTCCTTTTCTTTTTTTTTTGCGAAGGGCACGCAGCTTAATTTTACATCCGTTCGATGGTACTTCTGCTCTTGTAGAATAATGGCATGTGCGTGTGGCAGAAGTATATTTAGGATGATTTTGAGCATTGCTTTGCTGGTATTGCTGATCAGACAGGTAGTGCGGACAGTTCTTTTCTTTCTCGGGAAGGGTTCCGATTATTGATTGATTCCGTGGAGTGGGTCAGTCACCAGTGTGCCAGATTTTGTTCGGATGATGGGATATCAGTTACGTTAGTCCCCATGTTTTAAGAGTTCTGCAGGATGTTGTCAGTGTCTGTAACCACTCATAATCAGGACTTCACTACAGCTACTTCTTCACGGAGATTGGAAAGTCTCTTTTTCATGATCCTGTACTGCAGCACAGCTGGGCCTCCTTTGGTCTGCTTGTTGTAGAGTTCAGGGCAATATTCAGCCATCTGTCTCATGATGTCTTCTTCGTGTGTGAGATTTGCCGTCTTTGTCCAGAATGGGTTGATTTACTTTGCTTCCGTTGTTGTTGAAGTCTGAATTCGCCTTAAAATCTTCTTTGTATTATTGTTGTAAAAAACCTTTCGCAGTATAAATTTACTGTTGTTCTGTCAAGCTTTCCTTTATATTGTTTACTTTTGATTGATCCTCATGTCTAGAGAGCCGTTTTTCTCCACGTCAGTCTACTTGTGCAGTTTCAGACTTCTCCTAGTGTCAGAGATTCCAAGATATTGCTTGTGCCCATGGCTTGGGTTCCCATTGGTTTGTCCTAAGACTCTGTTGCTGTTGATTGTTCGTGAAGCCTTAAAGCAATCGTAGAAGGGTGAAAGTCCCAACAACGGCCGCTGGAATGTTCGCATGTCGAAATATTTCAGTTGTCAAACTGAACCTGATATGGTTATTTTCACTCTCGTGTTTTTTCTTTCATTGTATGTTAAAGTTCACCATTTTAAGGCCAGGATCACCGCCAGGTCGCTCCTAGATATAAGCCCTATTATTCGTGCCACACCTAAAGATATATGCATTGATACTGAACGTTTGGGAGTACCACGTCCATCGTCAGATACATATTCGCCGGGAATGTTGGCAACAAGTCATCATTTTGTCCCAGCAGGCGCAGTCACCGATCATTGATGGTCCTCAAAATGCATACCGCGGCATTCAGAGTGAC
>CM031607.1:18956764-18961764 GCA_018398815.1 Conus ventricosus
GTGATGATCCTTCCAACTGTTCTTCATCTGTCGAGTTGTTTTTGATAAAGAGAATCGGTCTAAGTGTTTTGAGTAATGAGGTCCGGCTAACTGTCTTTGAGTATAAAAATTCCCCCAACTGTTTTTTTCTTAACATACTGACCCGTTCATCTGTTTTTGAAGATGAAAATCTGTCTGTGTTTTGGGTATGACAACAGACACACACACACACACACACACACACACACACACACACACACACACACACACACACACACAAAATTGTTTTTGAGTATGAAGAGATTTTCAGTGTTTTTGAGATATCTTGTGGACAGACACAGGCAAGGGACTGGTCTGAAACACAGCGCTGTGCTCTGCAGTACTTTGATCGCTTGATCGCATGGCCAGACTGCATCAGAATTCACAGTGCTTCATTTCTGTCCGCTTTCTTTTACCTCCTTCCTAAGTATGTATTTAAACAAAAAATTCTGCTGATTGTTCGAGTCTTCTGTTATGTGTCTTATGTCTTAGTTCTTTTTCCTTTTTGTCAGCTATTTCTACTCTCATTTTTGGCTGGAAACTTCAGATCGTCGGTTCACCGTTCTCCCGTATATTGATGACCAGCAATAAAAGAAATAAATGAAAGCAACTTGCCTTCAATCCCTTATTTCAGAGTAACCCCATCTTGCCTTTAATCCTGTATTTCAGATTTCATGTTAATACATGCTTGAGATTCTTCTTCATCGATCGCTTTGTTTGATATTTGATATCAGAAGTACCCCCCCCCCCCCCCTCCCTCGAGTAAAACGATCAAAGATAAGTATATAAGAATATTTGATAGGATGTGAAAAAGTGGGGGTTAAATACAGCAGTAGCGGAATGCAAACATTGGATGTTACTTTGCGTGTTTGCACCTGTGGGGTGACGTGGGCGTGAGACATGGTGTTGGAGTGGAGGATGCATTGGGTGGCAGGGACAGTGGTAGACAGTTTCAGACCGTGTGGTCTTTTAAATGTGTTCATGTCTGATGACTAAATATTTATTGGTGAATCAGGTGGAATCGTGCCATGGCATACGCGAAGACTCGATGAGAGTGTGAATGGATTAGTAGAAGAGAGACCGCGTATTTCAGGGAGCTTGTGCATGACAAATTTGTATCAGTGTGCGTGTTGTTTTGTAGCTGAGCGGGAGAATGTGGATGTGAGCACACGTGGGTGTGGTTATTTTGCTTTGTTTTTCATCCGATTTGTCTATCTTTTGGGCTGCAATACCACAGAGATAGGTCCGTATAACCACATACTGCTCTCACGCGTGCATATGCAGGTGCTTCCGTCCACGCATACATGTATACAATCATAAACACGGGCACTCATACGCGTGTGCATACATTCAGTGGCACAAACACACACACACACACACACACAACACACACACACACACACACACACACACACACACACGCACACACACATGTCTGGACTAATGGCTTAGACCATATTAACTGGATACTGAGGGTCAGCGCACTGGGTTAATGCGGGGTCAGGCATCAGCTAAGTCAGGTCCGTGAGATCGTATTACCAACGCTTTCCTTGTTTGTTTCATCTCTCATGTACATATTTACCAGTAACTCCTGTGCATTGTATCTGTGAGCCAGCAGAACATCTTACAGCAGACGTCACCACAGAACTATTGTGCATTAATTTTGTTATGGCAGTTTTCCAATGTGTCAGATTTGAATTCGGAATTCAGTAAAAGAAAAATAATGACGTACGACCGTCGCTACATATTACCATGGATGCCAACGGCCTTTATCAAATGGTGATAAAGGCCGTTAGCATCCATGGTAATATGTAGTTTGGGGTTTGTTGGTCCAGATTTGATTGCACCCCCAAGGCGGGCAGTGAAGAGCCCCCACCAGTGAGGTTCTCACGCAAAGCTATCCGGTTACTTTTTCCCTTACGGGCGTTTTCTCTCAGTATCCGGTATGCGTTACCCCACAACTGTTCTGATGACGTTCTAAAGGTCGGTGCAGACTTTGCCGGAAGGGACCAGGTGGCTCATGTCAGTGAGACATGTGTTTCGTGCCAAAAACACACCTGTGCCACGCGCTTTTCTCTGGCGGCACACGATCGACGAACGACCTGTTGGAGCTTCTGTTGGATGGCATTAAGATGTAATCCTACTTTCTATGTATGTTGTAAGGCAAACTAATCGTAAATACTTGTTGCTTTTGATTGTTTCTGATTAAATTTTTATATCTTACTTGTATAAATAATGTTCGAAAGTAATGGATAATGAACTAAAAGGGCATGTTTGGTGACGTTTATTGAACAGTACTTCCTTCTGCTTTCATTAGGCACTATATGTCTAGGAAACTACCTTTTGTCACCACAGAGAAATCAGTGTATGATCGAAATGTTAAATGAAACGAACAGAAATAAATAAAGAAAAGTGTTTTACTCTGTATTGCGACTGTTTGCAACAGCAATAATTTCTACTACTACTACTACTACTATTACCACTTCTGCTGCTGCTGCTGCTACCACCACCACCACTACTACTACAACATTTTTCTTCTTCTTTGTCTGTTACTACTATCACACGTTTTGACCTTGACGTTTTGTCAGTCGGTAATGAACCCAGGATACACCCGTGGGAACATTGGAAAGTATGTGGCCGTCAGGCGGCAATGCTCGAACGAGGCTGGTGTCCCTCGTCCAGTTCTCTTGAACATAACACACAGACAGCTGGATTTTGTTTTCGTTGCATCTTATTCTGCCGGAAAATAGTACGATATTTTGGAGGACCAGGTTACTGTTAATCTCATTTCCCATTATCACGCGTGGATTTATGGCGCATTTCTTCACACAGCATGGCAGACACGATTGAAGCAAACTATGATCTCGTTTTCCACTCTTTCTCCAGGTGGGAACGCTTGGTGATTTGTTGTGTCTTTCCATCTGATCTATGGAGTCACCATCTCAAAAAAATTGTTGAAAGAGGCGTATTCCACACGTTGGAAAAGTAAAGTAATTGTGAACATCCTGTTGTTGTAGTCTTGTAGAAAAGAATGGTTCGCGACAAACGTCTTCCTTCTTGAATTGCGTTCAAGTATTGACCCACCATCTTCGATATCTTTGCTTCCTACTTAAGCAGCTGATAAAACTAATCAAAATAACACGAAGCAAAACTTCTTCTTCGGACCCCATATTCAAAGACTGGCGAGTGCCACGGTTTGTCCGGTGGGTAACTTACAGGTGTACACCGTCTGGAAAGGAGGAAGCCAGCAGGGATGTCCCATAAATTTTCGTCAACAGACCTGTACGCCGCGTCACTGCCGTGTCAGACTGGAAAGTACTGGAAAGGAGAAATGTGTCTCGATTGTTTAACGGACCCGGAACGTGTCCAAGGATCCATGCGTCAAGGAGTTGAGGTTATTCTGAAGGTTTTCAGGGAGATCTTCATGTGTTTGAATGATTAGTGTTGACCATCATGGGAACTCTTTCTCTCTTTCTTCGCGTACGCAGGCTGATACTCCCGCGGACTCCCTGCAGGCAGGCAAGGACCTATCCCATCTGCCCAACAAAGGGAGTGGAGTTTTGTGTGTATGACCATTTTTTATTCCGCCATTACGGCAGCCATACTCCAGCTTCGGGGAAGGTGCATGCTGTGTGTAACGTGTCATCCATACCAACGGCCAAAGTGGCCTTCTGTTCTGAAAGTTGGTGATGGGATTTTATGTGTGTGCAAGATGTTATGCGTGCGTTCACACACGGAACCTCGGTTTATAGTCTCATTCGAAGGACTGTATGGGAAATGGAGTCGGAACCAACGCTAACTCCGAGAAAAAATCCCCCCTGTACCGAAACGGCCCGGCGGAGCGTTTTTCCGAGGACAGCTTTCTATACAACATTTCGCTTCGGGATGCTTTCGTCTGATATTTTGACAAAGTGGCCGGCTCATCTGGTTCGCTTTTTCATCAGGATTAATTTAGACTGAGGGTATATTTGTAGGAGACAGCGCCGCTGTGTCCTGATCTCTTCCTGTCATTTGATTGCCGCCATTTCATGCAGGCAGACATGCTTGCCTTCTGTACACCGTCTACATTTCACAAGCATACGGGAAGGAAGAACGAAAGAAATGCAAGAAATACCGACCGACACGAATCTGACGTAACTAACATTTAAGATTAGCGGCCTTGACAAGCAAGCATAAGCGCGAAATTTTCAACTGTTACCCATTAAGAACCACATTGAAAGTAATAAATCTGTGTGTGTGTGTGTGTGTGTGTGTGTGTGTGTGGTGTGTGTGTGTGTGTGCGCGCGCGCGCGTGCGTTCGTGCATGCGTGCGTGCGTGATTTATTTATTCTTTTTTTCACACTCGTACAGACCGCCCTGCAGGAAGCGGACGCCGCACAGAAAAGCTTGGAGATGGACCTGTCGGAAGTAAGTGCATCATGGTGCCCTGTAATGTATTACATCATCCGATTACACCATGTATTGCACGATTCTTTACTGTATAACATACACTCTTGTCTTGTGCTTTTTGGAAACAGTCCTGGCTCAAAATCAAGCGTTTTCTCTCTATTCAAGCCTCCACCATCCCAGGCTGTTTTTTTTTTTTTTTTTTTTTTTTTTTAAATTTTTAACCCTTCTGTTATTACATTGAGGGGTCATATTACTTGAGAACATTTTACATCTACCAAAGGTCTGTAAGAAGACAACCAATGTCAGGTATTTGGCACAAACAAGGAGTCAGAATAAAGATTTGTTGCATCTGGCTTTGATCATATAGGGAAGAGGACGGGAAGAATGGAGGCGGGGTGGTGGTCAGATTCTGTGCTGTTTTTCAGGTATGTTCAAAATTTGAAAAAGGAAAAAAAAGAAGAAGAAAGAAACAGGGCCCAACGGGTAAGCTTATTTAACACGCACGCGCGCGCGCGCGCCACACCACACACACACACACACACACACACACACACACACACACACACACAGAACCGTTTCTTTTTTGTCAAATA
>CM031607.1:18966764-19004264 GCA_018398815.1 Conus ventricosus
AATCAGTCAGTTGTGTTATTTTCCTTTTTTTCTTTCTTTTTCTTCTTCTTCTTCAGACAACGCCTTCAGCCACGGCCGTCCAGCGTCAGTCAGATGGGCGGCAGTGAGAGCGATGACGAAAATAGCGATGACGATAACATCAGGGTCTTCCCCTTTACTGTGCCCGATCTCACTGTCCCCATGGAGTCATCCTCTATTCACACCGAGATCAAAGGCATGGTGGGTGGTTAGGGGACAGGTTTGGAGTGCTGGGTGTACTGGTGATGTTATTCATGATTGTAGGCGAGGGAAGTAGGAGGAGGAAGTTCCTCCGTGTGTGTGTGTGTGTGTGTGTGTGTGTGTGTGAAACAGATAGAATGAGAATACGAACTCGAAAGTTTATGACGATTGATGCCAAAGTCCCATATTGAAGGATTTACAGGATTTACAACTTCAACAATACAGTGTAGTAACTATTGTTATAATACAAGAGAAAGACAAGATCTGTTACAAACTAACAATGCCCCCAATAATTGCAAGTGTACTGTAGCCTACGTAACATTTTGTGCTTATTGATAATGGATGACAGTGATGGAGGAGAAAATGTCTTGTGGGTAAGAGCAGATTTACACAGAAATCACAGGGTGGTAATAATTTTAGACATTGCAAGGTTTTTTTCAAGGTCGTTGAAGATAGGGCGTGAAAATAATCAGTTCAGTCATCTTTAGCCAGATTACGTAAGCAGCATGTCAGTCTGAGAGAGAGAGGGAGAGTGAGAAGGGAGGGGGGGAGTATATGTGTGCACGTGTGTGTGTGTGTGTGTGTGTGTGTGTGTGTGTGTGTGTGTGTGTGTGGTGTGTGTTGTGTGCGAGCACACACGAATATGATTTGCCGGCATGTTTGAATGTATGTGGGGAAAAATATCCGATTTTTTCTAAGTACTGCATGCGTGTTCTGTTTGTGTGCTGCATTTCATGCGGACGAAAACAGGGGTTGTATATGAGTACATGCAGAAGGGGGGAAGAGGGAGGAATGGGGATCTGATGGTATGTCTGTGTGGGTGTGGGAG
Organism: Conus ventricosus; assembly: GCA_018398815.1. Classification (NCBI taxonomy): domain Eukaryota; kingdom Metazoa; phylum Mollusca; class Gastropoda; order Neogastropoda; family Conidae; genus Conus; species Conus ventricosus. Next base: position 18,967,813 of record CM031607.1, read on the forward strand.
TGTTTAAAGACCACTTGAAAAAAGAACAAGATGCGAAGCATATAAACGTACTCCCAGTTTTCCAAACCGCTTATAAATCAGCCAAGTGCTTTATGAGATAAGAAATAAAGGCGAAATAACGGTTTTAACGGTTATTTAAACCGATGTACACTTTTGAAACTGGTATTTTAGTCCTCACTGGCTAAAAGCCTGTGTACATACCAAATTTCATCCAAATCGGACAATATGTCATGAATAACGGTTTTTAACGGTCAGATTTGAAACACTGCATGGAAGTGCCATTTGTGTGTGATGACCTTTCTATATACAAAATTGCATTAAAATCCACCAATATATAAAAAATAACGGCAAAATAACGGTTTATCGGTTATATAACCGATATACACTTTTGAAACCGGTATTTTAGTCCTCACTGGGCTAAAGCCTGTGTACATACCAAATTTCATCCAAATCGGACAATATGTCAAGAATAACGGTTTTTAACGGTCAGATTTTGAAACACTGCATGGAAGTGCCATTTGTGTGTGATAACCTTTCTATATACAAAATTGCATTAAAAAACCCCCCAATATATAAAAAATAACGGCAAAATAACGGTTTTAAAAGGTTATATAACCGATGTGCACTTTTGAAACCGGTATTTAGTCCTCACTGGGCTAGAGCCTGTGTAGATATCAAATTTCATCCAAATTGGACAATATGTCAAGAATAACGATTTTAACGGTCAAATTTTGGAACACTATATAGAAGTGCCATTTGTGTGTGATAACCTTTCTATATACCAAATTTCATTAAAATCGACCTATATATAAGAAATAACGGCAGAATAACGGTTTTTAACGGTTGTTTAATCCATTTTCAGCATTACATCACTTACATATGGACAGAGGATCCGATTTGTCACAAGATCATCCATACCGCTTATAAATTGGCCAAGTACTTTCTGAGATATTCCATAAAGAAGAAAAACCGTTACAAGCCGTTACAACCGTTAGTAACGGCTATAACGGGGCAAACTAAAACATCAGGCATCATCTGTGACCCTAATGAACATACCTGCTAATTTTCATAAAGGTCGGCCAAGTACTTTCTGAGATATTCCATAAAGAAGAAAAACGTTACAGGCCGTTACAGCCGTTAGTAACGGTTATAACGGTAAACTAAAACATTGGCATTATTTGTGACCCATAATGAACATACCTACAAATTTTCAGAAAGATCGGCCAAGTACTTTCTGAGATATCCTAAAGAAGAAAAAGCGTTACAGCCGTTAGTAACGGCTGTAACGTAAACTAAAACGTCGGGCATCATCCTTGATCCATAATGGAAACACCTACAAATTTTCAGAAAGATCGGCCCAGTAGTTTTGTCTGGAGCGAGTGGAACACATTTTTGACCACGGACACACACACACACACACACACACACACACACACACACACACACACACACACAATTCAATTCAATCAATTCAATTCAAATTTAATCCTTTGACCCCTGCTGGGCATGGGATACAAATGTAACAAAGAGAAATACGAAACTCACTCAAACAAGTGTGAACATAGTTGCGAAATGCTGAATTCTGGTGAACTGTAACGATCTCATTAAACAATCTTCCCATTTTTAGAAACTTACTAATATTCAAACAAATGCGTCTTCCTTTTTGAAATAAATTACAAAAGTGAAAACAGACTTTGGTTTTAGATATTTTTTAGGGATGAATTTTCACGAAGTTCTAATTTGGACATTCCATGATGCAATGGAATTCATCTCCAATTTCACCCATTCACAGTTACGACAAATACGCAATTCTCTTGGAACATTATGGTGTCTTCCAATTTCAATTGCAATTTATGGTTAAAACATCTAAATTTGAATAAAGGTATAACATAAATATCTGGTAAGGTAGAAATATAATGTTCTTTTCCAAAGACAGTCTTTATACTTTTATAGAATACACACTTGTTGCTGTTTTCAAGAGAACTGCGCCAATCACGAGCATAATTATTTTGCAACTCCTTTTTAACACACTTACATACACACACACACACACACACACACACAGCAATTCTTCGTTCCCATTCTAAAGTACTCCCTGTTCTTTAAGAACTGGAGTACAAAAAGGAAACGTACATAAAAAGACACTTTTCTGCTTCACACGACTAAGAGGCGGCAGGTTTCCGCTGTGTTCTGCAACTGTGTTGTGTGTCCAGCTGGACGACAGCAGGGTGGGGTCATGCCCCTTGAGCGCCAAAGAACAACGGAAACGCTGGCCTCGGATGACGAACCACGTACCAGGGCAGGACACATGGACATCGCCGCTTTTCTGGAACAGCTAACCAACGTGACATTGGACTCCTTCATGGCCGCGCTCACTACTGTAAGTTCCCTGTCCCCGCCGTTCGAGATCTTCATTCTTTTGGAAAAGGATTTAAGTCGTTTGAAGACTAAATGTAGCTGTCTTTCAGGCTAAGTGATAAAAAAAGCCTCACAAGTGATACTCTCGTATATGAACTGTGCTCTGTAACTTAGCAAATTGCTAGGTGAGTGTAGTGAGTGACATCCAGAGTGTAAGCTGGAAAAAGCAGCCGCCCAGTAAAAACCACGACAGGTGTCTCCCAAGGTGTGTTGCCTCGTGACGACCTGATGTTGTTTCCTCCTTATTGGTTATGGTGCCGGTCTTCGACTACATCATCCTGGCTGTTTCTTTGGTTTTACAGTGAGCGGTGTGGGGAGAAATGCCCGCCAAAAGTCTTTCAGGTCCCGCCTTTTAGAGGACGCTTCAACGTCCTTTGAAATCAATAAATCATTGATCCACTGAACAGATAGTGGTGTGGTCGTAGCATGTGTAATGGTGCATATTTGCGTGTACTGGTGTGTAGGAACGTGAAAATCACAGTATGCGTGAGAGAAAGTGGAAAAGGGATGGGCAACATCAAGCATTGCCCGTTGAACTTTGGACAGGATCTCGTTTCTGCACCAACGCAAATATCCATAGAAGTGCGACGTACACATCGCTGTGAAAAATATACCAAACAGTTTTAGAAACAAGGCAAAACAAATTCGGGTTATTTGACATTCGACTCACATGGTCAAACACAATTTTTAACAGAAATTAAGCAACAAATTTGTAACGTATTAGTGTTTGCATGTAGAGGCGAGCACAAAATGGTATATCAGCAGAGAGAGAGAGAGAGAGAGAGAGAGAGAGAGAGAGAGAGAGAGAGAGAAAGAAGGGGGTGGTGGAAAGATAATCACTCGCACCGCAAAAAAAAATGAACATTATTTTCTGTAACTGCGCGCTCTGAAAATCCACAGGATTGGTGGAGTTTCAAATGCCAGAAGGCAGAACAGAATCCAGACAGAAACGGATTCCCAGGAAGACGAAAGCCTGACGGATGAGAGAGACAGCTCCCAGAACGCCAGTGGTGACGAATTCTCCGGCCGTGCACTCTTCAAACAGGGGAGCAGTGATGTCGACGACCGGTCAGTCTTGTGGCATACCCTCCCCCCCCCTCTTCTGCTCTGAACACGCAGCTCCTGCCTTCTGTACTCTTTTTTGGCATGGCAGTTGGTGTCTTTCTTCGTAATTAGGTTTATTAACTATGAAGAGATAGTGTGTGCGTTAGCGCGCGCGTGCGCGCGCGCGCGCGCGCGCGTGTGTGTGTGTGTGTGTTGTGTGTGTGTGTGTGTGTGTGTGGGTGTATGTGTGTGGTGTGGTGTTGTGCGTGCGTGTATGTGTGCACGCGCGTGTGTATATGTGTGTGTGTGTGTGGTGTTGTGATTCTTTGTAAGACTTGATGTTTGAAAGTGTGTGTGTGTGGTGTGTGTGTGTTTTGTGTGTGTGTGTGTGTGTGTGCGCGCGCGCGCGCGTGCGTGTGCGTGTGATTTAATGTGATGCGTCTTTTTCGTGTTCGATTCTTGAAAGCTTTTATATTGCTCGTTTGTCGTTGTTGGATCTATTGCCTCTTAAGTGGAATGGCGGGTTAGTGACAACTCGCCAAGGAAGTGAGAAAACCCTGGTTCCGTAATTTCAGTCTTGTAGTGGGGAGACAGGAAGATGGTTATAGGGGAGGGGCAGAGGTGGGGAGTTCCTTCGCCTTTCTGTCAGTCCTTGAGTGGTTGCCAACGCAAATTATTTTGTCCGTAGGATAAACGTCAATGGCCTGAGTGCCAGTTTTTCCGATGAGACAGTAAAAGGAGTTCCCGTGTGGAACGCGCATTTAGAGTACGTAAAAAAAATCCACGGGAAAAGTAGAGTTTTTCTTAAAAACTGTCAATAAAAATCAGAGAGAGAGAGAGAGAGAGAGAGAGAGAGAGAGAGAGAGAGAAAATGAAATCTGAAACGTATACCGAAAGAAAACAACAAAAACAACAACAAAAAAGAAAAAAAAGAAACAAAAGCGGATAGCCCAAGTCAGAAACAAACAAACAAACAAACAAAAAAACCGTATGGTCCTGCACTGTAGCAAGTTGCTCTTCCTGGGGACATCTAATTTCATACGGAGATATCGGTCACGACCATAGTGTTATACAATACAAAACAATACAATGCAGCATAGTATAGTACAACATAATGCAGTACAATGTAAGAAATTCTTTTCTTTTCTTTTTGCTGGTCTCTTCACTTGATTGCTACTTGTGCTGTAACCTGTAGTTTGCAGAATCTGTATCCAGGTCAATTTTTTTTATTTCTCAGGTTGAAGCAGTTTCTTCAGAAAGTCAAGGATCTGAAAGGTGAGAAAGACTCACAGAGAATGGAATCTTGCTTTTGAGATTTCCCATTTATAAAGAAATGTGTTCCTAGGTTCTGTCAGATACCACAGAGAGCTTGAGAATGTGGTGGTTGTCATCGTCACACATGAGAGTTGGGTCATGTGAATTTATGTGGGAAAATAAATGTGTTTGCAAGGCGTGCCATCCTGCACAAGTTTATGATCATGCGCTTGTTGCTTTTGAACGTACACTTGTACACGTATAATATCAATAAGCACTGGGTTATCATGATCCATGTCAAAGAATAGATTGTCTTCCTGTCATTCCCATAAAACACGGTGCAAACAAATACAGACCATGACAGTGTTTACAGACTTGCCTATATTCCTAATAAAGAAACACACACACACACACACACACACACACACACACACACACACACACACACACACACACCGTAGCAACAGTGTCTTCTCTTGTCTGTAAGTTCAGTTTTAGTTTCATTATTGTAGCCTAGCTGAAAACAAGCGCGTTTCAGGGCTGTCATTGCCACTACTTACACGTTTTATGCATTTTATACAGCAAGCAAGCGAGAAGTTTACAGCATGTCGGCTTTGACGTTTTGATACATAAGGCGGATGAAACAAAGCCGCGCTTAGGGCGTCTGCCATTTTGCCAGAGTTTTCACCCCAGGTCGAAAACAAAAGGTGAATGAAAGAAAATTGGAAGACATTTCAGTGTTAAAAATTAAACCCTAGTCATCACCGTAATACAAAGAAAAAAAAGGAAACGAACATAGATAACATCAGGATACACATTCTTATGTATTACCCTTGTGGACGAAAAAAAAGTCTTTTGTTGCCTTGCCCTCCTCGCAACAGGCAAACAAAAAACAAGTTGTTACTTTACTCTTGTGAAGAAAAACCATCAACTGTCTTTCATTCCATATCATCCTCGTAATACACACAAACATTAACAAGATAACCACAATGTTTGTTCGTCTGTTACCCACTCTCCTGCTGACAGGTATCCAGCAGGTTTCCAAGTCAGTTATTTGTGACGCGGGAAGAAGACATTTGTTGAAAATTCGCTTGTCCATTTTGTTTTGTACATTGTATTTGCGTTTCTTTGAACTCTGTTTTGTGTAATATTAATTGTGTTTTGGCATATCTGTTACTATTGTTAACGAAAACGAGTTTTGCAGTGTCATTCCCATAACACACAGATGAACATCGGACAACACAGATCACCACAGTATATACATACTAATCTATTACCCTCGTTGAAAAGATCAGTGTAATCCCCAGTGCATACAGACAGAGGTAAACAAACAGATACTAACTCCATGCACATGCTGTTTATCTATCATACTCAGAAGACCAAAGAGGTCGAAACGCGTCGTGTTTTGTCTTGTGATTTGTTTGTCTACATTTTCTTGGCGGTTCGCTATTAATTACATGTAAAATTCATCATACTCAGTTTAGAAAAAAAACCGTTGTCTTCTCTTGTCTTATCAGTCCTTTAAGACCCTGATTAACGTAATCGAATAAAGAGCCTAGCATATTTGTTACGTATCAATTACCTTCGTCAACAAAAAAAGCTGTTTGACTTGTCGTTTTATCCCTCTAATGTACAAACGTAAACAAACACAGTCACAGTGTCCATGCGTATCCATTACCCTGTTAAAAAGAGCAATGGCTTGTCTTGTCTTGTCATCCCTGTTAAGACACTGAAGAACGTAAACAGATATAGAACTCAGCATGCTTTAGTTTATCTACCACCGTCGTCATTAAAAAGTCTTCTTGTGCATTCGTGCTTTACCATCTCCGTAACACAGGCGACTCTCGTTAATCCCCTCTCCCCAAAAAAGGTTTGTCATGTCATCTCCTTAACGAAAATGAACAAATACGGAACACCTCAGCTTACACGTGTTTATTTATCACCCTCGTTAACACACAATAGAACAACACGTCTTGTCATGTCTTGCCTTATTGTCCGCGTAACACACAGACAAATACGGAACACCTCAGCTTACACGTGTTTATTTATCACCCTCGTTAACACACAATAGAACAACACGTCTTGTCATGTCTTGCCTTATTGTCCCCGTAACACACAGACAAATACGGAACACCTCAGCTTACACGTGTTTATTTATCACCCTCGTTAACACACAATAGAACAACACGTCTTGTCATGTCTTGCCTTATTGTCCGCGTAACACACAGACAAATACGGAACACCTCAGCTTACACGTGTTTATTTATCACCCTCGTTAACACACAATAGAACAACACGTCTTGTCATGTCTTGCCTTATTGTCCCCGTAACACACAGACAAATACGGAACACCTCAGCTTACACGTGTTTATTTATCACCCTCGTTAACACACAATGAACAAGACGTCTTGTCATGTCTTGCCTTATTGTCCGCGTAACACACAGACAAATACGGAACACCTCAGCTTACACGTGTTTATTTATCACCCTCGTTAACACACAATAGAACAACACGTCTTGTCATGTCTTGCCTTATTGTCCCCGTAACACACAGACAATACGGAACACCTCAGCTTACACGTGTTTATTTATCACCCTCGTTAACACAAATAGAACAACACGTCTTGTCATGTCTTGCCTTATGTCCGCGTAACACACAGACAAATACGGAACACCTCAGCTTACACGTGTTTATTTATCACCCTCGTTAACACACAATAGAACAACACGTCTTGTCATGTCTTGCCTTAGTGTCCGCGTAACACACAGACAAATGCAGAGAACCTCAGCTTGCACATATTTTCCATGAACTATGTTAGAAACAAACAAACGATATCCTCACTCGTCATCCTTTCGTGTTTCCGTCACTTGCCAACAGAGGAAAACCAGCGGCTGCAGTGCCTTCACAAGGCAGCAGTGGACTGCGTTCTGGGGATGGAGGAAGAGACGCTGTCTCGGGTGACGTCGGCCGACGCCCGCGTCATGGGCTGAGGGACATGCTGAAAGAAGACGCACGCAGAAGACAGATTCCAGGAGAGGTAGAGAGAGAGTCACACAGAGAGACAGAAGGGGGGGGGGGGGGGGGGGGGGGGGGGGGGGGGGGGGGGGGGGGGGGGGGGGGGGGGGGGGGGGGGGGGGGGGGGGGGGGGGGGAGAGAGAGAGAGAGAGGAGAGAGAGAGAGGGGGGTGTTATCGTGAGTCTTCCTTGAACTGGTTATTGATGCAGCTGCAACAGTCTGGACATGGGGGTGGGGTGGATGTGTGGCGGGGCGCGCGCGCACGCTGCGTATGTATTTCTGTGTGTGTATGTGTGTGCGTTGGGTTTCGTTGGTTCTTTCGTGTAGCTTTTCTGTATATGTTAGTATTAGATGAATAGAACATAGTCTAGACGATGTATCGAAGAAAGCACGTCATACCACCATTATTGTACTCTCATTATACATCATAGTTCTGGTTTCAGAGAGCTTTCAAACGTAATATGCCTCGACAGCATGGATTTCGTATATAAACATGACCTACAGTCAATATCATCATTACATCTTTGTCAGGTTTTCGACTGTTCTCATAGATCTACAATTTTGTTTCTGCTGTCATCATCATCACCGTTATGGTCGTCGCCACCATCATTGCATCATACACATATGTTTGATTAATTGCATGTTGGGATACAGTCTTTAGTTTTCCTGATCAGTTGAATGGTTGGATAAGATAGCTAGATTCATAGTAATCTAATATAGAAATACGTGGAAAGTTCAAAATAACCCAAGAGGAATCAGACGAGTAAATTTTCGGTAAATAGGTCTTCTTCAGACGTCACAAGTCATACTTAAAACATGGTGAAATGCACAGAACAATACTCCCAAGATGGCTGTAAGCAGAAGAATGACATTCTGCTAACATTCTGCTACGATTGTCATTCTTCTACTGCGTGTATGGAGGAGGCCGGAGGAGAAGGTAGCTGGAAGGCGCACGTAGTTATACAGTGCAGCGAATGGTGTTCTCGTCTGTTTTGTAGCTAGCTCACGTGACGTTTTAACTGCCTGCAGATTCTGGATCTGCGCTCAATGGAATTAAAGACTAAACATATGAAAAATCAAGGAATTCGAAGCACGTGGATTCTATATCACCGACAGCCCCTCCCCCCCCCCCCCCCCCCCCCCCCCCCCCGAAAAATATATCAAAACCACAAGAACAACAACAAAAATAAACAAAAATGCACACACTACCAAAAAAAAAAAAAAAAACAAGATGCAAAGCATATAAACGTACTCCCAATTTATGCTGAATGCGTGTGAGATATTCCATGAAGAGCAAAAACCGTCTTGCGTGGTGTAAACGTTAGTAATGGCTATTCTGGTAAACATCGGCCATCATCTGTGAACCTACTTACAAATTTTCAGAAAGATCGGCCAAGAACTTTCTGAGATTTTCCATAAAGAAGAAAACCATTATGGCCGTTAGTAACGGCTATAACGGTAAACTTAAACATAAGGCATCATCCGTGACCCATAATGAACATACGTACAAATTTTCAGAAATATCGCCACGTACCTTCTGAGATATTCCATGAAGAAGAAAAACCGTTATGGGCAGTTATAGCCATTAGTAACGGCTATATAGGTAAAATAAAACATCGGGCACTATCCGTGACCCATATGAATATACCTAAACATTTTCAGAAAGATCGGCCACGTACTTTCTGAGATATTCCATAAAATTATCTTGTTTTGTTTTGTTTTTTGTTTGGTCCCATCGTCTGTGACAGCCTCCCCAGTGGCATTGCACCCATGCCGCTAATTCCGGCCTCTTGCCTACTGCCACAGCCCGGCCAGACCCGCCACAGCTCCGGCACCAGCTATCCGCAGAGAACAATCAATGTCAAGTCGTCAAGCGGCAAACCACAAGAGGAGACACTGCTCTTCTGCCGAGTCACTTCGGTAGTGTTCAGTGGTGCCTGTTCTGATCCAGGCACCGCAGATCACCACCTCCTAAGCCCCCTACTGACGATATAATTGCTTCGTCGCGGAGCTCGCGTGAGTGAGCTCTCCCTTTGGAGGGCGCCACCACGTCCATCCAGCAACCGTCCCCGTGAATTTGCCGATACCGGTGACCCCGACAGAATCGAGCCAAGGCCATAGACGTGGAGAGGACATCGAACTGAGGTCACCACAAAGGCCGTAGAATTTGAGACATTTTTAAAATCTTATCGACGAGGATGAGTGTAATGAAAATGTTGCTACGGATTTCCATTCTGATCTGAGATTGCATGACAGGGCTGTATTACACACTTATTTCATAATATAACCCGGTGTCAGCCAGGCCCAAGAGATGACAGAGACCAGCAGTATTGGTCAGGAAATTTGACAACACTCTCAGAGACGCATTCATTAAGTGGATGAAACTAGACTGTGTTGTCCCGGTCTTCCCAACTGAGCCCGTAGCAAAGTCAGCTTTGGGTAGGAGCCGGTCGGGGCCGAAAAATCTATGACCTCCAGCCGGGAGTCTGCGACGCTAACCACTTCGCCACGGCTGCTGGCCTTTCTGAACTAATTTGATGAATATTCTTCGTCTCAGATCAGTTTGTTTGTTGACGTCTTTCTTGCTCTTGCTTGCCGCCCCGATTCAACCTTCGTGTTTGGCTGGGCAAAAAACAACAACAACAACAACACACACACGCACCACACACACACACACACACACACACACACACACACACACACACACACACACACTTGCTCAGTTTACAGTTTACTGGTGGCACATACAGGCTTAGCTGTTGTAAAGTAGTACCCCCACCCACCCCCGTGCACCCCGCCCTGCCCTGTTTTCACCAGACACATAAGGTTCCTTTTTTTCCCCCGAGGCACATCGTCGGTTTATACACTACGTGTGACTGATCAGTGCCGTCTGCCTGGCGTGTCATTGTTCCAGACAATCCCAGGGAACTTCTCCGGTTTAGTGGCTGGCGAGAGCAGCAGATGAAAGCCCAGATGTCTTCCTCCCAATCGGGAGGAAGTTAACAGAACTGAACCAATCGTATAGCGCGACACATTCAAAAAGGTTTATAGATAAAAGAGACGTAGATGTAAAACAAACGAGAGTGAAAAATAATGAGTGTGTAATTCCGATTCTCAAGGTCCACTCCATCCGCGGCTTGAACAAGATTTTTTTGTCTCCTAAAGGGTTATAGAGGTCAAAAATCTTTCCGAATGGTGTTCGGCCATTACTTTAGTCCCTGTGCATCTTGCTTGGAGGAGTTCTCTGCATTGTCACTCTCCGAGTCCGTGTCCCGCCCGACAAGAGATCGGCATGGCTTACGTTTTATTTTGGCTGTTCTCGTCCTTTTGTGAACACCATCTTTCGTGGGTGACTAGTCTTTTTTTCGCCTGTGTCAATACTGCTAGCTTAAACATACATTTTCTAATTTGAATGAGGTCAATCATAACTTTAATGAGAACCTTAAAAGGGACATGGGAAAGTGCCATTTTTTCTTGGATTAGAATTTTAAGAATTTTTTTTTGCGGATTGATTATGGAAGAATATCTTTGTGTGTTTTTTTTCAGTTATGAACATTGGAGAAGGAATAGCGTATGGCTGTGGTTAAATGAAGGAAGGGGGAGGGGGGGGGAGGTGAGTGATGTGCATAGCATGAAAAGACCAGTACCTATTCTGTTCTCCTACGTGTCTTTTCTTTGTAAAGGAAATAGATTTTCCCCACGTAATTTAGACTGGCATATTTCCTTTGTTGCCATTATGTGCACTAGGTACATGATTCACAAGAGACGGGCACTTGTTAGCTTAAGACGACTACTCACAGCGCACGTTCTATCCAGAGTTTGATTTGGAGACTGTTTGCTTCTTGGAAGTGTGCTATTTCATATTACGACATCATTCCCATTTTCTGTTATCGAGGTGAACTGTTATCGAGGTGAAAATTACTGGTTTCACGAAGAAAACGGTTATTATGGGCTTTTGAAACTAGACTATTTCCGTACTTATACAGTGCTGTCTCTCAAATCACTTGTTTCAAGTTACTCGTTCCTTTCAGTCTCGGTACGGTAATTTCTGTTCATAGCGTTGAGTCAATGACATACACCGTTTGTCGTTTGCCTCTGTTAAAATTGAATGCTGATTTTTTCATTATACTATTGGTCATTATACATTATGTTATTTCAAGGGGATCTTGTGCATGCTGTGTTAGACAATACGTCAGTTTGTTTATTGGGTTCATATATCCGCAGTACATGCGCACGCACGCCGGCAGCCCCGCACGCATGCGCACACACACACACGCACGCACACGCACGCACGCGCGCACGCACACACACACACACACACACACACACACACACACACACACACACACACACACACACACACACACACACGCACGCACCACACACACACACACACACACACACACACACACACGCGCGCGCGCGCGCGTGCACACTCCTGCTACTACACTACTACTACTGCTGATGACACAGAGAGACTTGTTGTTGTGCAGATAGCAACCCTGAAAACTATCCTAGGACTTGTAGACAAAAAGGACAATTTGGATTTTAACGTCGTCACGGACACACTCTGTCGACAGCAGAACAAGATAGAGCATCTTCAGAGGTCAGTTCAAAGCTGGATTTGTTTGTTTTTCTCGCCCAAAATCCTGCTTGCGCAAGCACTCTTTGTCTGTATGTTGTTGTGTGTGTGTGTTGTGTGTGTGTGTGTGTGTGTGTGTGTGGTGTGTGTGTGTGTGTGTGTGTGTGTGTGGTGTGTGTGTGTGTGGTGAGGGAGAGAGAGAGAAGGTGTGTGTGTGTGTTTCTCTGTCAGTCTGTCTGCCTGTCTGGCTCTCTCTCGGTTCGACCGTCGGCCATTCTATTATTCTCCTTCTCTTTCTCTCTCTCTGTTCGATTTTTGCGCATTCTGTTGCTCTCTCTCTTTCTGTTCGACTCTGGCGCATTTCATTTCTCTCACTCTCTCTCTCTCTCTCTCTCTCTCTCTCTCTCTCTCTCCTCTCTCTCTCTCTCTCCCCCCCCCCCCCCCCCCCCGGCTCATAGTCTTACTCTCACACTGTGTTCCACTCTCCCATTCTCTCACCCTGTGTTTCTGTCTGTTTATCCGTCAGTCTATTTTTCTGTCTGTCTGTCTGACTCTTCTTTTTTCCTCTTTCTCCCACTGTCTCTCTCGCTGATCCACTATTTCTCACGCTTTCTTGGTCTTTCTCTTACGCGCATCTGCCTGTCTGTTTGCCGTCGTTCTGCCCGTCTACATGTCTGTCCGTCTTGTCTGTCTGTCTGTCTCTCTCCCTCTGGGTATTCAAATCTCCCTCTCTCTCTATCGCTGATCCACTCTTTCTCATGCTTTCTTGGTCTTTCTTTTACGCCTTGCCTCTCTCTGTTCATCTCCCCACCCCTCTCTCTCATTTCTCTTTCACAGTGTGTCTCATTCTATCACTTTGTCTTACTTTGACCCCCCACCCACTCTCTCTCGCTCTCTCTTTCTGCCCTCTTTCTCTATCATTCACGCTGTTCACTCTCTTTTTGTCTCTGTCTGTCTGAAATAAATGTTGGCGAACCGCCAAGAGAAACGTGGACAAACGAGTCACAAGACAAAACACTTTGCAACTAGATCTGCCAGTCTGTCTGTCTGCCTCTGTGTGTGTGTGTGTTTCTCTCTCTCTCTCTTCTCTCTCTCTCGTCTCTCTCTCTCTCTCTCTCTCTCTCTCTCTCTCTCTCTCTCTCTCCTCTCTCCTCTCCTCTCTCTCTCCTCTCTTCTCTCTCTCTCTCTTCCTCTCTCTCTCTCTCTCTCTCTCTCTCTCTCTCTCTCTCTCTCTCTCTCAGGAAATTAAGGTCTATAGAAAAAAAGGTCAATATTTACGTGTGCCTCTAATGTCTGTCTACCACTGAATGGAGCACATTTCAGAGCTATGGACTCGAATCGGAACACGAGCTATGTTTTACGGTCCAACTGTTTTGGAGAAGAAATAATGCTGGATGGGGCTGTTTGGTATTTTTGCAGTAAAGTGGCACGATTTATGAGATGCACAAAAGTCATAATCAGGGAAGCCCATTCTTATAAGTAGCTGGATGATTTAAAATTTTGTTTTTCTTCAGACTTAGATTAGGTTGATGGTCAGCTTCTAAACAGCTTAGGACTGAAAATAGAATTTCACTCAACGTACGTTGACTTGGCTTGCTAGGTAATGCCCTTTCTTTTTAATTTCGTTTAAGAAGTTAAGGCAAACTGCGACGAGAAAGGCAGATTCTAAAGGGCACCAATCATGAGAAAGTTTTGCGTATTGTGAATAGCAAGTGGCATAGCATTACACATTACATTTGTATGAGAGAGGAGAGAGAGAGAGAGAAGAGGGAGAGAGAGAGAGAGAGGTGCAAAACAGTTCAAGCAACCCAACCTCTGATTCAGCCTCTTTTCATTAAATAAAGAAGATCGTCATCAACGACCAGCCGCCGTGGCGAAGTGGTTAGCGTCGCGGACTCCCGGCTGGGAGGTCGTGGGTTCGAATCCCATCAGAATCATGTGGGTTTTTCTGGCCCGACCGGCTCCTACCCAGAGTTGAGTTGCTGCGGACTCAGTTGGGAAGACTGGGACCACACAGTCGAGTTTCATCCACTTAATGGATGCGTTTCTGAGAGTGTTGCACAAATTTCCTGACCAACACTGCAGGTGCCTGTATCTCACGGGCCTGGTTGACGCCGGGATATATTATGAAAGGAAGCGTAGAGAACAGCCCTGTCATGTAGTCTCAGACCGAAATGGAAATCCGTAGCATCATCTTAATCATCCTCATTCTCATCGATCAGCATAAAAAAAAATTGTCTCAAATTCTGTGGCCCTTCATGCCCTGCTCTCATGGTGACCTCAATTTCGATGTCCTCTCCAAGCCTGTGGCCTTTGTTTGGTTCCGTCGGGGTCACCGGTATCGGCGAGTCCAAGGGGGCTGTCGTTGGACGGACGTGGTGGCGCCCTCCGGAGGGAGAGCTCACGCTTAGTAGGTGGTGTCCTGCGTATGTTAGATCAGAACAGGCGCCACTGAACACCACCGAAGTGACTCGGCAGCAGTGCAGTGTCTCCTCCGCTGGGTTGCCTCTTGACGACTTGACATTGGCTGCTCCCTGTGGATTGTCGGTGCCGGGGCTGCGGCGGGTCCGGCCGGGCTATGGCTGTGGACGGGGTGTCGGAATGAGCGGCGTGGGTGCACTGCCTCTGAGGTGGCGCAGAGGTGGGACAGCAAAAAAAAAAAAAAAAAAAAAAAGATCGTCATCAACGGTTACAGGGCAGTTTTTGTCGAACGCACCTCGAGAAACAACACTACACACACACACATACACACACACACACCCACACGAGAAAACAGAACCATGATAAACTGACATTTAAGATAAATTGAAACACCAGTTAAATGTAACCGGGACAATAAAACTATTTGTTGACAGAAAATGCGCACGAGGTAGATGTGTGTGTGTGTGTGTGTGTGTGTGTGTTTATCATAGAGTAATGGTGATTTTGATATTGAAAAGTTGTAAATGTTTCTGTAGCTACCCACCAGCGGTATGAAAGTCCAGGCAGCTCCAAATGTTGCTTTCTGAGAGGTTTTTGTTACAGCATTTTCCCTATTTTTTTTCCATTTCCAGCCTTCCCATTCCCTCACCACTCGCCGCCTCCGCCTCCTCTTATCACCTTCCTACTCCAGTTCCTACCCTTTTCCCCCTTTTTTTCCATTTCGTTCGATCTTGCTGCGTTGTTTGATTCTTTTTGTCTTTCTGTGTGTCTTTCTTTCCTACTTACTCACTCCCCCCCCCCCTTTTTTTTTTCCTCATTCTTTATTTCTTTCCCCATTAAGCCTAATGGGTTTTGTCAGGAGGATTCATCAAGTTTTTTCTTTCTTTCATTCCTCTCGGACTCAGGTGTTACGTGCTGTGCTGATTAGCGGTCAGTCAGGATCTGAGAAAATGTTGACAGTTGGAGAGGCGGTAGAGGAGGAAAGAGGTGATTAAGAGTGGTAATGTAGTGGAGGAAGGCCATTTATGATTATCTAATTAGGAGTTCGTGCCTGAATGAACTTAAGGCTTGGTATTCGTGCGGATTAAAAACAAGATATCAAAATGGGGACGGGACAAGTGATTCAAAAATTATTGAAATGTGGTCAACTTCGTGTGCGGCTCCTCTTCGTCTCTCTCTCTCTCTCATCTCTCTCTCTCTTTGTGTGTAATATGTGTGTGTGCGTGTTTGTGTGTGTGTGGTGTGTGTGTGTTTTGTTCTTTGATCTCCTTGCATCCTTGGGTGGATCCTCAAGCGTAGCTCAAAGTTTGTCCTCTACATTTTATGCTGTTTGCATAATGTCTAATTATTTTTCAGCAACTTTTCCTTCCACACTTTCGTTTTGTTTCATTTACTACCCTTCAGTGGCTGCTTTGGGGGTGCTGTTGGATCTCTTTTTGAACCTTTGGTGGTGAGAACACACAGTATCATGGACTGTGGTGTGTCTGTATATGACGCCAGGAGCACAGACACAACCAGCCGTGTCTCCCTGATGATTCCGATCCAGCGGACGAAAAGTGTAGGAGCAGGTAATACAAATAGATCTGCCTTCGATAGGATTACGATGATTCCCTCATGCAGCTAATGAAGAGTTTTCATATCTAAGATATGTTCTTAATTTTATGTTCCTATTTTCTTCATCTTCAACAGCCCCCCCCCCCCCCCCCCCCCCCCCCCCTTCCCCCCCCCCCCCCCTTAAGTTCAAATCTTTGCCAAGTCATTACTGTGATGACGGAGGGGTGTTGGCCTGCGCTTGTTTCACCCCCATTATTAGATTATTTGTCTTTGTATTTGTCTGACTTTATTCAAGTTTAAAAGGCTGTGCCAGTCTTGAATAAAAGTTACTCTGAGTTAAGTTTTCTAATGGGAGCAAGAGTTACCCTACTTGTTTATTGTCTGCTGTTCCCTGCCTCATTTCATGTTCAGTTTCGTTTCCATTAAATCGAGGTTACTTGTATTTGTTTCTGTCCGTCTTTCTGTTTGTCTTTTGATCTCCCTTGCATCCTTGGGTGGGTCCTCAAGCGTAGGCTCAAAGATTGTCCCCTACATTTTATACTGTTCTTTAGTTTTTCAGCAACTTTTTTCCTCCCTACACTTTCGTTTTGTTTCATTTACTACCCTTCAGTGGCTGCTTTGGGGGTGCTGTTGGATTCTTTTTTTGAACCCTTGGTGGTGAGAGCACCACAGTATTATGGACTGTGGTGTGTCTGTATTTGACGCCAGGAGCACGGACAACTACCCGTGTCTCCTGATGATTCCGATCCAGCGGACGAAAGGTGTAGGAGCAGGTAATACAAATAGATCTGCTTTCGATAGGGATTACGATGATTCCCTCATGCAGCTAGTGAAGAGTTTTCATATAAAAAATATGTCCTTAATTTTATGTTCCCATTTTCTTCATCTTCAACCCCCTCCCCCCTTAGGTTCACATCTTCGCCAGGTCATTACTGTGATGACGGAGGGGTTGTTGGCCTGCACTTGTTTCCACCCACTATTAGATTGTTCGTCATTGTAATTGTCTGACTTTATTCAAGTTTAAAAGGCTGTGCCAGTCTTGAATAAAAGTTAATCCGAGTTAAGTTTTCTTATGGAAGCAAGAGTTACCCTACTTGTTCATTTTCAAACTGGTCGTCAGACTTCCAAGTTTTCTTCCCAAAGGTAGCCATGGCAGTGCGTGCAGGGTGTCTCGTAAAGTTTCCTATCTCTCTGTGGCAGAGTCTCTGGACAGCAAAGCATCATATTCTCTCTCAAAGGCCTTGTCGAACTGTTCCACGTGATCTGGCTGAGAAATCTTACTGACGTCGATGCGGAAGCTCCCTTATTTCTTTGAGCAGTGGAACTTCTTTGGTTGCACCCTGATCCTGCACCATACCAGGGAGTGGTCTGTAGTGCAGTCCGCGCTGTGGTAAGAGCGAAAGTGGAAAAGGTTTTTGACAGCAGAGCGTCTGACCAGGATCAGATCCAATTGGTGCCAATGCTTTGAGTGCGGGTGTCTCCAGGAGACTTTGTGTTGAGGCTACGTCTTGAAGGAGTTAGCGATGCACAGTTCGTCACAGGCGCAAAAGTCAAGCAGTGTCTGTCCGTTCTCATTTCATTTTCCCCACTCCAAATGAGCCAAGGCAAGAGGGCCACGAGTCGTTGTCTGTACCCACTTTGGCATTGAAGTCGCCCAGGAGAACAAGTTGTTCTGTGCTGGGGATGTTCCTTATGGTAGATGCAAGATTTTCATAGAACTCATCCTTGGCATCCGGAGTGGCAGACAAAGTCGGAGCATATACGCTGACAAGGGTGACAAGGCCTTTGGTGGTGTTGAGGCGGAGAGTCGGGAATCGCTCTGAGCCGCCGCTGCCTGGTTCTGTCATACTTACCAGGCTGTTCTTTACTGCAAAACCTGCTCCACACTCTCTTGGGGCATCAGAGCTCTTTCCTTGCCAGAAGAAGGTGTAGTCCCTCTCCTTCAGTGTGCCTGTGTCAGCCAGCCGTGTTTCCTGCAGGATTGCGATATTCACATTCAATCTCTTGAGTTCATTGTTTATGACAGCTGTTTTTCAGCGTCGCTTATGTCTTGAAGATTTTGAGAAAGCCCAGGCATCATTGTCCGGACATTCCAACATCCCAGTTTTAGCACTGATCCCTTTCTTGAAGTTTTTTTGTTGCCTGGTGCGGTCGTTTACGACCTGCTTATCGGATGTTCTCCTAATCTCCACACACACAGGACTCAGAATCATACAGACACACACAGACAGACACGACAGACTGACAGACAGGCACACAGACAGATAGACAGACAGAAAGACACGCACACACACGCACGCGCGCGCGCACGCACACACACACACACACACACACACACACACACACACACACACACACACACACACACACTTTCGCTGACTCACTTATTCACACTCAAATACACACACTCTCGCTGACTCATTTACACACACGCACGCATGCACGCACGCACGCACGCGCGCACGCACGCACGCACGCACGCACGCACGCACGCACACACACACACACACACACACACACACACCACACACACACACCACACCACACACACATCGTTCACACTATATTCGTCTTCGTCTTTCTGTGTGTCTCTCGGTGTGTCTGCCTGTCTCTGACTGGCTGGTGGCTGGCTGGCTGGCTGGCTGTCCAGCTTGCTCTCTGTCCCTGTCAGCTTGTGTTTTTGTCACTGCCTGCTTGCCTGCCCCTGTCTGTCTATCTGTCTTTCTCTGTCTCTCTCGCTCTCGGTCTCCGTCTCTGTCTCTCTCTCTCTCTCCTCCTCCTCCTTCTCCCTCTCCTGCCTGCCTGACTGCCTGCCTGTCTCTGTCTGTCTGTCTCTCTCTTTCTGTCTCTGTCTCACCCCACCCCATCCGTCTCTTTCTCTGTCTTATCTGAGGCAGCATACCCTTCATGTTAATTTTTCTGTCGTTATCTGTTTCGGTTCGTTCGATAATGCATTACGTTTCTAAGTTGACACTGCATACAAGTACTGTCCATTATGCTCAATCATTTGAATAGGAGAGAAGAAGAAGAAGAAGAAGAAGAACAAGGAAATGAAGGACCCTGCACGCTATGATAACCCTATGCACAAGTAAAGATTACGTCTCGCATGGGACACTTTTCATGTATCACTTTCGTACTTTTTTCTTCGGCATTTAATCAGTTCAGCGCACTGTCATGGAATCTTAATCACTTTTAGTCAAGAAACCTTAATAACTTCAAGGTATTGACCCCAAAAGAAACCTGGTTAAGTGGATGAAAAATGCTCAATTTTTGTTTTATCTTACGGACAGACAGAGCATCACTGTGCTACACCCACATGCAAGGTGAAAAAAGTCTGGAATAGAAACGGGAGGGGAGAGATGTTAAGGGCAATGAAAGCAATACCCCTGCAGAAGTGGAGCAACGTTGGTTGGTCCATTAGAGTTTTAATATCCACGCCTACTTCGGGCGATCTTTTTGGCAGACGAGGGGGATGACCATCCCATGACAATGACAGAAGAGCTGTGTCACACCACACTGACACTGCCACAAACACAGCGCGTCAAGATGGGTAGTGGGTATGCCAGCTTTTACTTCTGGCGTTCTGGATTCGAACTCGCAACTTCCGGACTCTAACCACCCGGTAACCAGCGCTGCCAGCATCACCCCAGTCCAGGAAGAAAAAAAAGTGTCCAAATCCTCCTGGCATGGTCTAAGTGTTAATGAGGGGAGAGAGGAAAGGAGACAAGAAAGAAGGACACAAAGGAAAACTGAATTAAAACAAGGCAAAAAGAAAGAAAGACAGAAAGCAACGAAACTATTCAGGAGCCCAGGTGGAGACAGGCAGGTCGAGGAGTATTGATTGACTAGGCCAGTGTGGTCCGCTGTGAGCAGCAGGGCACGGCCCAAAGGTGTCAGCCAGACAGAGGGCGTAGCTCTTTTTAGACACCAGGGTCTGTCTTGCCGCACTCGCCATGCTCTGCTGAGGGAGATCTCAGTGTCTGGAAAGAGTGACTTGTCCGGCACCACTCTGCTGTTTTTATTAGTATTGTTTTCTCTGTGTGTGTGTGTGTGTGTGTGTGTGTGTGTGTGTGTGTGTGAGTACAACACTATGTTAATCTGACAGTAAATGGTTTCAGTCAGTCAGTCAGTCAGTGTGTGTGTGTGTGGTGTGGTGAGGTGTGTGGTGTGTGAGGTAGGAGAGAGAGAGAGAGAGAGAGAGAGAGAGAGGATCATCTTCAAATTTTGAACGTATGTGTTTAGGGTATATACATACAAGCACTGACATGTAGAGACCTCTAGATTGAAAACTTGGATCATAGTCTCGGTTTTCTTTATTAAAACATGACCCCTGGAGACTGCAGTTTGTTGAGCATCGACCGATCCATCGACTTATTAAAGTTTTTTTTAAAATCTCATAATGTCCACACTGCTTATTCGACGCCCCACCACCACCCCTCCTCTCCTCTTCCCGTCCCCGTCTTTCAGAGTCTCCTGTTGCAATCCAGGACAGCAGACCACGGAATATCCAATATCAGTTCCTCTTGCCTCAGTCCAGAGGAGATGCTGTATTGCTGCCGTGTCGCACAGCTGCTGTTCAGTGGTGCTGGTTTTGAATGGTTTTATTGTTGCATTCAATGATGACGACGATGATGATTAAAATATTTTGTACTCCTAATCAAAGAAATGCCTTAGATGTTTACAATCAACAAACACGCGCATCAAACTCGACACTAAACAGTCGAAAACAAATAGCAATACACAAAGCACATAGCACAACCAAGTGCTGACAACACACCGAGCCGCATCACAATTTAACCTGGCCTTATCGGTCCCTCTCTCCACCACCCCCACATCCTAAACAGTTACTGTTAAATGGATGGGAACAGGCCGTACTGGACACCACCGAAGTGACACAGCAGCAGTCGATGCAGCGTCTTCTCTGGCGGTTTTCCTCATGATGACTTGATAATAATAATAATGAATACTTATATAGCTCCTATTCTCGGCTAGAGACCAAGCTCTAAGCGCTTTACAATCAACACTCGTTTACACAACGGGCTGCCTACCTGGGTAGTGCCGACTGAAGAGCTGCCAGCTGGCGCTTCATTCAGTCGTTTCCCGTGTCATCCAGTCAGTATCGTTCAATATTGATCACTCATTTTTCCTTACTTCCTTTATTCTTTCCATTTCTCACGCAGGGTGCATGCTGTGTGTAACGTGTCATCCATACCAACGGCCAAACTGGCCTACTCTTCGGAAAGTTGGTGATGGGATTTTACGTGTGTGCAAGATGTTATGCGTGCGTTCACACACGGAACCTCGGTTTATAGTCTCATTCGTAGGACTGTATGGGAAATGGAGTCAGAACCAATATAAACTCCGAGGGAAAAATCCCCCTGTACCGAAACGCCCCGGCGGAGGTTCGAACCCGCAACCCCAGGATCACCAAGATTACGAGTCCGGCGCTCTACCAACTGAGCTATTCCGGCTCCCGACTTGATATTCACCGCTCCTTGCGGATTGGCGGTACCAGGGCTGCGACGGGATAAGGCATGGTGTGGCTGTGAACGTGAAGCCAATATGAGCGGCGTCGGGATAATGCCATTGAGGTGGCATGGAAGTTGAGACTGGATAAAAAAAAGAAGAAAAACAAAGCAAAAACTAGTAACTGATAGATTAAATTGCAGAGAAATACCCACACCGAAGCGCGTATCACATTCCCCCCAAACACCAGCACATATGTCTTAGATCACTCCATCAAGAGGGAAAAAGACATGTCTGCAGGTTTCATTTTAAAGAGGGCAAAACGTCAGAGTATTTAATGCGGGAGTTGATTCCAAATGTAATTTATGATAGGATGGATTGGCATTAAAGAATAATGTCGTCTGCCTCGTGCAATTTGTAAAGTATGCAAGTGTCACCGAGTGTTACTTTCCAGTTCAGACAACCATACAGGAAAAGGTAGAGAAAAGTAGCGCTGACTGAACGTGCCTGTGATCTGTCCTTAACGAGTGGTAATGTAAAGGCAACAGAGCCTGCTGACTGCCATTAAGGGCTGACTGAACGTGCCTCGGCTGAGTCCCATACAACAGCCATTGGCGTAGTAACGGCAACAGCTTCTTTTGATGGTTGCTCCAGTGAAGTGGAAGTCGTTCAGTTTGATGTATACTTCTTACGATGCTGTTTCCGCTGAAGACAGCTAACCTTTGTCGGTGGAGTGCTGGCCAAGTCAATAGCGAACCACCTTAAAGAAGCGAGAAGACTCAGTCCCGCCGACCCCCTCCTGTACCCGTCCCCATCCCACCTTGAGATGTAAACGCATACCCATGTAGACAGAAAGAAATGACAGCTCTATGCCCACCATGGCGTACTGTCCCTAGGGTTAGCAACCCAGCCTTCGCACAGAGAGATTTGGCGTGAAGAAAAGAATGGAAAAGAATACAGTGCCATGCAATGCCAAATAAGAGAGGAGCGTCGTTTTGTTTTTTCCGCTGATAATTCACCCCATCCACACTTGTGCGCCTTTCCACTCACACGTAAACACGAAGCACACTATTTTATTGTATTTAGACATGGCTTACCGATTTTAGGTAATTATATTACTGAAATTAAAGGTTTGCAACAGTAATCCAGTCGGTGTACCTGATAGGAACACGCGTTTCTTTCGACAGCGCCCACGGAATACTGCTCGTCTTAATGGCGATGCAAGAAGGATACCCAATGAATATGCATATCGGAGGGCTAGCACGCCAACGGGACAGTGAAGACAGAATACAAAATGTTAGGTACACCGAAGCAGAAATCCCAGACGATGATTGGTTACAGAAACGCTGGCCGTCCAGTTGTCCATTGCCATGGGAGTCCTGTTCTACAGCACCGCAGTCAGCGCGGCGCCAGTTCGAGTCAGACCGTAATCGAATCCCCTGTCAGGAGGCCAGGGATGATTTCATTCTGCCTGTGGTTCTGTCAGATGGCCATTTACGATGTCTTGGGCGGTGGAGACTGTGGGCAGACAGCCCCTGATGGACGCACAAAGGATTTCACCTCATGTGCCAGGCTGGACTCTGTTTTCTGCGCCACTGAAGCGGACTTTGCAATGCTCTGGACATCACTCCCAACCATGTGTTGGTGAGTTCATCCTAAAATGAAAGGCATCGATGATAGATTTCGGCTTGGGTGTTTGTGCGCGCGCGCATGTGTTTGTGTGGGTGGGCGGGGGGGGGAGGGGGGGGGGGGGGGGGGGAACGGGCGCACCTACGCACACTGTAGACTTGAACACGATTCATACTCAACACTGCCAGATGGACAACGCCAAGAGCTGAAAAGAGCCAAAAGTGTTCTCCACTATTGCTGATGGCAATGACAGGTAGACATGAGTTCCTTAATCTACAAACGTCTGCTTTGGTGCCTTTACGATGTCAGATAGAGCAAAATGACTGGGTGAACCAGTGAGCACCATGCATGGAAAATGGCCGTGAAAACAAGTGTTAGTTTGTCTGTAACAGAACCAAAATATCGTTCAGAACTCGTGTCATGACCACTGCGGTTCTTGGGCAATTTCCAAAGGGTTGTAAGAAACATGCATCATAAAATGCTAACAGCACATCTCTCAGCTTTCCCATTGATATCAGTTGTTGCCCAGATGACATTACATGCCAACCATCTATTCATCATTATTGACTCACTGTTTCTTTCCGTGTCGCACAGAACGCAGTCCGTTTCACACCGCGGTTGAGTATGACGCTTAATGTTCGCACGGTTACAGCAGTACATATTTGGCTGAAAGAACGAGCCAGTGCTTTTAGTGTGTTGCACCCTATTGTCTGAATAAACACAAACTTTAACAGGCCATAAACCTTAACTTTTTATTCATCTTGTACAGCTTGAACCAAGGTCAAGGTCAAAGTGGTTGTCACTTTAATTCACTTTGAAATTCAAAGACAGTGCGATTCGCGACGATATGGCGCCTTTTTCTCTCGGCGCTCCATCCACCCCCTTCCTCGTCGCTCCCCTTCTTTTCCTCCTTACCCACCCTGTCCACCGCAACCCGTCCAGCAGCAACGTTTGCAAACCTTTCGCCCATAACAGATAAATGTTACGATGTTGACTATTGATCGCGGTCAGTATTTAAACTTTCGTGTGTTGACAGGACACAACGTCATGTCTGTGTCATCACAGATGGTCCAGATAGACTAGAGGGGCTTGAGAAAGAATTGGAAACGTTCCACAATCCACATTGCCCGATGTCGGAACTACGGATGTAGGTCAAAGTCGATGCAATCAATTAACATTCAGCAATATGAAAAGCATGCATCCACTGATCCTCGTCACTGACTACGGCTCGGTGGTCTGCGAGATATCAATAATCGTTGACAGGCCGCCACATACAGCATGCCACTTCCTTCTTGTTTTTAAAATTCACAACCACAAAACAAACAAAATCTTGTCAGAAGTGAAAGTAAATGATCCCGTTCAACGCTGGCGTTTTCAGTTTGTGCTGTTGGACGAGTTTCACAGTTTTCGGACATACGTAGTATATACTGCATCAGCAGGGTTTTTTCGCCTACTTGTTTGACCTTTTTGCTTGTTTGATTCGTTGGTTTTTGCCTTCCAGAAGGGGAGATAAAATTTGATTGAGTCAATAACAGCGTCGAACAGGAAGATTAAAGAAAACAACCGTAAACTGCTTAAAATAGTGATGATAGCCATAATGCTATTGGTAGCAACTTCAGTTAAAGAGTAGACACGTCGGTATAATATTCTTCTGTAGAGACTACAAGCGCAAAATACTGTTCATTGATCAACAATATCGGTAATCGTGTAGACTGGATCATCCGTCACATTAAGAGGATGGTTTTGCTAATACACGGTCTAAAGTCTGAGTGAAGTCATCCATTGTAGTGTGTACATTCTTAACTTTGTAAAAGAAAAGCCAGGCTGTCGGATGCCTGTCCGTTGATTCTATTGAATATGCTCCATTCGTTTGTGTCTGGCTGACCCTACCCTCTCCACCGCCCAATATCTGTCACCAGACACCAGCGAGAGAAAGCGGGCAAGAAAAGTGGCCGTGGTTCCCCCCAAATCGTATCGCAGTTGACAGCCTGGGTGAGCACTGATCGATTTTCCTTTCTGGAAGGGAATACGTTGCGGTGCCGATTGAAGCCCGGCCGCCCAGTCCCCGTGTGCTTCTTCTCTCTCTCTCTTCTCTCTCTCTCCTGTCTGTCTGTCTCCCCTTTCCCTGTCTCCGCCTGTCCTCTCTGTCTCTCTTCTTCCGCAAGGTCACAGTATGCAACAAGTTCTTCGTTGCATTCCAAGTGCCTCACACTGCTATTAAGTTTGGCAGTTTCCTGGTTGTGAATGGCTCCGTGGGTGCGTATACTTTCCAGTGCGTGTGTAGTAAAAATGTGGACAGGCAATTTATTTTTCAACTCTAGAAACAGATACCGTGTGTTACTCAGTAACTCGCTCAGTGGTCACTGTGGTGCTTCATTGTCACGTCGTGGTTTGTTTGACAAGTCACGAATGGTCAGCATCCATTCAGCACACCGATTTCGGATTGATCGCTTCATGTTTCTACAGAGCTGTTCGCACGTGGTGCCTGCGTGTTTAAAACAGAATTTCAATTGCCTGGAGAAAGGATATTGTTGGATGGGGAGAGAAAACGTGCGGCCCGAAATAAGGAATCGATACAGCGCATTGTGTCGATGATGACCAGGCCGTGGAGATGGGGGCATGTAGTTCCAAGCGTTCCTTTCACCCCGCTGTGCCTTCTTCCAGGCCACGATCGAGGTAACCAGTGTAACAGTGTCATCTTTTGCAGTGGTTTTTGTTTGGTTTGTGTTGCAGGGGTTTTATCTCATTTATTCTTCATCTTCCGTCTGTTCACTTTTGTGACAATAGTGGGGAAAGGGTGGTGGAAACAGAGTGTTGGGTGCGACATATCAAGTTAACCGCACTTACTTTGTGTGGTCCTGACTGGGGTAAAACGTAGCTGTAGTCGACAGGTCCTAGTTTGTATTTTCTTTTATGTTCAATTTTCAGTTACACGTATGCCTCATGTCATCAGTTCTACACGGGGAAAGTAATGAATTAATACACTTCTCTGATATTGAGACATGAAGCAATAATGGAGTCGATTAGAAGGCTTCACTCCCAAGTCTAAAGGTCCAAAGTTCGATTCCCAGCAGGTACGTGGAAGCTGAAGAGCGATAATAGAGTTTTCCAGTTTCCCAGGGCAACACATGCGCAGAATTGCTAGTGCCAAGACCCCCCTTATATATAAGCTTGGTATAGACTGGTTTCGCACGTGTTTCACAGTTTTAAGAAGTGAGTAGCCTATCTTTCACAGAGAGATCGTCTGCAGAAAAATAAGCCACTGTTTAGCTGTCATTAGTTCAATGATGAACTCACTATCACTGCGCTGGTCTGGACTCTTTCTCTCCCTCTCTCTCTCCTCTCTCTCTCTTTCTTCTTCTCCTGTTTTAGGCTAGTGGGTCTGATATGGACGCTAAACACGCCATAGATCCCGTAATCTGTGCTAGCTTTCGGTGGATTATGGAAACACGAAAATGCCCGGTACGATATTAAGAGGAGATGAGGTTCCGTCAAACATCCCTCTCATTGACTACTGAAATGCTGCGGACACTCGGTCTGCAACGAGTATCATAGTGCTTCTTCTGATTGAGGACAGTGCCTGTCATATCATTTCATCTCCCGTTCCCTTCCCCCTCCCCCACCTCCAGACCCCATCTCTCGTTGTTTATATGTGTTTGCATGTCTAGACTCTCTGTCTCTCTGCTTTGTGTTAGTGAAGAAGATAAGAGGGTGGGGGAGGGTGAAGAGGGGTGGTGCTGGTACTTTCCTTATTCGTTTTGAATCGTCTTGGTTTTCTTTACGTTTCGAACGAATCTTTCTTCCATTTTCTTTGTCATTCATATCAAGATCTACCTGAAACTTACTTTTGATGCTGGGGAGCAGGGTTACAGCCTTTTGTTAGGAACGATCCATCTCATAATGCAAGACTGATAGACATGTTAAGTTAAAAAGTGTTCATTAGCTGCGTGCGCCCGATTTGTGGTTTAGACAAAATCTCAACAAAGTACTGTACTGCTTTTTAAAGTATGCATTTGCATGTGTAACGTTAAGAGCTGATATGCCATTTTTTTCAGTTCAACTCTGACACCAGAGTGTTAACAGAAGCGGTGCTCATTACCAGTAGATACTGTTTCGGTTTGACAGTTATTTGCTCTTGATATTGCTACACAGAATGGCGTGAACACGCGCCAACAAAGACAGGCTATTCACTGGTTACACTGCAGAAATGACTTGTAAATTGAGGATAAAACAAGGAATTCGCTTGTGACTTAGGAAGCTTTAATCATACTACTGCGGCCTTTCGGCCAACGTCTGGACATGTCTAACGTTAAGATGTCCCACATTTTCAGACGAAGGCCGAAAGACCCAAATATTGGAATGAAAGCTTCTTTAGTCACCAGGAAATTTCTGGTTTTATTCTTGACACGCACACGCGCGCGCGCGCGCGCGCGCACACACACACACGCACGCACGCACGCACGCATGCTCGCGCGCGCGCGCACACACACACACACACACACACACACACGCACGCACGCACGCACGCACGCACGCACGCACGCACACCACACACCACACACACACACACACACACACACACACCACACACACACACACACACACACCATATCATCAGCAGCAGCATCATCATCATCATCATCATCATCATCTCGTCGTCGTCGTCGTCGTCGTCGTCACCAGCCTCATTTGTGGAACAGCTGTAGATATGTTTGTTTTACGTTTTTATTTTCCCATAATCACAGAGTAAGAAACAATGCATGAGAAAATGTAGCTCGAGATAAACAAGGGGCGATTTGCTCACACGCACCAGCAGGATGAGAAGAACAGGGTGAGTGAGGAAGGAACGGGGTATTCAATCTAACAACAGCTGCGGACAAACATACAGAAGTGTACATGGCAGTTAACACAAACAGTAGCAGGCGACTCAGCAGGTTACCACTTCTGAAAATGTGCCGTACGAAGCAATCATCCCACCGTTCCCCATTTGGCTACTTCCCTCTCCCGCCCACTGCCCTCTAATTTCTTCACCCTGCGATAGTCAGTCCTGTCTAATCCCCCACCCCTTCCCCTCCTCACCACACTCCTTTCCCCCATCCACTCTCCTTTCTTACATTCTCGGCTTACCCCCCCTCCTTCAAGAGCACTAGGCTGGATATTATGACTTTGAAGTTTGCTGCTCTCTATGGCAGTTATATAATGACCACCTGATTTTTGCTGCTTTCATGCCAGTTACGTGATGACCACATTTCGCCTCGAGGTAAAAGGTTCAACCAGAGACCTGTTTCCGTTAGTGTTTTGGATCCAGACAGGTCGCCTACGCGTTCAAGACCTTTATTAACATCGTAAGGTACTATTCAGACCTAACAAGCATGACTCTCCACCATGTTACATAGTCATTCTTCGTTCTGTATCTAGTAACACATCGACCGACATCTCGGCCTCTGCGTAACGGAAAGGCGTGAAAGAACCAAATCTTGACAAAATGCTGCGTAGTATTTGTTATAGTATTTGCTGCTAAGATCAGGGAACATGTCTTTAATGATAGTATAGATCAAGAATTGTAACTGATAAAATTGCAAATAAAAATCTATTTTGTGATATTGATTTGATCGAGGTCGTTTTGATTGGGGACATCTTCACACATGGCATGACTGAAAAGATTTTTTAACGACAGTTATCATTCTACAAAGTTTGATAACGCTACCAGCCGCCGTGGCGAAGTGGTTGGCGTCGCGGATTCCGGCCGGAGGTCGTGGGTTCCATTCCCATCAGAGTCATGTGGGATTTTTCTGCCCCTACCAGCTCCTACCCAGAGTTGAGTTTGCTACAACTTAGCTCAATTGGGAAGACTGGGACCAGACAGTCGAGTTTCATCCATTTCAACGTGTGCGTCTCTGAAAGTGTTGCTCAAATATCCTGACCAACACTGCAGGTGTCTGTATCTCTTG
The DNA here is from genome assembly GCA_018398815.1 of Conus ventricosus. NCBI lineage: Eukaryota > Metazoa > Mollusca > Gastropoda > Neogastropoda > Conidae > Conus > Conus ventricosus. Next base: position 18,997,148 of record CM031607.1, read on the forward strand.
GGCCTGGTTAACGCCGGGATACATTATGAAAGAATCGTAGAGTACAGCACTGTCATGCAGTCTCAGACCGGAATGGAAATCCATGGCATCATCTTCATCATCCTCATTCTCGTCGATCAGCATAAAAGAAGTCTCAGATTCTGTGGCCCTTCATGTCCTGCTCTCATGGTGACCTCAGTTTCGATGTCCTTTCCATGTCTGTGGCCTTGGTTTGATTCCGGTATCGGCGAGTCCATGGGGGCTGGACGGACGTGTGGCACCCTCCGGAGGCAGAGCTCACTCACGCCTTCTCCGCGACTAAATAATTATTATCGTCAGTGGATAGTGTCCTGCGTATGTTGGATCAGAACAGGCGCCACTGAACACCACCGAAGTGACTCGACAGCAGTGCAGTGTCTCCTCCGGTGGGTCGCCTCTTGACGACTTGACATTGACTGCTCCCTTTGGATTGCCGGTACCGTGGACGCGGCGGGACTGACCGGGCTGTGGCTGTGGACAGGGTGTCAGAATGAGCGGCGTGGGTGCGCTGCCACTGAGGTGGCACAGAAGATGGGACATGCAAAAAGAAGGTTTGATAACGCTAATGCTGGTACTCTCTGAGAAAAGGCACGCGCGCGTGTACACACACACACACACACACACACACACACACACACACATAGCACACACACACACACACCATACACACACACACACACACACACACACACACACACACACACACACAACACAAGCGAAACTGCGTGATTACATAAACTCGGTTGTTAGACATGTAAGTCAAAAAAGCATAAGAAGGCTGGAGGACTGGCGAAGAGAACAGGAAGGGGCGGGAGTCTATGGGAAGAACAAGGTGAGGTCAGACAGAGAGGCCATCGATCAGTATTGATCCTGACTAAAAGCTTTGGCATAACCAGCGGTCCGATAATTCAGCCCTGACAGCCAATGACATGGGGGTCATCTTCCTGACGCACTCTCCTGAACTGTCAGAACTGCTGACTTCAGGGCGAAATGGGAGAAAGGTGCACACATGCAGCTACACCTGCCTCTTTGTGTGTGTGTGTGTGTGTGTGTGTGTGTGTGTGTGGTGTGTGTGTGTGTGTGTGCGTGCGTGTGACTGTGATTTTGACCCTCTTCTGTGTGTGCGTGTGTGTTGTGTGTGTGTGTGTGTGTGTGTGTGTGTGTGTGTGTGTGTGCGCGCGCACCAGTGCTTGCGAGCGCGTGCACATATATGCCCATTTCAAACATCGGATAAAATTTCGAAAAAGCCAGTTTGAAATTAGTCACAGCTCTCTCTCTCTCTCTCTCTCTCTCTCTCTCTCTCTCTCTCTCTCTCTCTCTCTCTCTCTCTCACACACACACACACACACACACACACACACACACATCTCTCTCTCTCTCTCTCTCTTTCTCTGTCTCTCTCTCCGCCTGTGTGCGTGTGTGTGTGTGTGTGTGTGTTAAAACGTCAATTTAATTCCAATTGCTATCAAAAAAAGAAAGAAATAACAAGCAAGCAAAAAACGATACAACATGCTGTTCGTATTTGAAGGTCTACCGATGATGTACTATAGAACAAAACGGGTGCTGGGCCACTGTTCCTGAATCGCAATAGATGTTATCTAGGGTAAAAGAATTAAAGATGGCATGGTAGCAGAGGTTGGAAATTGTTTATGATAAAAGTTTTGCATGCTAAAATGGCTGAAATGGTGTACGGAATACAGTAGGATATAGAATCTAAGAAAGATCCCAATTGTTGTAAATATAATCATGATCCAATCATAAAGATAATGATAATGATGATAATGAAATAGGAAATGGGAAAGTGATTTGAAATCTAAAGAATATATTAAAGCATAGAAATTTATAAGATACAAAGCAAATAAAGTTGGTCATATACTGTGAATGATCATTATCATGACCATCATCACCATCATCGCCACCATCATCATCATCATTATCATTATTATTATCATTATGATTATTATTATTGTTATTCATCATCATCATCATCATCATCATCATTTTTGCTATAACCACATTACTTAACTATCATCTTACTCCTGTCCGCCCTCTATTTCTGTCAGTATTTTTATCATTGTCACTACAGTTACTATTATCAACATTGTATTATCATTATATGATTATATTACCAGTAGTAGTAATAGTAGTGGTCGTGGTGGTAGTTAATATTTTGCTATTTTATCATTACTATTATCATTATTTTGACTCTTACTGTCTCAGCTTCAGCCTTGTTTCCATTTTGTAACCTTTTTGCACCAAGTTTAAAGAGATGTTTTCCTTGTTTTCAATGTCGTTTGTCTTGCCCGGAAAAGACCAAAGACGTCGTAACGCGCCGTGTTTTGTCCTTTGTTTTTCTTTCGCTTAGCGGCGCAGTGACGCTGTCTTTGCTCTTGTTTCAATCTCTGCCTGTAGTCACCCAACTTTGAGATCTAAGTGTCTTCAAGCACAGATGATATTGAAATATGAACACACAAAAAAGCGCGCAAGTTTAAGCAAGAAACAAGTCGTTCACTCATCTAGCTGTGAGCCATGTGCACTATAATCTTACGGCTTAGCGTTGGATGTGGGGTAGTGTTCGGATGAGTTCGCATGCAGTGACGTCTCCTTGATAAAGCTGAATTTGAACAGAACTATACTTGTCTGTTATCTTCGGAAATTTCTCTTGCACGTTTCTTTGTTGCTTTTGCTTCAGTAACATGTACGTCCATTCTTTACAGTCCTGATGTGGCTGGTGTGGTCAGAATATCAGTATAAGCAGCGCGACGTTATTCATTTACTAATCATTCATTTACTTACTTTCCACGTTCTTTTTCACAGACCACTCGTACAAAAGATCTTGTATAATACATCAGCTTGTCAGAGCATTTCTTACCGTCTTGTCCTAGGCGCCAAAATTTAATTTGTTAGCGGTTGCTTTCCTTTCATAAAAAGAGGAAAAATTCTCTTGAGACGTTTCACAGATTCATATGAAATCAAGGTGCTTACAGAATACCCGCAATCGGTGCGACATGACATTGAAAAAAATAAATGGCGGCGTCCTTCGGTTAAATTCTGCGCGCACACACACACACACACACACACACACACACCTCATCTCTCTCTCTCTCTCTCTCCTTCTCTCTTCTCTCTTGTGTGTGCGTGTGTGCGCGCGCGTGTGTTTGTGTGCTGTGTGTGTGTGTGTGTGTGTGTGTGTGTGTGTGTGTGTGTGTGTGTGTCGCGCGCGCGCTGCGTATGCATGCGTGTGCGGGCGTGCATGCGTGCGTGCGTGGTGCGTGTGTGTGTGTGTGTGTGTGTGTGTGTGTGTGTGTGTGGTGTGTGATCGCTTCGTATAGTTATGATACAATATACATTTGTTCATCAGCCTAGTCTGATTCTTTCCTGCTCCAAGCTTTTATACAAATCTGTAAATGCGGTGGAGTTCAGCTGATCACCAACATTGCTTGTGCATCTCTCACACTGCTGCTTTCCAGCGACAAAACCTACCCACAGCGAAACTGAGTTGACGTCTCCCGCGCTGCTTTTTCCACACTGTGACCACATTATTACCACTTGTGAATGAAACTGTCGTCTTCCAGACACATTCATGCACGGACCAAGCCCCTTTCACCATGTTTTATTCTTTTCCTCTGATGAATAACGCTCCTTGTCCTTCTGTTTTGTCGATAAGAAAGAGGCTGAAATAAATCGGAACCCAGTGTTGATGTACTTGAAAATACGCTGGTTAGTCTTGATGTCATTGCAAGTTACTAACTCCAGTTTTGACCATTAAAAACCCGTTATTCTAGCAGGGTAGGAAGTGAGTTATGCATTTCAAGCTGTTTAATAATACCGTCAACTTTCAAAGTATACATGACATAGGTGTCTAGTATGTTAGTTTAAGGTCGATATTCCCCTGACTACTATTATCACGCGTGAACTCTCTCTCTCTGTGTGTGTGTGTGTGTGTGTGTGTGTGTGTGTGTGTGTGTGTGTGTGTGTGTGTGTGTGTGCGTGCGTGCGTGCGTTTCCCATACAGCAACATAAGTCCGCACACGTTGCAGAAGAGTCGGAAAAAAAGCAACATGTGGGCGTTAAAGATTGAGTGGCAGTGAAAGTGTGAATGCCGTCTGGTTTGATGCGCCTTCGGCCCTGGCACAGATTTATCGTTGTCATGAATAGGGAAGATAGGAGGCACAGAAGAAAAAGAGTGACGTTTTGCGTTATGTCCCCCGTTGCTGTCATTAAACGAGTAATGGAAACCAACGTGTTTTTTCTAGACATTCTTGTCGATTATGGGATTGTGCAATCACAGCATCGTGTGAAATGCTTAGAGAGAGAGAGAGAGAGAGAGAGAGAGAGAGAGAGAGAGAGAGAGAGAGAGAGAATTTTCGTCGAAAATATGCAAAAGAGAACAGCGAGAGAGACAAAGACAGACAACAGAGCGAGACAAAAAGAGAATTAACTATTCGTTTTTGTTTCAGATCCAATATTCAATTGGCAGAAAAGTACCACAAAGCAGAATGTAAGTACGGTCTTTTGACTTCTTTTCGTTATTCTCATTCTTAGTTATTTTGGTTTATTTATTCGTGCAGTTATTAATTTATTTTAATTGCTTTCGATTAGGCATCTCTCCGGTATGAGTTTAAAGGACGCAGCGCCACACTGGTTTAATATGTTGGCATGATTACGTTCAACTTCATTACCTCTGTACATGTCGCTGGTTTCTTCAGCCTGAAATATCAAACAAGAAGTTATAATTATTATCAATATTCGTATCTATTTTTATTTTGTTGAATGAAAAAAGATAAAAGATAAACTCGCTCATCGTAAAAACAGTAAACAAGTGGGGTATGTTTTGCTCCCATAAGGAAACCTAACACAGAGTAACTTTTATTCAAGACTGGCACAGCCTTTTAAACTTGAATAAAGTCAGACAAACACATAGGCGAACAATCTAATAGTGGGGGAAAAAACAAGCGCAGGCCAACAACTGAACTGTCTTCCTAGTAATGACTTGTTTATCGTTTACTGTTCCCTACCTCATTTCATTTCCGATTTCGCTCATCGTAGTTTTGCTGCGGACAGTGGGGTGGAGGGAATATAGGGATGTTATGAATAAGGTTTAGTTGTGTGTGGGAGGGGAGGGGAGTGAGGATGGAAGTGGGGGTGAGGGAGGGTGGGGGCGGATGACAGGGACGGAGAGGGGAGGATGGTGGATATGGTTGTAACGCAAAGTTGCACGACTCCGATACGGAATCAGTCTTTGAACATAGTCTTAACAGCTTTGGAAGTTAAGAGCTTAGTCTCTGCTTTGGGGACCCTTGATTACGTCTGTTTTGTTGGAACAGTGCGCATCGTGGTTTATTTTACCCAGATCTTACCGAGTTTGATCGAACAATGTGCATAACGTTCGTTTTACACAGACCTTACCACCTCTAGTGGAACGACGGGTATGGTGGTGTTTTTCACCCAGATCTTACCGCCTCTGATAGAACAATGTGTATGGTAGTCATTTTTACCCAGACCTTACCACCTGTAGTGGAACACTGAGTATGGCGTTCCTTTTCTCCCAGGTCTTCCCACAACTGATGGAACAATGTGTATAGTGGTCATTTTTACCCAGATCTTGCCGCCTCTGGTCGACCTGAATCCGCAGACAGTGGTATATTCAGTAATCAGTGGTAGATTCAGTAAACAGCAAGACCAGGGAATACGATCACAGTCTTACCCCACCCTCAGCGCGGACCGGGCACTGCACAGCAGTCCTGTTTGTTTTCCGTCCTGCTTGTTTCTCCGTCTGCCGGCAAGCCGCTGTGTAAGTAAGATAACCCACAAAACGGCCTTGTAGATCTTCACGAACTGGACGAGGCTGTTTTGTACAATCAATATATGGAAGGTTGACGTTTGGGGATCACCCGATGGCAGATCAGTGACATGCCGAAGAAAAAAAGAAAGGTTTGTATTTTCAGGTGTTCAGGGCACGAAGTTGTCGCGTGCAGGTTTGCGTCTCACTTAAGGATGTTTTCCTTAGAAACGTTAGCTATAGTTTATACAGTATAAGCTTACATTCCGTATCACAAAACGATCTTTTTTTATTGCCATAAAGTTTACAGAAAGGCAAGGAAAGATAGGGCATATAACCTCAAACTTTGTTCATGAAACAACTTTGTATGTATGAGAGAGAGAGAGGGTGTCTTTTTTCCCTTAGGTTCAGAACCGTCTCCTCTTCACTTCTCCCTGTTTTGTATTAGTTCACAGCATGCGGATAGCAGATGGCAGTGACAGAAGCAGTACCGACAACCACCACATAAATTCCACGTATCGCTTTACCTTCACGTACGCTGTGAAAAATAAAGAATGTTCCTTGTTTATCTTTTAGCGCATGTTTGGGTCAGTGGAAGAGAACACAGTCAGACATTTTCCTATGATCAGATGATGGGCGATCAGTATAAAGACTGTAACCTTTTTTTCTGCCCGTCTTAACGAATTGTGGTCATATAGGTTCGTACCTCCTGTCTTCTGGAATTAGTATCAGTATTTGTCTCATTACCTTTTGTAGGTGTGGGTGGCAGACGTTAACTGCTTAATGTAACTGACAATAAAAAATAGATTGAAAAATCACCCATGTTTGAAATCAGTGCACACACGCACAAACACACCCAGGCACGCATGTATGCACGCACGCACGCACGCACACGTGTGCGTATATTCCTAACAGTTAGGAAAGTTTCATCTCTGTCAGGCATTCAACTTATTTTATTCAACATTCACATTATCACTTATGTTAATCTTTTTGCCTTACAGATACCTAAAATTAAAATTAGCATTGAATAACGTCGAATCATGGTTGGAAATACATCTCCGACAACCCACACCCTCCTTTTTTTCTTTTTTTTTTCTTTTTTTTTCTTTTCGTTTCTTTTTCCTTTTTCTTTTTTTTCTTTCTTTCTTTCTTTTTTTTTTTTTTTTTTACCACAGAAGGAGTCAGGTTCAATCAGTGGCACTTTCAGATGTCTCCAGTGACAGGAAATAGAGATGCAGATGAGGGTATGCATGACGTTCAGATACCTCAGAATTTCTCTTGAGTGATGAAAAAAAATCTACGGCAAGGGATATTGAG
>CM031607.1:19006764-19039264 GCA_018398815.1 Conus ventricosus
GAGCGAGAAAAACATCGATGTTCCAAACTTGAGGTAATTAATTGTGTTTAATAAATTAGATTTTGCTAGATTGTCAATAATTACTTTGTTTGTCCTTAGCTGTTTTGTTGTTTTGGTTACCTTGCTGTCTGTCTATCTTTTATTTGTTATTTTGCTTAGACTTGCCTGTAGATTTCATTCACACACTCCAACCCGGCTCCATTCGTCCCTCCAACCTTCTGTGCACCCCAGCCTCCCTTCTCGGGGTCAGAGTTTAGATAAAGATTAAAAAAATCTGAAGTCTGAAGCTTATCAGATAGGAAGTTGTATGGTTATTCAGTAGTTATCTGACCGCTTTTGTTACGTATCCTAAAGTGTAAAACACATAACCATCGGTACTATTCCATTTATTTCTTCGTACCTTTTGTGAATTTGTTTGTTCCTTTGTTTGTGTGTTAACTTACGATATTTCTTGGTTATGAATAGTAACAAGACGTGTGAGTGACAAAGTAACATTTTCTGTGATTTTTGTAATGTACACCAGGCTATCAGAATCAAGGCAAATGACATATCAACGCCTCGTTCTGATCAGGAACTGATGAAAATTACCGGAAGCTTTGACCATTCTCATCTGCCGTTAAAATATTCAGACTAATCCCCGGAACTCCGATCTGTCCTCGGATTCCTCCTTGTATTCGAAAATTTGAATTCTGATTGTCCTTATTTCCAAGAAGGATTTAGAATTATGAATAGAGAAATCGGATTTTCTTTAAATTGACGAATTGGATTCTACAAAAGACTGGAATTTCAGTTTGGTCATGGCAAAGAAGAAAAATAAAGGAATTCCGATCTGATTGAAGAAAATTTTCAAATAAGTCAGGTTTCCGATTTGACATTTTTCGTGTATACTACAGTCTGAAATTGTACGTCTCCATTGATGCAAAATATTGGCATATCTTCTTCTTCTTCAAAGTTTGGCTATCCAGCTTCACGAGAAACGTTAAATCATAGAAGCAAATGGGATCGTCCTGTTCGAGCCAAGTTCTTTTATGGCCCAGCACCTCAAAGGCCCAATGCTACTATGGCCCAGTTCCATTAGGGCCCAGTTCCAATACGGCCAAGTACCATTGGGCACAAGCTCCATTATGGCCCAATTTTGATACAGCCCAGTTCCATTTAAGACTTAATTCCAGTAGGGCTTAATAACATTAAGGACCAGCACAAATTAGTATTAACTGGTCCATTTCCGACAGGAGAGAGAGAGAGAGAGAGAGAGAGAGAGAGAGAGAGAAGTACAAATCACCTCTCTCCCGAAAATTCAGTTGACAGAACATATTAATCAAAGCCAATGGCATCTGAAATTCATGGTGAGTGATTCTGGACACGCGCCCATTTTCACCCCCTGTTAGATAAGATGGGAGAGTACGTTCCCTATGTTCTCTCCATGGGGTGTTTTTGGATCATGCCTCAATTCACTCACCGGGGGAGTGTTTGGAACAAGGTGGGTTGGGATTCTAGCTCAAGTCCAGTATCACCACCTTCACAAACTCAGGTGGTTTGTGCTCCGTTTGATGTTTTGTCGTTTAGGACAGTTTGAAAGTTTGATGGCGTTTAGAGCGAAAGGGGAGGTCGTCTGGGTTTACTCCCCGGGGGAACAGTTAGGGTACATGCCCTTTCTTACCCGCCAGGGAGAGATTTCGGGCGTGGAGTGATAACGGCTAGTTACACCGGCAACCAGACATAGACAACAACGAATACACAAGAGACAGAAATCCCGTCACCGCACCCTCTCTGCTTCTCTGTCGCATCCATCCATCAGATAAGTAAATGAAGCAAATCAGTAAGAAACGTACTGGGCCCTGATAGTACTGACCCAATTGGTAATTAGCCCTATTGAATTGGGCCCTAAAGGGATTGGGACCTGATGGAGTGGATGTGATTGTGTCTAATTCCATTTCGTCCCAGTTCCGTTAAGGTCTAAATCCGACACAAGTCCCAGAGCTTGGACGCAGTGGTTCTGGGACATAATGGAAACACTTTTTGAAAAGTTGATTCCATTAGGAGGACCAGACAGTGTCCTGTCGGAACTGGGCGCTAATGGTGCTTGGCCCTTGTGGCATTATTCCAAGATTGTCAGCTAACTTTGTTTGTAACATTTCGTAGTTCCAGAGTGTCTTAGCTACAAATCTGGAATTGCTGAATGTTGCAACGAAAGAGTTTGTAGGTCAGTTCATGTTCTGGCTCTTACACGGGGGACATTACTGTGATTTAAAACACATTTGGTATGGAAACAAGTTGCTGTCTTTGCGTTTATAGTAAAGACAATAGATGTGTTATGCCGTGGTTGCAGCTGTGATGTAGGAATATTGTCTTTGTCTTGTAATTTGTCTCATTCGTTCGGCGGAACAGTAAATCTTCTTTTAAGTTTGTTTTATGCGACTTGATTTTGGCTGGGTTTTTTTCCCCACGGCAGTGTTTTCATGTTTTTGATTACATGCTGGCTGACTCCAGTGGTATGCATTGCCATTTATTTAATTATTAGTTAGTTTAGTCATTTATTCATTATAATATTTTATGTCATTTATTTAATTGCTCGCTTTTTCTTTCTTTTTATCTTTTAAGTTGAAAGTAACATGCACGATTTCTTCTTAGAGACCTTTATTTCCCTTTGGGTGGTGATGGTAATTACCTTCAAGACATCTACCAATTACTCTCACCAACTTCTTTTTTTTCTTTCAGACAGATGGCTAAATCAATCAACGAATTGTATTCGATAGATCGCTGACCTCCATCGTGAACGAAAACCAGAATTTTCTTGCGCCAGGGAAGTAATTCGTAATACAGAAGGCTGAAGGAGTTACTCTTTCTTCTTTTTTTTCCTTAAATTTTTGTTTATTTTGAATTTTTTTTATTTGTAAAGAACATGTTAAAAAGCCTGACACATCAGTGTTTTTATCGGCCGAAAGTTTTACCATTCCATGAACCTGTTTTACTCTGTAGATAGTAAGCATTAATTTTTATGAGGATAACATCACATTGGTTCACGTTCGGTGTGAGTTTAAAATTATCTTATTAATATTGCGAACAGTCCAAGACTATCGCGAAAGAACAACTTGTCCCTAAAAGCTTTTGCTGTGAGGACGTAAAACTCAGCCATTCATTGCGAACAAAGCCATGTTTTGCCGTTTGATGGTTGGGGTGGAAATTGCTGGTATAGATGGGGGTGGTATAGACAGGGATTAACTTCTGTTCTCAGTGGGGATGAAATTGCAGGCATAGACAGGGTTACTTCCCTGTACTTGTAGCGAACAGATCCATGATTTGCCGGTTTCATCAGTGGGGAAGCAATTCTGTTTATAAACAGGGGTTACTTCCCTGTACTTGTAGCAAACAGATCCATGATTTGCCCGCCTCATCAGTGGGGAAGCAATTCTGTTATATACAGAGGTTACTTCCCCTTTACTTGTAGCGAACGGATCCACGATTTGCCCGTCTCATCAGTGGGGAAGCAATCATCTGTTTATTTTTGCTATAGACATGGGGTTACTTCCCCTGTACTTGTAGCGAACAGATCCATGATTTGCCGTCTCATCAGTGGGGAAGCAATTCTGTTATAAACAGGGGTTACTTCCCCTGTACTTGTAGCGAACAGATCCATGATTTGCCGGTCTCATCAGTGGGGAAGCAATTCTGTTATAAACAGGGGTTACTTCCCCTGTACTTGTAGCGAACAGATCCATGATTTGCCGGTCTCATCAGTGGGGAAGCAATTCTGTTATAAACAGGGGTTACTTCCCCTGTACTTGTAGCGAACAGATCCATGATTTGCCGGTCTCATCAGTGGGGAAGCAATTCTGTTATAAACAGGGGTTACTTCCCCTGTACTTGTAGCGAACAGATCCATGATTTGCCGGTCTCATCAGTGGGGAAGCAATTCTGTTATAAACAGGGTTACTTCCCCTGTACTTGTAGCGAACAGATCCATGATTTGCCGGTCTCATCAGTGGGGAAGCAATTCTGTTATAAACAGGTGTTACTTCCCCTGTACTTGTAGCGAACAGATCCATGATTTGCCGGTCTCATCAGTGGGGAAGCAATTCTTTTAAAACAGTGGTTACTTCCCCTGTACTTGTAGCGAACAGATCCATGATTTGCCGGTCTCATCAGTGGGGAAGCAATTCTGTTATAAACAGGGGTTACTTCCCCTGTACTTGTAGCGAACAGATCCATGATTTGCCGGTCTCATCAGTGGGGAAGCAATTCTGTTATAAACAGGGGTTACTTCCCCTGTACTTGTAGCGAACAGAGCCATGATTTGCCGGTCTCATCAGTGGGGAAGTAATTCTGTTATAAACAGGGATACTTTCCATGTACTTCTAGCTTGCTGAACGACCAAGATTCGCCGTAAGATCTGGATCCACTTTACGGACCCACCCCAAATTTTAACAGGCTCGTTCTTACGATACATTCCAGCTTTTCCCGAAGTCTGGTCGCATGAGGTTCAGTCGTTCTTGCGTAACCCTGCAAAGAGACAAACAACCAAACAAACAACAGAGGTTGGTAAAAGCATAAATCACCTCGGCGGAGGTAATGGGCAAGCCACTATCCAAGTCCCAAACTCGCTGACTGGCTCCTATCACAGGATGCTCTTGTATCCCCAGGAGGCAGCCAGCAGCAGCGCTCTGGCCAGGCAATTAGATCTGCGGGATATCTGGCGACTGGTCCGCAAAGATGTGGAGTCGGAGCTCCTAACCACACAGGTGTGTGTGTGTGTGTGTGTATGTGTGGGTTTGCCTGTGTGTATGTGTGTGTTTGTGCGTTACTTTTGTTAGAGAGGAGAGGGAGAGAGAGAGAGAGAGAGAGAGAGAGAGAGAGAGAGAGAATAAATGTGTGTGCATGTATGTATGTATGTATGTATGTATGTGTGTGTGTGTGTGTGTGTGTGTGTGTGTGTGTGTGTGTGTCCAATGTTTGATTCTAAGAACTATCAAGCGTGCTCGTGTCATGGCATGAGCAGACGTGCGCGCACCGAATTGTTTCAGATGATGATATTAAAAATAAAATTGAATATAATCGTAAGCACCGTTTCCCACAACATACAACTGGGTAGATGTTCACGCGTCAACACATGGAGGCAAGTATAGTGATATGACTGTTGATATTGGTATGGCCAACGGTGGAGAAAAGCAATCACGTGTTTGATACTTTCTTTCTCGTTTTCAGTTGCAATTCAAAGCCCTCAAACAGAAAACTTGCCGTTTCGTGTCTTTGTAGGTAGCAGAGTTATCTCATCCGTCCCCATCCAATCCTCATTCACAAAAGAATAACTTGTTCTTAGGAACTTCAAGCTCAGAGTACGTGAAGCTCACTAACCTAATCCTTTCCATGACCTTGCAGCTCTCCATCATCCAATCAGACCGTAGGATTTTCTGAACAGAATGTGGACATGATTTAGATATCTGGAGCACACCATCTCCCATCGTCAGGCGAAAAAAAAATCCATGACATTGATTGTTCGACCGTGGCTAACAATGATTGACAGAAGTCAACATGCCAGGGATGGCAGTTTTTCCGTTCACCACTTGGTGTTTGATGCCAGCAGGAGTCGAATCAATTCCTGTGTGTACGCTAGTGTATGCATCTGAGTGCGTGTGTGTGTGTGTGTGTGTGTGTGTGTGTGTGTGTGTGTGTGTGTGTGTATGTGTGTGTGTGTGTGTTGCTGTGCGTGTGTGCGCGCGCGCGCGCGTGCGCGTGCAAGCATGTGTGTGTGTGTCTGTACGGGTTCATATCCACGTGTGAATTTGCATGTGCTCATGTGTGTATGTCAGTGAACTGTTTGTGTGAGTGCGCACGTGCATATATGTGAACATTTGTGTCAGTGTACATGTAGGTGGTATTTTCATTTTAACGTATTTTCACTGAAGTTGGACAGAGTAAATGTGTGTGTGTGTGTGTGTGTGTGTGTGTGTGTGTGGTTGTGTGTGTGTGTGTGTGAGGGAGCGAGTGTGTGTGTGTGTGTGTGTGTGGTGTGTGTGTGTGTGTGTGTAGCTATTTTGAGAACTATGAACGCTCATGGAAAAAAAAACCTCTGATTTAAATCATAGATGAATTTCCATGAAAAAAAAAAACTTCCAGTCACTCGCACAATATCAACAGTTACGTGTACTATTGGGGAAAAATGTAAACGTCTAATAGTCTATTTACCAGCCCAGTATAATTTCAAATATAGTGGATAATTTTGCCAATAGATATTCAAGTAAAAATCGAGATGGCTCAATGTCTGAAAATCAAAGAGGTACATGCTGTTTTACCTGTTGACAAAAAAAAAAAAAAAAGAACAGATAAAAAGATGAAGCGAGATTACCACAAATGTCAGGTGCGGTACGACTGAAGTTGGCTGAAAATGCGTCGGCTCTGAACCTGGACATCATTCTTGTTGATGGACTGTTTCTATAACAGTTTTTTTTTTAATTTCCAAAGGAAACCCTGATTTATTTCTGGGTCTTGTAGGTCTGTCCATTTCTTAAAACGATCAGTCCTTTTTTTTTTCAATTTCTACCTTATTAGAGCAAGCTTTTGCCAAAAGACTAATTTTCTTGTAATCATAACGGGATTTATATTTTCATTATTGTTTTCGTTCATTGCACAAGTTTTCTCTTTTCCGTCTGCCCGATCATTTACAAGGCAGCCGCAATTTGAAGGCATCAACTAAGGAAAACAATAGATCCACACATAAAAAAGAAATAGACTTAGTCAACAGTTTCTGTTGGAAATTCAAGTCATAAACTGGTATGAAAGGATTTCAATGTTCATGAAATAGATTTAGAATCAACACGCAGTAACGTTTAAAAACACAGAAAGAGAAGACAAAGAAGGTGAATTAAAGTGTGTGTGTGTGTGTGTGTGTGTGTGTGTGTGTGTGTGTGTGTGTGTGTGTGCGCATGCGTGTGTGTGTCGTGTGTGTGCGCGTGCTCGTACGCATGCATGCGTGTTTATAGGTACAAAAGCAAAAAAAAAAGCAAAACAAAAAAAAAACGCACATGCGCGGATGGGTGCGTCCGAGTGGAATCACGTGCAGATTCGTAGAGAAAACAGCCGCTTTCTCACATTTACCCACTCTAAAAGCATTTCTTTTTTTCTCATGGTTCTTAGGATGAAACGGGGCTTCGCTCATCTACAGAGGAAGAGATCAAAGAGAGAATAATGGAGGAGATCAAAGCCCGTCACGGCAGGCGAAAACACCCGGGTCTCCTGGACGCCGGGAACTTGGTAAGTCAGTAGGACAGGGCTCGAGTCTTTTTTTTCACTGGGGAGAACAGTCGTTGCAGGTGCCATCAATCATTCATCCTCGCTGTCATAGACAGTGACTCATAGATACAGCTGTAAGTGTTTTGGAACATGTATGTTATTAGAATTCCTGAAAGGTTGCGATTGTCGGTGTGAAGTTCGATTGGTGTGTCATGTGCGCGGGGCCTGGTTTATCTCTTACCGCGTGTGCACCCATATCTTTTTGTTTACTCTGTCTGTCAGTCTGTCTGTCCTTTGAAAAAAATCGCCACGCAGACTTTAATTCTTCAAAAGGAGAAGCAAATTAAATTCTTCAAAAGGAGAAGCTCCGTGATTGGATAATATTGTAATGTTAGTTTACGTTGCACACGTATACGACTTTGCCCATAATAGCTTAAAAGTGTTTGGGATTGTATGTAAGAATTTCAAAGGAAAAGGAGGGAAAACGGAGCGGGAAGTTGTGATGGCCTTCGTTGAATGAAATCTCAGTCTGTCTGTCTGTCTGTCTGTCTCTGTCACTCTCACTCTCTCTCTCTCTCTCTCTCTCTCTCTCTCTCTCGCTCTCTCTCTCTCTCTCTCTCTCTCTCTCTCTCTCTCTCTTCTCTCTCTGTCCTTGTTTTTGTACAAAACCTTTAAGTATATGGAAATTTTCACTTCAGATATTGTCTTCGAAGTATTCTTGTTTAGTTCCGTGATTTAATTTCATTGATGAAACTATTGTACTTGTGTGTTCACACACCCGTTCATTAGGGGCATTGGCCTGTTATATGAATATTACATCTGAATCTGAATCTGTCTCTTTCTCTGTCTCTGTCTCTGTCTGTCTGTCTGTCTGTCTGTCTGTCTCTCTCTCTCTCTCTCTCCTCTCTCTCTCCTCTCTCTCTCTCTCTCTCTCTCTCTCTCTGTCAACCTCGGGTGATGTCAGTGGAGGAAGGACTAGCGCACAGCCCAAACACACTCACAGCTTGCTTACGATCTCATTCATATATCATGCATTCGTCACATCAAACCACTAGTAAAGTCTAAAACTTTACTACACATGATCATAGAACGAAACATCAATGCAATGGAATCAAATGAAATAAAACATTCTCTCTTTCCTGAACTTCACAAAATCATTTATCTAAAACATCATTAACTAACCCGGGTATAAATAGATTTCTACTTTACCTGGCCAGTGATCTTAACTATTCACGAATCACTGTCTTTTCTTTTCTTTTCTTTTTCTTTTCACTGTCACTTTCACAACACGACACAACTGCTGGCACTGGTGTTGGTCTACTTGCACCAGTCAAGCTGGACTGCTGGCACCGGTCAGGCTGGACTGCTGATGGAAGTGGCGCTGGCCAAGTATGAGGTCGAACCCCAGTGAGGATAGAACAGTGACTATCAACATCGATCTGTCTCCTTTCTTTCTTCCTGCATTAACGCATTGCACTCTCTCTCTCTCTCTTCTAGTCTGCTCTTATCAAATGGACATGGTTGCTTTTCTTTTCTTTTTTTTTCTTTTCTTTCTTTTCTTCTTCATTAGTTAGCAACTCTTCTCTCTCTCTCCACATCTCTCCTCAGTCCTTCCTCTGCAGACTATCTCATGCTAATCTCTCAACTTGGTTCTCTTCTCTCCTCCCCTCATCTCTCTGCTTTTTCTCTCCTCCGAGATTACACTCAGACCTCTCTCTCTCTGTCTCTCTGTTCGTTCTCCCCTCGTTCTCTCGTCCTCTCCCTCTCACATCCTTCTTATTCGTTCCGATCTGTCCAACAAGGGCGAGTACCATTGGTCAGTATTTTTACCCCTGACACCCCGAAGTTATCTCCCTCTAATTCCATGGATATTCAAATCATGACAGTCACGCCTACACACCTTACTCTCTGTGGTGGTCAATTGGTCATTTAATTGATTAGCTAGATTTCACCCCCACCACACACTACCTTCCCCCCTTTCCTACTTAACTGGCGCCCTGTGGCTTAAGTCGTGGACACCGGTCACTCTAAATTGGCTAGATGAGTCTGGGTAGGCGCCACAGCGTCTGACCAAACCTACCGAGACCTGTCGGTCCAGACGTCTTAGTCCGTCTAGCAGACAGTGCTGTCTCCACGAGAGCTAAAAATAGCCTTTAATTGGCTGAGGCGACAGGTGAATGCGTCGGTCAGCTATTTAGTCCGTCTGGTCGGACAGACCGTCTCTGTGGAGGATGAGGATTAGCCTCCCCCTTTCCTAAATTGCCTGGATCCGAACCATGGGCCGTCCGCCTGACGCCCAGAATATTTGCGTTAGAGCTTAAGTCCAACTGGGCTGTGGCGATTGACCACGAATTTGGTTGAGTTGAATTTTGACCGTGACAATTTCCCCCTTGCAAAAGACCATGCTCCGCATTGTCTCAAAACAACGGTACAAAAAAGACAACAACCGAATTTGCTGACCCACAGCTACACGTGCAAGGTTTGGAAAATACTTTACAACAACCGGTTTACAAATTATAAAATATATCATTAGTGAATACCACTCCAATGAGTTATCATTGACGTGCACTCTTGCGTTATTTCGACTCATTTTATAACGACCTCTGTGCGCACTTATGCAATCCCCTACTTGCGGATTTGCCACATCTTCTCTTCACAATTCCTATGAAAAGCACAATATAGTATGATCACGATCCATGACACTTCACTGAGGAATCTCCATCCTCACTTATTGCAAATAATGCATTACTACACAAGCGGCTGTATGCTCCAAGCATAACTACATTTACATGAACAAATCTCACAAAGAAAATATGACAAGTCTCACACAAAAAAATATGAGCCATAGCCAACTGGGAATGAACCCATATCCAATCAACATAACTGTCATCAACACATACTATCAACAAAGCACCCCGGATATGACTGACTTCCTCTGAGTTGCAGCTTGCTAGACTACGCGACTTAAATAGTCAGCTCCGACATTCTGTCGACCTGGAATGTACTGCACTCGGTACCTGTAGGGCTGCAATGCCATTGCCCACCGCAGCACTCTGCTGTTTTTCAACTGTGCCTCCTGCAGGAACTTGAGTGGTTGATGATCCGTCTCGATCACGAACTCTTTCCCATACAAGTATTTGTGGAATTTCTGCACGGCCCACACGACAGCTAAACACTCCTTCTCCACCGTTGCGTACCCTTCTTCACACTTTGTCAACTTCCTGCTAGCATATCTCACAGGAAACTCGACCCCTTCATGCTCCTGTAACAATACTGCACCTATCCCACCACCTGATGCATCTGTCCGCAACAAAATGGTTTGGACATATCTGGTAGCTTCAAGATGGGACGGGAACCTAGTCTTTCCAACACCGTCTGCAGTGCTCGCTCTGCAGCGTCTGACCACTCGACCACTGCCGGTTTCCCTGCCTTGACCAAATCACTGAGAGGACTCGTGATTGCTGCGAAGTTTGGAACAAACTCCCTATAGAAGCCAATAAAACCTAGCAGACTCCTGACTTCTGTTTTGGTCTTTGGTCTCTCTGAATTCATCATCTTCTCCACCTTTCCTCTTTCCGGCTGCTTTGTGTCGCCTCCGACAACAAAACCTAGGAACTCCAGGCTTGGAAAACCAACCTGGCACTTTGTTGGTCTGGCTGTGAGATTGGCTTGTCTCAGCCTCTCTAGAACTGCTCCTAGCTGCCTCATATGCTCCTCCCATGTCTCGGATGCTATCAGAATGTCATCCATGAAATTCACAACGCCTTGAGGGATTGCTTCCTCACCTTCCTGTCATATTGCTTCTTCTGAACGACCCTAGCCTCCTGCAAACTTTCCCTTGCAACCTTACGTGTCTCATACCTGTGCCCACCTTTGGAACAGGGCGAGATTGGGCCAATCAGATCGACGGCCACTCTCCTGAATGGTGTGTCAATTAAAGGGGGATGTTTAAGAGGCGCCTTCCTCTTCACCCCTCTTGTGGCTGACCTTTGACACACGTCACATGACATGCAGAAACGCTTGATGTCTGCCATTGCTCCTGGCCAATGAAAATCATCGAAGATTCGGTCAGCTGTTTTGCTGGTGCCAAGATGACCCGCCATGAGCGACTCGTGACCCACTGACATGACAGTGTCACGATAACCTGCTGGTACCTCTAACTGAGTGGTCACCTTACCTGTCTTCCCCTTGGTGAACACTCGGTACAACAGCCCGCCTTTCACAAGAAATTCTGTCTCACCTCCTCTAACCTCCTGTTTCTCTCCACCTCTTGCCAACTCCCAAGACTTCACGAGCGAAGGGTCTTGTTCCTGCGCTGCCCTAAACTCATCAGGCGACACATCTATGCCTGACTTCCTTGCCGGAACGACTAACGTTTATCAACCTTTCCCTCCTTCTTGCTCCGTGTTTGAACTGCTGCCCTGTAGCAGTCAACAACTCAGGATCCCTGGATCCCTTGCCCCTGGAATATTTCCAATGATCAAATCATGAAGGGTGTTTCTCCATCACCAACGCAGACAACCGCCTGAGAAGTAAGGGGTACGTACTTCTATCTAGCAACTGGAAACTCCCTCACAGTGCCATCGATTAGAGTACAGGTCTGGATTTGCCCTGTCAAATCCCCTTTCTCGACCAGCGTTTGTTCGTACACCCCGCATGAACAACCAGTGTCTCGTAACACTTTCACCCTCTGCTGGCCCAATCCACCCTCTTCCACTGGTAACGAACCACTCAGCCTAGTGCCCTCCATCCCTGACACTGACTGCTGCCCAGTGCTAGCCATAGGCTGCACTCCACCCTCTTCAGACTGAATCCCATTTGGTTCCACTGCAGGTCGTTTCCCTTGACGACCCTTATCCACCTCTTGCAAGGCTGCTGCCTTCTGGAACCTCATGCGACAGTCCCTCGCCACATGTCCCTTCTTGTGACAAATGAAACACCTAATGTCCCTTTGCCCTTCCTCTGCCCCACCACTGGGTTTGCAGACTTTGCAGAAAACTCTCCTAGTCTCCTTGCACTCTTCTCACCTGTGCCTAGCACCTGTTTCTCCTGCACCTTAGTGCCCAAACGTGCCTCTCTATACACCTCTGCGAACTTCAACAACATCTCCTGCTGTCTCTGGCTGTCTCTCTTTCAAATGTATGGTTAACTCAGGGCCGCAACCTGACAAATCTGTTCTTTCATAACTAGCTCTTTCAACTCAGCGAACTCCTTCTTCGTACCACTCAACTCTAACCATTTCTCAAAATAGTGATCTAGACGTGCACCAAACTGAGTGTACGTCTCACCTGCTTGTAATTTAGCTGAACGAAATTTCTTCCTGAACCCCCTCCTCGTGAGGTCAAATCCCTTCATCAATGATTCCTTCACAGCGCCGAAATCAGACTGTTGTTCTGCTGGTAACGCAGTGAAAATTTGTAATGCCTTACCCGTCAGTAACGCGACAAAATGACTGCCCACTCTTCTGAAGGCCAACCCTGACTGGTCGCAAACGTTTCGAAACGACTGATGTACGCATCAATCGAATCGGTTCCTTCAGAGAATTTTGGCAACTTGGGTCGGGGAGCATAGCTGCGCACAGAGTCACTGGAAAGTGAGCTACCATCCTCGGTGGTCTCCCTTTGTATTCTCACTTTCTCCAACCTAATTGAACCTTTAATCTTTCTGTTTCCTGCGCTTCCCTTATTCTTTCTGTTTCCTGCGCTTCCCTTATTCTTTCTGTTTCCTGCTTCATTCTTTCTGTTTCCTGCGCTTCCCTTATTCTTTCTGTCTCCTGCTTCATTCTTTCTGTTTCCTGCGCTTCCCTTATTCTTTCTGTTTCCTGCGTTTCCCTAACCTTTTCCCGTTCTGCTATTTCGACTGCGATACGGCGTCTTTCCGCGTGTTCATCCCTTTCCATCTTTTGTTGGTTTTCAACGAATGCACGCAACTCATCTCCTGAGTAGCCTAGATCACGAGCGACGCTCACGAGTTGTTCAATAGGGGTGTTCTTTTCTTCGCCATTTATCTCTCTCTTTTTTTTTATTTTTTTTTTTTTTTTTTTTTGAACAAGATTTTACTACTACGACAGCAAACTGGTGGTTACCGACACGAGTGACGTAATAGCACAATCCATGAATGATAATATTAGCTTGGGACAACGTAGTTAGTTTTTATAAGACGCCCAGCGCCTGAACCCAACTATGAGAGCGAATTATAGGCAATCTGTGCGAAATAATACTCTGGGGCTGAAATGCCAAGCCTAGAATTAACTATCTTGGAAGCAATGCCAAGCCTAGTATTAACTATCTTGGGAACATACAGTAAGACAACCCCTTGTCTAGGATTACAATACTTGAATCCCACCCAGCTTCCTCTCTGAGAAGTTGAACAATTATAATAAATGGGCCAGAATATCCTGGCAAGCTCGCCAATAAATTGTCAACCTCGGGTGATGTCAGTGGAGGAAGGACTAGCGCACAGCCCAAACACACTCACAGCTTGCTTACGATCTCATTCATATATCATGCATTCGTCACATCAAACCACTAGTAAAGTCTAAACTTTACTACACATGATCATAGAACGAAACACAATGCATATGGAAATCAAATGAAATAAAACATTCTCTCTTTCCTGAACTTCACAAAATCATTTTATCTAAAACATCATTAACTAACCCGGTATAAATAGATTTCTACTTTACCTGGCCAGGTGATCTAACTATTCACGAATCACTGTCTTTTCTTTTCTTTTCTTTTTCTTTTCACTGTCACTTTCACAACACGACACAACTGCTGGCACTGGTGTTGGTCTACTTGCACCAGTCAAGCTGGACTGCTGGCACCGGTCAGGCTGGACTGCTGATGGAAGTGGCGCTGGCCAAGTATGAGGTCGAACCCCAGTGAGGATAGAACAGTGACTATCAACATCGATCTGTTCTCCTTTCTTTCTTCCTGCATTAACGCATTGCACTCTCTCTCTCTCTCTTCTAGTCTGCTCTTATCAAATGGACATGGTGCTTTTCTTTCTTTTTTTTTCTTTTCTTTCTTTTCTTCTCATTAGTTAGCAACTCTCTCTCTCTCTCCACATCTCTCCTCAGTCCTTCCTCTGCAGACTATCTCATGCTAATCTCTCAACTTGGTTCTCTTCTCTCCTCCCCTCATCTCTCTGCTTTTTCTCTCCTCCGAGATTACACTCAGACCTCTCTCTCTCTGTCTCTCTGTTCGTTCTCCCCTCGTTCTCTCGTCCTCTCCCTCTCACATCCTTCTTATTCGTCCGATCTGTCCAACAAGGGCGAGTACCATGGTCAGTATTTTTACCCCTGACACCCCGAAGTTATCTCCCTCTAATTCCATTGGATATTCAAATCATGACAGTCACGCCTACACACCTTACTCTCTGTGGTGGTCAATTGGTCATTTAATTGATTAGCTAGATTTCACCCCCACCACACACTACCTTCCCCCCTTTCCTACTTAACTGGCGCCCTGTGGCTTAAGTCGTGGACACCGGTCACTCTAAATTGGCTAGATAGTCTGGGTAGGCGCCACAGCGTCTGACCAAACCTACCGAGACCTGTCGGTCCAGACGTCTTAGTCCGTCTAGCAGACAGTGCTGTCTCCACGAGAGCTAAAAATAGCCTTTAATTGGCTGAGGCGACAGGTGAATGCGTCGGTCAGCTATTTAGTCCCGTCTGGTCGGACAGACCGTCTCTGTGGAGGATGAGGATTAGCCTCCCCCTTTCCTAAATTGCCTGGATCCGAACCATGGGGCCGTCCGCCTGACGCCCAGAATATTTGCGTTAGAGCTTAAGTCCAACTGGGCTGGTGGCGATTGACCACGAATTTGGTTGAGTTGAATTTTGACCGTGACACTCTCTCTCTCTCCTCTCTCTCTCTCAACAGCAGAGTGGCGGCGTCCCGATGAGTTCACCACTGCAGAGAAAGTTCGGCAGCCATTGCTGTGGTTACAGATGGACTTCACCAAGCACTCCTCTCGTTGGTAGGTTTGTCTGTACTTGTTACAGATCAGGGCAGTCTTGTGTGTCAGTGTGTGTGCGCGCGTTGTGTGTAATTGTGTTTTTGAGTTCACGTGCGCGCTTTGTGCGTCTCACATTCGTTGCTGGCGCCATGCCTTATTTACATCCGCTTGTATTGCGTTTCTAAAGCAACAACAAAACAAAAGCAAGCAACACTCCGTCAGTTCCATCAACCCCAGTCAGTTCTTCCCTTTGTCGTTTCTCCTCTCCATACACACACGCACACACACTCACACACACGCGCGCGCGCGCGCACACACACACACACACACACACACACACACACACACACACACACACACACACACACACACACACACACAGACGCATGCGCACGCACGTGTGCATGCACGCACATAGGGGCACACACACGCACACAATGCAAATCAAAAGACCAAATCAAAAGGAAGAAGTAAAGGAGAACAAAAGAAATGAAAAACGAAGACATTAGATGGACTATAGTTAATAAAATTGATTTTGTCGTGCTTTATGATCTGAAGCATCTCTGTTTAATACTTAATTTGCTCATAGAAGATCTCGCTCAGAAAGGGCAAAAAACGTACATAGGACTCTTTAATTGTTTACGTACCTCATTCTCAGATTTTGTTGTGTAAGTCGTTTGATGGTGTTGAAACAAGGAGTGAAATAGCAAAAAATATACTGGCTATAGCGATGCTCGGTACCTTGGTTGTCGTTTCGTATGAATATGAAACTGATGGATCAGTATGTTTTTGAGACAGAATCCTTCTGTATTTTAGGGCCTTCAAACGGGAATGATGAAATGGGTGAAATCGACTCCCTTTGTTCAGCTGTGTTGGATAGCTAGGACGTTTTTTCAGACCAGGTTCCATTTTGTCTACGCTTGTATAGCCAATAGAAAAGAACGCTCATTGTAAAAATGATAAAAAAAAAGGAAAGAAAGCTTTTCACGTATAGATTTTTAATCATCATCGTCATTAACAACATCATCTCACACGCGCGCGTGAACACACACACACGCACACGCACACACACACACACACACACACACACACACACACACAACACACACAGAGGGAGACAGCAAGAGAGAGAGAGAGTAACGCGCGTGTCCAACATAGAAGATTGGACGTGTTGTCTCTGTTGCCAGTCAGGAGAAAAAGATATGATCAATGCCAGAATATTAGCCTACTTGTCAAAGATTGGTGCGTGTTACTTGTACCCAGATTATCTCGGGGTAATTTTTCATGTGTGATCTTTGCCAGAACAACTAGGCGATAAACCAGGCTCACAGGTTGATGGAGCAATGTAGGATTTTTTGTCTGCCGTGTATTTGGCATTGTTGGGTTCCTTTTCCTGGTTGTTGTCACAGAATGAACCGTACTGAGTAAGTTGATTGAAAAGAGTTTAAGTTCTAGTCTTTTTTTTTTTCCACTTCGTTATTTTGAGTAGAATTGTTGTTAAAACAGAGTGAGCAGCAAAAGATGAAAGTATATAAAATAAGTTTCAGTTTCTTTTAGTTAATTATGTGAAATTAATCTTTTGTTTGATACATTTGTGGGGAATGTGTTTGGTGTGTGGAAATAACCTACATCAATTAAACAAAAAAATCCTTGCATTATAGTTTTCATGAGCTAAATCGTTTTTATAATCTATTTACATCGGTGCACATCAGGTGTATGTATAGGTTCAGTTTACAGTCCTAGTCGAGTAAATTAACCTTTTCGTAATATTTCTTTTCACCATGATTATTCAAACTTTTAGTGATGTGAAAAGGCATATTTCCTTGGAGTGTAAATGTCTGGGCACTTGCTTTTCAAACACAATGTTTTTCACGACTGAAATCACTGATCGTAAAGTTTAACGCGCAGGGGCTCAAATTACCCCCATTTTCTTTACAGTTGAAAACGGGATCAGCAACTTCATGAACCTATTTTCTGAATGGGTTGCATTCAGGGTTGGATGGAATAAAGGAAGCGGAAATACTTCTTCCGAATATTCGTGTTCCCCCGGAAGGCGTTGGTGTGTTTGTTTTATGATGCAAGACAGGTCATCTTGTCAACCGGCCAGCCAACCACGGGCACCATACTGCGGCTGGCTGAGTTCAATGCGACAATGCGAGCTGAGAGAATTATGACATTTGTAACGGGAAAGGAGGGGGGGGGGGGGGGGGGAGGTTAGCAGTTTACTGTGTACTCAAGATGGCTTGCATGTGTGGTCGCACATTAACAAGATGTGCTGTATTTTTACGACGGTCGTAATGCAGTCACACGCGCTCACCCCAAGTTTTTGTCTGTGTTTTTGTTCTGCTGTCTTCCCTACATGTCCCAGCCGTGGGATTTTTCTCACGCCGCTCCTTTTGAGAGCCCCCAAACGACCACACCTAAATCTGCCAGCCGTAATCCCGGCACCGGCAGTCCTCAGGGATATCAGTTTCATGTCATCTTTTGGAAACCCACCAGAGGACACACTGCATTGCTACCATGTCATTTCTGTGGCGTTGATTCCGCTCGGAGCTTACTTGTGGCAGAATTGCTGGTGGTACATAACTTGTGGAAAATTTACCGTATGTGACGCGCTTCAGTAACTTCGCAAAGTTTGGAACATTCCAGTCACCTAGCAATACATACCCCTTCAGAATGTCCGGTCTTCATTAATTCAGTGGACCTAGGATATGAGGCAGTGAACTTTAAAAAAAAAAGGTGAAAACCATAGCCAACAAATAAAACTTAAAGCAACTGAAGCTGCAATTAAAGCAACAATAACACGCATTATTGTCGTTTTTATCGTTGATTTAGGGACATACTTTACTGGGGGGGGGGGGGAAAAAGAAAGAAAGAAAGAAGCAAACAAACAAACTTTTTTTTACTCCGTGTTTGTATCACAATGATTCACAATGTAGCAGCAGATTGATGCACTTAGAAATTCTACGAAAATTCTAATATAATTCTTACCTGCAGTCCTTTTTGTAAACATTTCACGAAGACGGATTATTGTTTCCTGCTTACAATGCATGGCATGATAAGACACTAGCAATCTGCTTATAGATAAGCGTACAGATCAACGACTACACTTGCAAGCGGAGGGACATAGAGAAACACACAGACAAAAAGGCAGAAAACAAAAGCTTTCCTTCCAAAGCATGTAATTCTTTCCTGCAGTCCTTTTGCATGCATATCACGAAGAGTGATTATTGTTTTCTGTTAAGAATGCATGGCATAAGACAATAAAAAATTTACATTTAGATAACCATGCAGATCAGCGACTGTACTTACAAGCGGAGTGATAATTAATATATAGAGAAACACAAACAAAATGCGGAAAACAAAACTTTCCTTCCAAAGCACACTCACCCAGTTCCACCTCCCTTTTCCCGCAACACGTAGATATAGATAGGTGTAGCGCAAGCGCGTGCATACACAGATAATCAGTGATTTAATAGAGCTGTCTGTGGAGTGTGTGTGTGTGTGTGTGTGTGTGTCGGAGATGGGAGGGAAATGCGATAACATGGATGTAAGGAAGATGTGGAAGGGCAAAAAGAGCGGATGAGTCTGAGGGGTTACGGAGGTGAAGAGGAAGGTGCACACACCACCTCCCACGAACACATACTATAGTCTTTCACTCCGCCTATAAACATGTTTTAAGGAACTCGGAGACGGCAGCGTTTTAAAACAAACACGATGAATCGATTTTCCAAAGTCGAAGATTGTTTTTAAGTGGCAAACGACCGTTGCTCCTTTGGGAGAAGGTGTGTTTTGAAAATAGAACAAAGGTCGGTCAGGAAAACGTTGAGACCATTGGACAGGCGAGATTTGAACTGAACGCCTGCGCATCCATGCCTTACTTAACGGCTGAAAGAGAGTCGGTGGTTTTTGTTTGTTTGTTTGTTGTTGTTTTTTTCAGTTAAAAAAAATGAACTAATTGGTCTACGTCGGCGTAGCGTGACTTCCAAATGATAGTTTTCTTTGAACATCTACATGCGATTGTGGCATGCTTACCTTTCGATATTGGTTTTGTTATTAATGAGACGCAACTGTCGTGTACTTGAGGAGCAAGTTATCCGATCGTCTTGACGACGAGTTAATATGTCATACGACACGAAACGGCTTCGCCTGTGATTCACTGAACGCTTTTCTAACACAAATACTACACGGTGGCTGCAACGGGATGGAACTCGACGATCCACTTATCGCTCGCATTCAGGCTTCAAATCTACGGTGACCCAAACCATTTGATGGAATGGCAACCAGTTGGAAAGTCTGGTCTCAACGGTTCGATCGCTACTATCACGCAACACGGCTTCATCACAAAGATCGACAAGAACAAGTCTCGGTCTATCTATACGCTATGGTTGAGTCAGCAGACAATCTTCTGACTGCCCTGCGGATCGATGAAGAAGAGATAACTTACCAAGAACTCAAAACCAAGCTTGACAATCACTTTGCTGAGAGAAAAAACGTAATCGTTGAAAGAGCAAAGTTCAATCAAAGAAAACAAAAAGCCAGGAGAACCCATTGACAGTTTCATTCAAGATCTCCATAAACTAGCTGCAGATTGTGAATTTGGACACCTCAAAGAACTCATCCGAGACAGAACTGTAGTCGGAGTACTGAATGACTCACTGTCGGAAAACTCTTACCATGGCAGTTACGATCAGCAGACAAGCAGAAACTTGATAGGAATCGCAACCTGTACTCAGAGATAAACCAGAAGTCAATGCAGTGAATCAAGGAAACTACACACAACAGAAATTTCAGAAAAACACTTCAGCTCCCTCCTCCTCCAGAAAATCTTCCTCATTTGAAGACAGACATCAACAGAATTGATACTACTGCGGACGAGAACAGCACCCAAGACACCAGTGTCCTGCCAGAAATGCCATTTGTGCCCTGTGTCACAATAGAGGGCGTTACAAAGCAGTCTGTCGCAGCTCAGGAAAGAAGTCCATCTATGAACTTTTCAACGACTTGACTCCCAGACCGACCAGACCGACCGAGTGCAATTTTCAAACTGAAAATCAGGAAGACTCAGAAATCTTTGTCGGATTTCTTGATCATGAACTTGATGAAATGTGGAGTGCGACATTTAAACTCGACACAGGGGCGTCTGTGTCAGTCACCAGCAACAAAGATTCTACGTGGACCAGGTGGGTCAATTTTGTCAGCAGTAGGTGCCTTCAAGGTCTCCATCTCATACCATGGCAGACAAATAACAGAAACGGTATATATGCTCACCAATCAGCCATGCTCTGTCTTGAGCAGAAAAACCTGCTTTGAGCTAGGCATGGTGAGAAGAGTGGACACAGTCAAAACCATACCCACAAGTCAGGCCACCTCAAACTCAACATCACAAGACAATTTATCTCTTAGAGTCCTTAGTCAAGAAAGAATTTCCCAATCTCTTCAGTGGACTAGATCAGGTGAAAACAGAATACACAGTGAAACTCAAAGACAAACAGAGACCACTTCACAATCGTCGATGACCTGCTACTGTTCGACGATCGTCTTGTCATTCCCAGATCTAGAAGACTTGACATCATGAACAGGATACACGAAGGGCACCTTGGAATCACAAAATGCAATGCGTTTGCCCTTTCAACAATCTGGTGGCCCAACATCACTACAGACATAGAAGGCATGATCAGAAACTGTCACACCTGTGCTATTCATCAGCCTGAACGAAAGGAACCTCTTCTGCCTTCATCGTTGCCTGATCGACCATGGTCACGTCTTGGGATGGATCTTCTGGAATTGTTCGGGAAGGACTGTCTGCTCATCGTAGATTACTACTCAAGATGGATGGAGGTGAAACTTGTACACAAACTCAACAGTGCAGCTATCATACGACAAATCAAATCTGTCTTTGCTGCGCAAGTGATTCCAGATGTTGTTGTGTGTAATAACGGCCCTCAGTTTGCAAACTTTGAATTCTCAGAGTTTGCCTCAGAATATGGATTCACACAGGTCACAAGCTCACCCAAGCATCCTCAAACCAACGGTGAAGCTGAAAGGGCTGTCAAAACCTCCAAACAACTCCTAAAAAAAAGAACAAAGACCCCTACATAGCACTTCTCATGTACAGAGCTTCCCCACTTCAGAATGTTTTTTCACCATCAGAACTCCTCACAAACCAAAGTGCCAGTTATCCCCAAACTCCTCAGACCATCTATTCCAGACTACAATGCTATTGCGAAGAAAGAAGCTTTTATAAAAGCTAAACAGAGTGAAAAGTACAAGAGACACGCTGCACGAAACCTTCCACCATTGAAAATCCGAGGCTGTGTGTGGATTCGTGACATGAAACGACATGGTGAAGTCATCTTAACATCAAACAATCTTCGGTATTTTATCATCAACACACCAAAGGGAATCATCGGACGCAACAGATGTGCTATCATCGCTACCCCACAAACGGAAAACCATGACCCAGCCAACACACCACCAAGTCCACCTCAAGAAATGGCAGCACCTGCTGCCCTGCGAGGAACACCATGGCAAATCTCAGGCTCAAATTTACAACCTACTGCAAATGAGCAGACACCACCAAACCCTCTTCCGAGAGACCCTACCCTTCACACTCCTTCAGGCCAGAGACAGTCCTCTCGCTATGGACGGCGGATCGTGAAACCAGTCAAATTGAATTTATGATTCATCGACCAGTAGTGAAGAACACTACTGGCGATTCACAAGACGTTCAGAACAAGGGGAAAGAAAATATCAGTGTTGTTACATTTAATTTGGTTGCTAATCAGTCATTTGTTAAACCCACACCGTTTGTTATTTCATGTTATTTAGTTAATCATCTACAAAGTAATTTATTCAGTATTGAGTGCATGAACTGACAAGCTGCACTGCAAAAATTTTCAAGGGACAAAATGACATTAACTGTTTGCAACAGTGTTTTCAGAAGATGATCTCAAAAGTTTAATTTAACTCCAAAGGGAGATGTGGCATGCTTACCTTTCGATATTGGTTTTGTTATTCATGGGACACAACTCTCGTGTACCTTAGGAGCGAGTTATCCGATCGTCTTAACGACGAGTAAATATGTCATACGACACGAAACGGCTTTGCCTCCGATTCACTGAATGCTTTTCTAATACAAATACTACAGGGATCACTTTCAGTTTGGTAATTTTGTACTTACTTTGGCACAAAGCCTTATGATAGATGAAAATGTGTACATGTAGCGCCAAGTATAGTGTGCTAAGTTTGTTTGTTTTTTTGTGTGTTTTTTAATTTCGAACCCGAAAGCAGTAAAACATATTGTGCTTGTTTGTTTGTTTTTGTTTTCCAGCTGAAAACTAAGAGGATCACAAGGTTTCTGCACAATCATAAGCTGATGCTGGTCAGGTGCTTGATAAGTTCAGTTGTAGAAGAACACCGAGTTCGCAGTCAGACGAGTTGCATGTTCGAAGTCTATGTGGCGACCAACACGGGGGATGAAAATCCGCTGCCTTGTAAAAACATGTTGTCGTTCTGGAAGTATCATTGTAGTGTTTGGCCCCTTCCATCCAAACTTTTAAATTGCTATACCCGTCTGCCTTATGACCTAATGTGGGTGTGGACGTCAAACGTAAATGTACATTTATGAAAGGTCTTTCCATGCATTCAGTGAGAAAATTGTATGATCATTTGTATGTAGCTGGAATTTAAACGGGATGAATAATTTGTCTGTTTACAAGCCTTGCAGCATTTTTTGTTTCCAATGGACTCATGGCTCAGTGTGTGTGTGTGTGTCGAGGGGGGGGGGGGGGGGGGGGGGGGGGGGGGGGCAGAGTTTGTGGCTGGAGTGTTCCAGGTCCACATTTCCGGTAGTTCTGAATACGGCGTCTTGATATACTTTTTAAATATTTTAAGATTTAGAGAGATAGCCGCCTAGGGTTTTACACGTGCCCTGTGAGTTATTGTATAAAAATCGATTATAACGTGGTTTGGCCGTTTGTTTTGGTTTAAATGATGCAATAATGTAGTTTAGGATTTTTTTTTTAACTGACTCACTTCCGGATAAGTTTTTTTCTTTTTCTTTTTTTCTTTTTTTCTGTTCTTTTACTCTCCCTCCCCCCTCCCCACCCACTCCCCTCAATCAACGTGAGGTTACATGCCACACAGCAGTATGCCATAGTTTTTTTGGGGATCGTCCTATCAGGGTCAGTACCGTTAGGACCCAATACAGCAAAGGACTTCATTCAGAACAGATTCATTTAGTTCGCTTTGTGCAAAGTAGGATGCTGCCTGCAAGCAGATAGATGTTGGGTCCACATGGTACTGGGACCTAACGACAGTATCCGTGTCGTGCTGGTCCTGTAGTAACCAGGCCTGACGTACGAGTAATGTCATTAAGCCACAGACAGTCTCCACTGATCAGAAATAAATCACTGACGGTTGTGAGTGTGGTAGATGACCAGTCTACTGACGTTCAAGGAGAGTAAGGCACAGAATTCTGGGCAGTTGACATCTTCACATTGATTGATTTCATTGCAAAGTTGTTAAAGTGATGTATGCGGCCTCACGTGCGGAATGCAGGTCTAGACCTAGGAGTTGTGTCGGATTTTTCCAAGTTTCCGGATCAACCTCCGTGGACCTTTTTCACACCAGAGATTCGTTTCGATCTTGCAGCTTTTCGTAAAGAGTCTACCAGCTCTCTGCGTACAAGGCGTTGTATGCTGAGCTCTGTTCGAAATTCCCATCCTGTCAAAAAGTTTTCACTGACGGTTCCAAGTCTGAGGAGGGAGTGGCCTGTGCAGCCTACTGCCCTGGGGCTCCTTCTCAGATACTGTTGGAACATATCCATTCCGATGCTTCTGTCTATTCTGCTGAACTTACTGCTCTGGTACTGGCTTTGAAGATAATCTCACATTCTTTGAAGAGGGACTTTCTGGTTCTGTCGGATTCGCTGTCAGCTTTGGAGGCCATAGCTGGCCGCAACCTTCAGCATCCAGAACTTTTACTTTTTTTTGAACTTTTTAGCAAGTTGAAGGCGGACGGTTACAACATTACTCTTGCTTGGGTCCTGGCCATGTTGGCATCGGCGGGAACGAAATGGTTGATCGTTTAGCCAAGAACGCCACAAGAGAGAAACTGTCCAACACTTACATCCCCTGCTCAGATGTGAAACCCAAAATTAACGATTATGTGAGAGACCTCTGGCAGGAGGATTGGAACACACGACGAGTAACAAACTCTTTCAGATCCGTCCAAACCTTAAGGACTTCCTCCATCTACGTCGGGAGGTCGTAAAGAGGAAACGGTTCTGTGCCGGCTGCACACGGCCATTCGTATTTTACCCATTCTACCTTTTAAAGAGTGAAGAAGCTCCGTGGTGCATTCCATGTCATGCGCCACTCACAGTGAAACATGTTCTTTTAGAGTGTTGGGACTTGCACGATGTGAGACACAAACATTTTACAGCGGAGTCCATGAAGATCCTGTTCAGGGATGTCCCGCCTGACGTGATCTTGGGTTTTTGAGAGAGATTAACATTTTTCATCTGATTTAAGATTTTACGGCAGAAAGATTTTTAATGCAATTTCTGGTGCGTTTGTAGACGATGTCATTTAACGAGATGTGTGAAAGGTGTTTTTTTTTTTTTTTTAAATGACTGGTGAGTTGATTTTAACGTGGTGACAGCCTGATGTGGCCCTTTGCGGTCGGCTGGGCTATAAGCAACATTATCTTATCTTATCTTATCTGTTAAAGTGATGCGTATAAGTAAATCTTGTAAAGAGGGTAGGAGGGGGCTATTTTAAATTAAGAATTTCAAAGTCAGCTCGTTCCGTGCTCGTAAATTAAAGATTTCAAAGTCATGTTGTACTCAAATCTCTTGTTCGTTGAGTTTTATGCTACCTATGTACCCAGTGTTGATTACATTGCGTTTTTATGTATACTTCTCGGTTGATGTGGTGTGGATAAGTGGTTAGACTTTGCGTATGCTGTGCCAAAGTTACCTGGTTCCAATTCCACGAGGGGTTAATAATTTTGGCTGTTCAAATGATAGATTGAAAATTAAGCGGTACCCACTGCCATTTTTTCCCCTTTATAGCTAGCCGTTTTCCTATTAGCGAAGTGTTGATAACGGTGTACATGTTTAAGTGTAAACTTTAGTTTTTAACTTTTTGGTGGATTCTGGCAGTCTTTATATGTTGCAGGTACAGACTCTATAGAGGCCTAGAGTAAAATCTATTTGTTCACACTCCTTTATAGAACTAATTCATTTTCAAAAGCATGTACCTTGTTACTATCATTGTTCCAACGGGTAACAGCTAGTTTAGATCAAAATGAAACACCTGATCGCAGTATGGTGTTTCTCTGGTCTTTGGAGTATGTTGTCATGGGGAGTTTATATGTGTCTAATGAAAACGCATCACACAATAGTACACCGATCCGATTTAGTCTTTCTTTCAGCCCTGGTGAGTCCTTATAAACAGTTGGGCCATAAACTACACAACCTGACTTGACTTCCAGCTCAAACGGCGCGGTCTATGAATGCGAACCACATTCTTGTCAGACAATAAGCTCTGGGGGCGAGGGATGGGTGCCCCAAACCAAGCGACGATCGATAACCAAACCGCGGTGGGCCGATAAAACGAGATTTATATCATGTCAGTCTAAGGCTCTAGAGGACAAGTCTTCACGGGAGTCGTGGAATAGAGTGTGGAGTTTGGGGCTTTTGTTTTTTTTGTTTGGTTGGTGTTTTTGTTTTTGTTTTTTGAATGGCGGTTGAGACATGTTGTCTTACGTAGGCATGTGGTCTTAATGGTTGCACCAACACATGTTCAAGTTAAATATTCCATCAACAAATTTCAACATGTGCAGAATAGCTCCTTGTGGAGATGCCGAGGAGTCTTTTAGTGTGAAGTGTATTTCTGGAAACTTCCTCTTTTCTGTCACCCTCGTTTACTGCATTGCATTTACAAATAACGTTTCTTAATGCCCACCGAAAGAACGTACACTTTCCCTACCCCTTCATGCACATTTTACCTCTACATTCAACATGCCATCTTTTCTTTTGTAAACTGGCGACTAGGTAGCGAGTCGGTAAACTCTTAACTTAGTGGACACTAGCTGTTCATTCTGCAGCCTGTATTGGCCTATTTGGGATGTTATACGTTTATTTGTTGTATGTAAATGCTTTTGATTAATCTGCTATGCCTTGGTATTGAAGGAAGCGGAATGTCTGGCGCTGCCAGCATCGAATTGTTTTATCTTCTTCGTGCGCATAGTTCAGCTCTTGTGTAAATACATTGGTGTGGATCATCATATGTTTGTTTGTAGTGACGAAACTCTTGTGTACTGACAGCATAAAATGGCCCAGTATGATCAGCTTGGCTATAATCAAACTAAAATCGAAAGTGTCAAATTAAAACTAGAAGCGTGCAGAGTAATTTAATGTGGCATCATAACGGTGAGCGAATTTATTGTCTCTGTGCCGCTGCATAGGGGCTAATAATTCTGCAATAAGTCCCTAACCCAACAAATGAAAGACATACCAACGCGTTGGCTGCCCTACATGACAGTTTGCTAGTGTTGATAGTACAAGTGGAGGCGGCACGTGCTTAATGCTTTGTAAAACGTTCATTATGACATCATGTTTTTACTTTGTAGATCTTAAATCAAGTTCCATTTTCTTACTGAAAAATGACAACAGCTGTCCCGCATTCTGATTATCACAGTGCATGTACACAAATTAAGATCCGACTTGTCTCTTGTTTGCTGCTTCTTTCTTTTTAAAAGCGATCAGTCATTAATTTTTCTCTGTTTAGATCCACACGTGTAAAAAGGCAAATGTAAAGGGATGCTTGCAGGCACACTCACTTATGCACATATTCACATACACACACGCGAAAGTGCACACAGCTTTCTCGCACATACATGACTCATGCAAGCGCGTGCACGCTTGAACACATCTTTTTCCCACTTATGTATCTATTTGTATATAGTATCAGGAATAAGGTAGCGTCATTGCTCAAACGTTCGCTCCACACACACTAACCATTGATTTTTACAACGGTTACTACTACAACCCGCTACTCATTGTTTAAACGTTTCTTTACAGATGCGCTAACCATTGATTTTTACAACGGGAACTACTACAACCCGCTGCTTGTCAAGAAAGCCCGAGGAGCGTCGCCACGAGCCGCTGAGGAGAAGGCGGCCTACATGAACTACCTCCGTCTGTCTTGTGAAGACGTGGACTGTATGGAGTGCCGGGCCTATCGTCTGGGTCTGGATCTGCGAGGCGTGGCCTCTTCTTGCCCTTCCCTGCAGCTCAGACTGGGTCAGGATCCCCTCCCTGTGCCACTGGGCTACAGGGACTTCCGCAGCGTGGTCACAGCGCTGGATTACAATTTCAACTCCCAGCCGGGCTACGGCCAGTTCCGCAGAGACTGCGACGGAGGAGTTGTTCCTTCGTCCACGACTGCGGCTGAACCGTTTGGCACCGCGAGCACCGGAAACAGCGGTCCTCAGTACCCCGGTCATCGTGGTGAGGAAACGCAAGCTTCCCGAACGGACATGCCTTCTTGTGACACAACCTCAGCTGTGCATCGTCGTTTAGATTTCCGGAAAAGCGCTTATGGGATGAGTGGGACCACCGACAGTTACAACTCCTTCACCTCCTCCAGTCAGGAAAGCAGTGGCTCCCATCCGGACTTTCCGTCAAGGTCTGCACCAAGCAGCACGTGCAATGCCCGAGAGCAGCAGCAGCAGCAGACCGACTACCGTGCTGCTTCTCTGCAGAGCTCACCTGCGGGGTTTCGGCGAATGAGCTTTTTGGCAGCAGTGGACAAGTCGAAGAAGGCGGGCGGAGACTGGAACCGCCGTCCCAGCTACCGAGCTGCCGTAGACCCCTGCTACCTGGCTGGGGATTGCGAGGAGCATGGTCGCCATGGAGGTTGCTACAGTGAGGGGTCTGGGAGTTACGGTGATGGCAGAACGCAAGCGGAGAACAAGACGGTGACGTTTCAGCTGGCGAGCAAAGAGCATGCAGAGGAGGGCAGGAGGGGTGACGGCAGCGTCCATGTCTTGTCGTCGTCAATGTCCAGCTTCTCTTCCTCCACGGATTCGGACGGTGCTTTTGGCTGGGGCCCCACGGCTTCTTCGGCTCCAAGGTAATTAGAAAGGGAGGCCGTTTTGTTCGTGGAGTCGTGATAAGGCGAAAAAAATTGAAGATCGTTTTGTTCTATGGAGTCAGTGGTAATACTCTGTTTCTGTCTTTCTCTGTCGTCTGTCTGTCTCTCTCATTGTCTCTCTCTCTGTCTCCCCCCCCCCCCTCTCTCTGTCTGCCTCGCACACGCGCGATGCGCGCGCGCGCGGTGTGTGTGTGTGTGTGTGTGTGTGTGTGTGTGTGTGTGTGTGTGTGTGTGTGTGTGTGTTTGAGAGAGGGAGAGCGAGAGAAAGAGAATGAGCGTACTGTTTTTCGTTTCTGAACCAATTCAAAGTTGAAAAATAAAAGAACACGTCGCAGAAAGCCTCATTAAGTGGCAAAGAATCAGAAAGACTAGCGGCGCCGAAGAGCATTGAACATTTTGCGAGTTACGGACTGAAGAACCGTGCATTCTATGTTTCTCTTCATCAGATGTGTAGAACCGCGATGAAGACAGTAACTGTTCTCTTTAATAAACTCAATTGTGATGTTATGACATTGGTGACAGGTAGATGATCTTTATATTGAACGTGGCCTGACAAATAAGGTGGGCGGTTGCATGTGAGCGAGCAT
This sequence comes from Conus ventricosus, assembly GCA_018398815.1. NCBI lineage: Eukaryota > Metazoa > Mollusca > Gastropoda > Neogastropoda > Conidae > Conus > Conus ventricosus. Next base: position 19,035,707 of record CM031607.1, read on the forward strand.
GCCTATATGATACTTCAGTGTATGTCTGTGTGTGTGTGTGTGTCTGTGTGTGTGGGGGTGGGGTGGGGGTGGAGGGGTTGTTGCACGTGCGTCTCAGCATGCATGTTCTTTCCCTTTCAATTTTTTTTTTTTATAGTGTACTCTGTTTATTTCCCGACGGTATTTGTGTGACTGTAAGAGAGCATAACCGTCTCAGACTGATCGTTGGACTCGTCAGCGATCTGGAACATGAGTCATCAGCTCCCAAAATTGTTTGGTTGAGGAGAAAGGTGTGGGGTGTGTGTGTGTGTGTGTGTGTGTGTGTGTATGTGCGTGCGTGCGTGCGTGCGTGCGCGCACGGGATGGTGTATATGTCCTTTCTGTACGGGTATATTAATTAACTGCCATTGCTTTTTAGACAAAGATAACATTGTCCAGTGTCTGACGTATGCACTGACAACAGTGTGATCGGAGGCTTTGTTCTGTTGTAAAACCAGTTTGATGTGAAGGCACCATGTACCATTCTTTCTTCGCGTATACTGTGCACAGACAAGACTGAATTAGTGCCCGGTGCCCTACAACTTAGTGCCCCATGCCGCACAGTTCTCGTCGCGTGATCAAAATGAGTTATACTGTTTTTACCAAAAGGGGTTCCAGCGACAGCCCAGAAAGCTGTCCATTCTCGTGGAGGAGGAGGACGGCACTGACGATCCACAGCTGAAGACCCGGAGAAACGCTACTCTGACCTGTCGCCTTCTCGCCGCAGTCCTGCTCCATCGGCTTATCACTTTAACTTTACACACAGGTGAGTCGTTTGAGATTCGTCATACGCATAGAAAACAAAGTGAAAAAGTATCGAAGCGTTTCCTTTCACCCCCTTCCCTTCCCTCGCCCTCAAATTTTTGTTCTCTGTTTGTGTCTCCATCTTCCCTTCTCTCTGTGTGTTCCTGTGTTTTTATGTGTATGTCTGTCTCTGTCCCCGCTTCTGTGCCTGTCTCTGTACATCAGTCCGTCTCCATCTCCGTCTGTCTGTCACACACACACACACACACACACACACACACACACACACACACACAACACGCGCGCGCGGAGCCGAGAAGTTAACATTGGTTAAGAACTCAAATCAAAATAATTTGTATGTGCGCGCGCGCGTGCTTGTGTGTGTCTGAACGCAGCACGTGCGCGTTCACGTGTATATATGTGTGCCTAAAAACACAGTACTGTGTCAAAGTAGGAATACACACTCTTCTCCCGTGAAATTTATAATGCGGCTTTATGCCAAGAGTCTTCTCCCTCGAAAAAGAAACATTCTCAGGCATTTTTTATTGGGGGGGGGGGGGGGGGGGGGGGGGGGGGGGGGGGGAGGGGGCTGCAAATCATTTGGACTTGCAGTTAGATCGTTTCACATATGCGCAAAGCAGACGCACACCGGTAGTGTGTTCGCAGTTCCCAAATACACTACGTCGTGCAGCTGCACATCGTTCTACATCACGCTACCGTGGCGACAACAGCGGCAGAACGGCACTGGCAAAAACAGGAGCAGTAGTAACAACATTCTTCTTCTGTTTCGTCTTCTTCTTCGTCATCGTCTTCTTCTTTCCCATAACTTCCTTAAAGGTCAGTTGTGAGCTGCAATGAACTGTTCACAAGGTTTCTCCAGCGCTGTCGGTTGTGTTCAAAGGCCTGGATCGCTGCAAATAGTTTTTGCCCTCTATTCTGCTGTGTTGTCAGTCCATCCCTTTTTCCCCGCTCCTCCCCCCCCCCCCTCTCTCTCTCTCTCTCTCTCCTCTCTCTCTCTCTCTCTCTCTCTCTCTCTCTCTCTCTCTCTCTCTCAGTCTCCCGTCTCCCCCACTTCAACAGTTCTCTGGAGGTTTCTTCTAAGCAAGGCCTTTGGATCTTGTTGCATGGCCATAGTTTTTTTCTTCTTTTTAAAACTGATGTCTCGGGATCTTCAAGTGATTCAACGTACTGCCTGATGGCTTGGCGCACATGTTTGTTGGTGATTTAATCAGTATATCTGCTGTTTAGTTGTTGTTTATTTCGTCCGGTGACACCCATTTCCATGCTTTGGATTCTTCTTTTCAGATCTGCTGTAAGATACGTGTCTCACACGCGTAAAGGAAGACGGAATATACCACTGCATGCAGGAACCTGATCTTGTGTTTCATGCAGATGTCTTGATCCCCCCATATAAGTTTCAGTTTGCACAGAGCTGATACTGTCTTTGCTGTTCTTGAGTGGATTTGTGCTTGAATCTTTCATTGCTGAAAATACCAAGGAAGTAAACCGTTGAACAGTTTCTGTCTTTTATGTATGGATAGTTATGTCAATATATATGATAGTGTTTGTGCTGGCCATCAGCTTTGTCTTCTCGGAGCTAATTTACGTGGCTTATCATTTGATGTTTCATTCAGGCTTTTAACAAGCTTAGTGAGTACTTATTCACAGCCTGACAGGCCAACGATGTTGCCTTCAAAGCGAAGTTTTGTGATATATCTTCCTACTAAATTGACTGTACTGGCATGATTGTCAAGTGCATCAATCATGATGCGTTCCGGGAAGATGATGAAAAGGTTGGAGATCTAGAAGGCAGGCGTGACTGCCAGCTAAATGTGGAACTGTTCTTTAATAGTACCACGTGTGAGTATCACACCGATTGTTCCTGAGTGTACTTTTTCGCCGTGGCCCATAAAGCACTGCCTGCCAGAGTGTCAAACGCCCACTTGAAGTCTTTGCAGACATAGAACTCTCTCTGGTGTTTTTAGAGAGAGAGAGGGAGAGAGAAGGTGTTAGTAAGTTTTACTGATATGATTAGGTTAGAAATATACTGATCCATGAAAATGATTCTCAGAGTCAATGAAAAGACTGTCAAGGAAGCCTACAGGAATACATAATGTGCGCAGGTTGAGAAAAAAATAGAGAAATAATGGTTTGTAAAATTCGTCCGAAGAGAAGTAGAGGAACGGCCGAAGACAAAACGCTGCCGAGTTTGAGAACAAAATGTGGAATTATACGCGTCTCCTCCGGGGAAGTAAAGGAAATGACACTGAGAATACTCTTTGGTGTGTGAAGAAAAGAAATACATGAGCGAACGAAAGAACAAAAAACGGTCGGTTAGAGAATAGGATCGGGGGTTGGGGGTAGGGGGTGGGGAATCTAGGGGGTAGGTGAGGTGGAAGTATTTGAACTAAACCCAATCATAAGTGAATAAAGCAATACAGGAATGTAAGGGCCAGTACTGCTGTCGATGTGTGTCGTCAGATTTTCAGATAGTTCCCCGGAGGTGTTTCCCTTGTCCACTGCCAGGAGGAGTTCAAGCCAAGTTGCTCTGTGCCTTTGACAATATGGCGGCATTTATCATAGCTGCAGCTGTTTCAGGTTCGCTCGGAAGGAGAATCAGATCTTCACACACGAATATCAATACAGCGATAACATGTTATTTCAAAGAGCGCCTTTGCATGACAGCGCCCAGCATGAGAATGCCAAGAAGAACTGAGAACAACTCGTAGTTTTGTTGTTTTTCCCCCTACCTCACTGGTTTGAGTACTCCCCTCGAAATTCGACCTGCCGCCCCCC
>CM031607.1:19044264-19059264 GCA_018398815.1 Conus ventricosus
CCTCCCAACACTGAAACCAAAGGTCACACACACACACACACACACACACACACACACACACACACACACACACACACACACACACACGAGAGAGAGAGAGAGAGAGAGAGAGGAGAGAGAGAGAGAGAGAGAGAGAGAGAGAGAGAGAGAGTGAGTGAGTGTTCCAGCACTTTCGTCAGGAATGAAATTTCCTTTCTGGTTCTGAAATCCTCGATTCACAAGTGGGAAACGTCGATTCAACCTCATGTCGGCCACGAGTTCCTCTTCGTAGAGAATTTTTTTTTCTTCTTCACTTAGTCCTGACGGTCGGGAAGTTTAAAGATTGCCCTCACGATCCCTTCCCGCGGAGAGAGGTAGTCGATCGTCGTCACGACGTGTTATTTGCATGAGGTAGTCGTTCGTCTTCGGAGGATGGGGACAAAGCAAGAACGGGGAGAGGGGGGGGGGGGGGGAGATACCCCTTCCCCTCTCCCTTTAAGTTGGTAACCTGAAAGGTCTTTGTTTCTTACTTTTTTTTTCCTTAGGGGAAAGAATATTTAAAGTGCACTTCAGTTCGTGTTGCTTATAGCAAACCGACCTCTGGGGGTCCATGCAAGGGTGTCATATCGTTAAATTGATACCACTTATAGCAGATTCGAGGCTATGGTATCAAAAAGTCTTTGATGAAAGCGAACTCACTTAGGGTTCGTTGTCAGAAATCGAAGCATTATGATTCGAAACTCCATGGTAAAAAGAATAACACAGTAAACACAGCCTCAATACAGGTCAAGAGCGAAGTCTGTTTACATGTGGCTGTGATATTCGTCCACATTTCTGTTGTCGGACAAACCTACCTGGAATGGAATTGCCCTCTAAGCCAGGGAGGACACCCAGGAACTGGCAAAAGACGCACATCGGGCTCAGCACGCAGAAAAGAAGAGAATTTAAAATTACTTGGTCAAGTTTCGAATTCCAGATTAAAAAATGATGTTCATCCTTCTTACGTATTTAGAGTTACCTATTAAGATTACCCACAAATCGCTTTCATGTGCAATACAGAAAAAGGCCAGAAGAATTTGTATGACGTGCAGACAGGTTAAAATTTACATTTAACAAAGTAAGCCCAGTACGCTCGAGAGAATGTAGATAGCTTAAACACTGTTATCAGTAATTCTAAAAGCTACACAAGCTTTTATAATGCCGTTATTTCAGCGAGAAATAGCGTTAAAAACAACAACACAAAAAAACACACGTTTGTTTCAGATCCGAATTTGCACTGGACTTTGTAATAAAGGAAATAGATATAAAGTAAATGAAATGGATGAAATAGATGTGTTCTACAATATTGCTTTCTCCCAAAACTCAACAGCCTCTGAAGTTGGAGAGAGTGAGTCGGTTACTATCGTGCTGTTGTGTACAGGTTTGAACTTATGACTCGGTACAGAGCCCTGCTGCTAACGCACACAGGAAGTGCTTAATCCATAACCAGGACGCAAACAGGTTTGTTGAACTTCTTTGGGGCATTGACCATCCCTGACATTCAACGTCTTCCTCTTTACAGATATGTTCGTTCGTTATATACGTAACTTCAGACGTTTGAACACACCAAAGCACTAGCTTGCTCCTGTTCAGATCTTGATACTTTTTTTTTTTTGGTAATGTTTTTATTTGAAAATAACTGTTGATCTTGTACAAACAAAACCTCTTCCTCAGTCTTCACAGTTCCGACTGCGCGCAAAATCGAACCTTAGCTATGCCCCGCAAGACGGCATGCGAGTAAAGCTCAAGGGACACCACTCTCCCCTGAAGCGACTACACCTCCTCGTAGTTGAGGTGGCAATGGCGAAAAATCTGGCAGCCATTTTATTTTTTTTCTTCATATTGTTCTATCAGCATTTCCATCAAAATAAAACAATTTGCTGTCAAGCGTCCAACTTCTGACTCTTTTCTTTCAGCACTATTTATTTTTCATGCTTTGGTTTCTTTCTTGTTAGATGTGATATTGGCCACTCCCCCCACCCTCACCCTCACCCTCACCCTTTCCCCCGGGATCGGCTGAGTTATAAACAGTAAGACTTGACCCTTCGCGTATTTAGTTGAATTAATTATCAAGAAAGAGTAGTATCATCGTCATTAATAGTATCGTTCCTTAATGTTGCCATTCATTGAATGTGGCAGATCAGAGGAGCCCCCTCTTATCCCTTCCCACTACCTTCCGAATCCAGAAGAAAAAAGAAAACGAGAGGAGGAGCCTTAGCTTCTGTAAAAGAGAAGGAAGAGATAAAAGAAATATACTTTTTTAATCGTTTAAGAAAAGTGAAAAAGAAAGTTGGAATAATATGAAGTGAATCATGTGGCTGAATACATACACCCCGTTTTGCGATCAGCGAGAGATTGCGACGTGTCTTCTTCTTAAAAAACAAACAAACAATTACATTGACAGGGAAACCAGAATGAGCCGTTGGCGGAAAATGACCTGTCTGTCATCAGGACTTTTCTTGCTGGTTCGCCAAATCGCTCACAGGCCGTGCACCTTAACGACTGACTGCCAGCTGCCAGTGGTGCCGCGCATGGGTCCTCTTAACGTTTGCTTGAATTAATTCACATAGACGTGAGTTTGAAGGCAAAATGGCAGAGATGGTTGTCATGCAGTGATGGTGGTTATTGTTTGGTGGGGAGTAACCAGTAAAATAGAATTTTATGGGACTGCCAAGGGTGTGCAGTCAAGGGTTTTTTTTTCATTGTTCTTTTTCCTTTTTTTTTTTTTTCTTACATCCCCACCCCCACCCTTTTTCCTTTCCTTCTGCCGGTCTGTCTGTCTTGTCCATTCTCTTTTTACTCATTTATCTGCGCCCTTCTGGATTCGATGTGTCACACGTCTTTTCGTATTAAGACATTAACACTGATCATTTAATCGTGCTACCGTCGAGGTGGATACAGAGTCCAAAACAGTTGCAGGTTGATGACAAAAGAAAAAAAAGTAACGAAAGAAGGGGAAGAGGAAAGTAAGAAACCAAGAAACAAACAAAACGTGATATGAAGGAAAGGAAGTGAATCGCGTGGTTGAATGCACCTTGGGTGGTGGAAGGCTGGAAGTTGACCTGCAAGATGCCTGCCACTCATAGACAGGGAGGTGCGGATGAACTCGCTAATTGGCCTCTCGCTAATGATGGCTAATATCAATCCGCCTCCGCCTCCCAACAGGCCTTCCGCAATACCAGCGGCTTGACAGCCAGCGCTAGAGCCTAGCAGTCTTCAATGCTCCTGTATTTTTTTTTCCTTTGCGTAGGGTTTGCCTAATTTACGATGAGCTAGAGGCAAAGTCAAAAACTTATGATGGATACTGAGGTATCGTTACTGGTTTAAAAGAGAACTAATGACTGAAGGAAAACATACGGGATCACACGGTTCTGTTTCGTCTAGTCACAGCAATTTTTTTCTTCTTCTGTGCATTGCACTGGTTCCGTTTCCTTTCTTTCTTTAGATAGTCGTAGTATTTTGTCTTTACGTTTATTGAGTTGTTATTTTTCGTCGATGCTATTTATTTATTTATTTATTTTTTGTCAGCCCGAATTTTGGAAGATTATAGTTCCAGAAGAAAAACAAACAAACAAACAAAAACCAAATACGAAATGAGACCTGGAGGAAAAAACAAAGAGAACAAGCGAAAGATGGGGCGAACAACTACTGCAACCCCCCCCCCCCCCCCCCCCCCCCCCCCCCCGCACCCCCCCCCCCACCCCCACCCCCACCTCCCAAATGAAATAAAATAGAACGAAGCAAAACAAAAACAAACAACACAAAAAGGAGGGTCTGGCAAGTGCCAGCTGATTTTCAGTGTTGATGTCCATGTAGACTTGGAATCTATTGCTGACTTTGCTTTATTTACCTTGTAGTTGTACGTGGAGGTAAGGACAAAAGGGCATGGTGATTGGTAGAAATGTTGCTTTTTGTTTGATGGGGGAATAACTGGTGAAATGGAATTGTACAGGGCCGCCAAGGTGTGTACAGTCTGATAGTTTGCAGCATTTTTTTTTCTAAGTATGTCTGGTTTTTTTTTCTCTTTCTTTAGATAGTTGCATTTTCCCCCCATAATTTCAGCCATCTGTTAGGAGAGCTTCTTGTGCTAGAAAACACACACACGTACGCACGCACGTACGCACGCAAGCACGCGCACACAACCACACACACACAAACACACACACGCACGCACGCCACGCACGACGCACGCACGCACGCACGCACGCACGCACGCACGCACACACAAAACACACACACACACACACACACACACACCACACACACACACACACACTTACCTTCTGTCAGAAAAAAGGAGGAGGGATAAATAAGGGGGAAAAGAGGGGACTGGATGGGATGGGGAACTGAACAGAAAGGAGACAAGACAAAAAAGTAAAAGGAATAAAAAGGAAGTGAATCGTGTAGCTGAATGCATCCTACCTAGACAGCTGACCTGCAGGCGTCTATCCGCCAGTCATAAAAACGGAGAGGTGGGGGTGGAGGCGGGGGTGGGGGTGGGGGGCGATGAGCCGTGGTAAATAAAACGGCCTGTCAGTGATGATGACTATTTCTGACAGCTCGCCAAATAAATCGCTCGCAGTTTTTTTCACCACGTCAGCTGACAGCCTGCCAGCAGTGGTGCCCTGCAGACTTGGAGCTTTTCGTCCAGTCGACTTCTGCAGAATTTATCCTGACCTTTAGGGATAGACAGAAAGGCACAGCAGATAATTATTATGCGTAGGTGTTACCTTCCAGTTCTCTGGGAACCGTCGTGAGATAACTGAAGGAATTTGTGGTGAAACTGAATTACGTAAGATCACATGGACGTGGGAAAGTGTGGTTGTTTACCCTTTGTCTGTCTATGTTTTTTCTGGTTGTTTCTCTAATACAATTTCTCTCTCTCTCTCTCTCTCTCTCTCTCTCTCTCTCTCTCTCTCTCCTCTCTCTCCACGGGCCCTTGTTTCCTTCGCAGGTTGTGCCTTTTTTTTTTTTAAGCATGTTGCCCATTGACAGCGATAAAAAGTACCGTTAAATCAATGTTTTAGTAGTCTTTGCATGTATTTTCGTTGCTTGGTGTTATATTTACTATAGTATTAGTGGTATTTTGTCGGCATCACCTGCTGCTTGTTTCTCTCCTCCCGGGGCTGTCGACATATGTGTTCCATGCTGACCACGGCTGAAAAGTGCAGAACATTCTGATGGACAGCTTTCGGCTGTAGCAAATGCCCACACACACAAACCACAGTGATGGAAACACGCTGAAAGCTTTTTTTTTTTTATCCTCCTCCCATCACCTGTGTTTTCTCTGCGGCATGGCTCATGCCAACTATCATAAACGCCGACCGATCCAGGCTCGGTCTGCTGCAGTCCCAGCACCACAGGTTTCAGAGGTCGCCAGGAACCTGCCTGATTGAGGATACTCTTCACAGCAGCCGACTCAGTCACTTTGGTAGAATTTAGTCATGCCTGTTATGCAGGACATGTGTGCTAATCCTCATAGAGTTGACGAATATAGTTGCGTCATGCCAATAGACCAAAAAAGATTAAGCACAACCGAAAGGAATAGGAACCCCCGCGGTCTCTATCCAGTGACAGTTTTTCCATAAAAACTCACCACAGGAGTGGGTATGGAGGGGAAATCTTAACTTATACTACTGTAGAGGTAGAACATGAAGGACTAAAACTTCTTTTTTTCTTTCTTGTAACGTCATAGAGATGAGGATGTGACGAAAACGAATTTGATATGAATATCTGGTTTGGTTTAAAAATGACAGTTTCTCTTCCTTTTCGTAAACAGTATAACTCGCCATCAGCCATACAAGAGTCACGTGCAGTTAAATGTTATACGTCAGCAACGGTTTGAAATATGCATCTGAGATGGATGACCCTCAACTGTGTGGTCCCAGTCTTTCTATTTAAGCTTAAAACTTGTTCAGCTCTTGATAGGAGACTGTCCGTGAGACTGGAAAAAAAAGTTGATGATACTCAGAATGTTCATCTACACTCGCCTTTCAGTCGGCAGCCTGTTACAACAGACGGATGACTTCTTTGACCATTGATTTGTAACATGTGCGTTTGAAGCATAAATCATTACGACTTAGTGGTCAGTAAATTTCAAGAGCTTGCCAACAAAATAAACCTATGAACTGCTGGCTTATACCGTGAATGTATTTATTGTATATGGCTCATTTTATCGGTTAATGTACACTTATTATGTTATTAGTATGTTCTACTCGTTGTTACTTGGTTGATGTGATGAAGCTCATACAGAACCAGTTACAACTGGGGGAACAGAAGTAGAAATGTTAGTAACAATATTAAAAACGAAGAAACTGCAATCGACATTATTAGTCAAGTGTACACAAAGGAAAAAAAATCAAGCGCCCACAGCAAATTTTTGCTTCGGGTAGAGAAAACAAAAGTTATCAACCATATCAATAAAGAATAAGATTGCAGCAAAGATGTAGGTGTCAAGGATCAATGATTTGGCGATAAAAGACACCCGAAATGACATCTCTATGTAGAAAACACTCATGATATTGATTGACGAGTGCATATAGCATTTCATTTGGAAAAGTATCTTTTGTAAGTATGTAGCTGCAAAGTTCATTCTACGCATAACGTTAGGTGGGGTGGTTGACAAGTTTCGTTCACAGTCTATACGAGCCAGTAAAGTCCATAACATGTATTTTCTCCATGTGATCGATGACAGCCTCCACTGTCCGGATGACAGCCTCCACTGTCCGCCTCATACACCCAACCAGGGGTTGAAACTGTTGCACAGGCAACCGCTGTCGCTTCTCATGCTCAGTTGTTTCAACTTCAAACAGATTTTGAACAGAAGGGTCCCATATCTGTTATGTGCTCCAGACGGTTAACGTCGGGATTTACTGCTGGCCATGCGAGTGTAATCACAGCACTATTCAGGGGAGAGGTTGCTACTGCACGGCTACAATGAGGTCTGACGCTGCTTTCCATGTACACCGGCTCGCTTGAAAACCGGCGATCGTCAGAACGAGGAACAAACTCACTGGATGCAGCGCCTCTCGGATGTACCTGTGACCAGCACAACTGGCAGTCATCAGAAAGACATCCTTAAACCATTGCTGCTTCCCCACCAAGTGGAACTGTTGGCCGGATTTCCCTAGGTATGTAGGCTATATTCATTGGCCGCCTGCCCCCCTACTCGTCCATCACAGACATGAAGCAGGAATCTGTTTTCATCAGAACAGTGGATTCTTCCACACGACCACAGATTCCAAGCTCGGGCCATACACTACGCCAAACATCTCCTCTTGTGATTATCTGTCAGCAGGGGCCGCGTGATAAGCCTCCATGGTGCCAGTCTAAATGCCTCGTCCGGTTCTCACAGTTCTAGCGCTGAAACGGCTGTTTGGTAGCCAATCACGCTTCAGGGATTTTTTGAAAATTAAACTGCTCTCAGGCGAAGCAGTACCCTCGATCTCTACCTGTTGTTACTTAACCTGTGGTCGCCCTGAGCATAGACGCTCTTCCTATCCTTCGTCATTGTGTGTTTCTTCACGAGTCGACTGATCACAGCGTGACGTCAGATTCTTTTGAGGGACAATTCTGTCGCATGGAAACCTATAGCCTGCCATCTTTGTGCCTCTGTCATCATCCATTAATTTTAATATTTTTGCCGTTTTCAGTGACATTGAACTTTGCACAACGGTTGTCAAAGTAGCGATTTTCATTTTTCTCTTTTTGTTTTCTTTTGTTTTGTTTGTTTGATTTTTGCAGGTCAAATGCATTGAAATGCGCCAGAATGCATGGGTGGCAAGATGCGTGTGCATCCTGTCGCGTGCACGAGGGTCGCGATGTTTTGAGAATATCGACATCTTTTTGGCGACACAATTTTAATAGCATTTTTACTTAACTCGTAAAGGCCTTTTTATGCAGTCATACATATTCGCAATCAGTATGCAAGGCAACGTGATTTGTACTTCACGCACCATCACGAAGAGACCTTAATCCTTTCAATAATTTGAACTGTTTGTGTCACTGTTTTGCTTGGCAGTCACTTAAAATAAGGCTCATGTAATATTATGCCATGACTGTGCGTAACTAGTTTAGGTGAATTTGCAGCGTTAAGACCTTTCTCCGTATGACACTCACTGACTGATCGTAACCTGTACAATTCTTCATGTTGCAGCAGCTCCAGGGGACAGGGAGAAGAGCCGACGGACGGGAACTGCACGGAAGGCTGCGACAAACAGGTAACGGCCCCCCTTTTTTTTGGGGGTGGGGGGGGGGGGGGGGGGGATCCTGCCCGCCCAGTGGTACAGACCAGCGCTAGTCTTTTCCTGAACCATAGATTTAGTCCACAGTTTAGTGTTCGTGTGTCTTTTGTAGACAGGCAGCTCTATATTGTCTGCGGTCAAATCACCTTGTGCCAAGTGCTGATTAAATTACTGATCAGCATTGACCGGGTCCGGAGGGTGGGAAGGAGGGGGGGGGGGGGCGTATCTCTCTCTCTCTCTCTCTCTCTCTCTCTCTCTCATGCAATTTTGTCGAATCGAGAAAAATCAGTTGTTGTTGTACCCTGGATAAAAGGGTTACTTCCCATTTGGTCTACTCCCATTTCGCCTACTCAGAAATGTGTGAGCACGACTTGGCCTAACGGCCTTCGTTCATTCGTCCTTCGTCCTCTCTCGGCTTCGCCCTACTCTAATCTAAAGACCATCGATTCTGCTTTGGAGTAGACTGGGACACTGGTTACGCCAGGGGGAGCCTTGCAGTATGGTCAGTATGGAAATAGACGAAATGGGAGTAGTAGACGAAATGGGAGTAGACGAAATGGGAGTAGACCAAATGGGATGTCACCGATAAAAGACTCCATGGATCATCCGAACAGCCGAAGTACTTGAACACTATGGTACAAATGCATCAGCTGGGGATGAGAACATTACGTGTGTGACCGTTTTCAATTACCCCGCCACATGGGCAGCCACACTCCGACTTCGGGGGATTTTGGAGACTGATAATGTTAGTGTGCTGAGTTTCGAAATGTTGAGAATTTCTCTCTCTCTCTCTCTCTCTCTCTCTCTTCTTTATTTTATTTTATTTTTTAACCAAGGTACATTGCCCGAAACTTAAACGATTATATCCGTGTTTTTGGCGTCGCACGATCACACACACACACAACGATTATATCCGTGTTTTTTGCGTCGCACGATCACACACACACACACACACACACACACACAACACACACACTACCCCGCCTTTTCCTTCCCTGTGTGTCTCTTAAGTCATTGTCTTAATGATGGAGGAATCCCTTTAATCTGCACTTGTTTTCGTTTAGTGGTTATTCTTTTAACTCACAAGCACGCACGCATACGAAACACACACACACACACACACACACACACACACACACACACACACACACACACACGCACCATACAACACACACACACACACACACACACACACACACACACACACACACACACACACACACACACACACATCTCGCGAGTGCTAGAAACGCATGAGATCACCTACGAATCCTCTGGTACGCACGCACGAGCGCACATGCGCATACAGCTCAGGAACAACGTTTCATTCCGATTTGCAACTCTTCGCATTATTGTCATATCATGTGACGACAGACAGTCACACAGGCCGGCTTCTAACTGGCACATTGCCTTTGTCCTTCACTTCCTCGTTCTCGTCTGTGAGGATACATTAACACGGAAAGTTAAAAAAAAAAAGAAAGAAAGAAAAAAGACAAACAAAACCAAAAACAAACACACAGTCCACACTTTTCTAAACCCCCCCAACCCCCCCCAAAAAAAAACACACAAAAAGCAACAAAGAAACAAAAAAAACAAAAAAACAAAGAGAAGTAGAAAAGGAAAACAAAAAGGAAAGCAGTTACTTGGGGTTGTAATAATGACTCAAGTTTTATTTACATATATTGTGTAGTTGAAAGGTTGAGGGAGTAGGAGACGGGGTTTTGAAGAGGAGGGTGGTGGAGGGAGGGGGGGGGGGGGGGGTGGACACGAGAAAGAAAGGTAGGGCTTTTACGTCCAGTCTCGGGTTCTGTTGTTTTCCTTGGGGAAGTTTTGTCATGCAAAGCACAAGACTGACAGTTAAGTAGACACGCGTGACTGGCTGAAAGGGCCGGCTCGGTGTCGCGTGTTTTCACAGTGGGCCTATCCATTCAGAGCAGCGCCTGCCCTTTGCACTTCAGTTGACAACAGGAACAATGCTACCCGCCGCGAACGTATCCAGCCGTTCTGGTTTCTTCCCCTGTAACGATAGTATGCAAATCGTGTCCCGGATTAGATGCTGCAAACAACCCCAGTACCTATAATCTGTTCAGGATTGACACCGCGTTTCTCACCCCTGTGTGTGTGGTAGATGTCGCCCCGCTGAATCACCCACAGCGAGGGCCAGACAACTACGTTACCCCACTGAGCAACCGGGTAAACCAGGCCTGTTTATATGTTTATTGCCTTATGTATTTGTTATTTGAGCGTTACTCCTGACGGGTTTCTTTGTGCATAGTTCCATTTTTGATTTGCTTGCAGCCTTGTTGTGGTTCGTTGGTCCGCTGAACTGTAAACAACATGACATGATTTTTGTGTGTGCTTATAGTAGCGTAAGAACAGGGATGGGGTGTCAGGTGTGGGGTAGAAGTGCGGAAGTAGTGGGGGCAGGTGCTTTGAAAGAGGTTAGGGGAAGGAGCATTCATACCTTTCTGCCCCCTTTCCCCCTCCCCCTGCCTCCCCGGGCTAAATTTACTGCGCTAAAAAGTACCAAAAAATACGCCTTGTGTTCTTAAATGAAATTTGTGTTTTGTTGAAGGCATACAGGTGTTGAAAGTGATGGGGAAGTTTAATCCAACAGCAGAGCTGATGCATTTTCCAAGACGCCTAAGTAACTTTACTTGCAACCCCTTCGCCCCTGCACAGCCCGAGATCCATCAGTCTTTCCCGTCAGTCGTCACCCCTGACCAATTCTGCCCAGCCCCATTCCTAGCCATTCTTATCTTCCACTTTCGCATTACCCTTCGCTGCTTTAAACATTGAATAGAGGAGCCAAGGAACGATGGTGTGTCACACTGTCTTCGAGTCAGTGTTGGTCTGCTCGGCATCATTTACACTTTGACTGGTCCTCTTATGGCTTACTGTCAACCCAAGTAAAACTTGTGGACATAAACAATGTCGGCATCAGAACGTACAGTAACAGCCAAATCACACACATTTTGTGTCTGTTCTCTCACATGTACACTAACCATACACACACACATACACGCACACGCGCGCGTGGGCACACACACACACACACATACACACACACACACACACACACACACACACACACACACACACACTGTGTGCGCAAGAGTGTGTCTGTCTGTGTGTGCACGCACGCGCGTGTGTGTGCACACACAGACAGACACACTCTTGCGCACACAGACTCGCACAGACAGACACACGCTTGCGCGCGTGTGCATGCACACATACACACATACACTTGCGCGCGAGCACGCACACACACACACACAAAACGACATACAAGCACGACTAGTATGCGCACACGAACATCGGATCACACACACACGCATGCGCGCGCGCACACACACACACATATACACATTTGCACACACAGACTCACGCAGCCAGACAGACACATCCAAACTCGCTCGCGCGCGCGCGCACACACACCACACATACACACACACGCACGCACGCACGCACGCACGCACGCGCACGCACGCACGCACGCACGCACGCACGCACGCACGCACACACACACACACACACACACACACACACACACACACACACACACACACACACCACCACCAACACCTTCAACAGAGATGTAGTCGGAAAACCTCGTATTATCAGGAAAGAAAATCTCCTGGCCGCTCTGCATCAGTAGCCTAACACATTCCGACAGTGGCACCTTGTTATGCCCTGCAACTGAAGGTGAGGGGGGTGAGGAGAAGCAGAGACGCCCAGTGAAAAAGGTGAACTCGACAACGGGGGTACCACGCGGACCTTGGCCCGCGCGCTGAAGAAAGCGGCCTGTCCCAAAGCGTACCCAGTGAGATAGAAAGAGCGCTCTGATTCATCCCTGCAAGTAGCAATCAGTAGATACTTCTCGTGTGCTGAGCAGTCGGTGTTGTGTGTGTGTGCAAGGCGCTAGATTACTGACGGACCGAGTTCGGGGTGATAGCGGAGATAGCGCTGTAGGCCTAGGCTTTTTTTCAGGGGAAGACACCCGCTCGGCGCGTGAAAAGTGAGTGGATGTGTGTTTGTGGGTACAGTAGGCCAAGTTGTTTTCTTATGTTTTGCTTTTTGTTTTTCTTCACTAGCGTTTTGAAGCTGCATCGTTTTTATTTTTCATTTTAAATCTGTGATAGCTGTGGGGGGAAAAAAGATCAAGAACGTGGACAGGGAAGACAAAGAAAAGGATGACGAGTGCATCCATATGTATGTATGTATAGGCCTATGTGTAGACTATATGTATACCAAAGACTGTACGCCCTACGTGATGTATACACATAGGCCTATGCATAGGCCCCTACATACATCCATACATTCAAATGGATGCACATCCATCCATACATATATATATATATATATATATATATATATATATATATATAGATCAAAGTGATTAAAATACCCAAAATGATTTTTTGAGTGCTCAACCCCTTGGGGAGCAACACTTGTTAAAATAAGGTACTAAAAAGAGAAATCGACAAATTTGTTTCTAGCGGTGTTGCGCTGTCATCAGGATGGTTTTTGTTTGCCCACCGCCGATGTTATATAGCGTGTGGCTCACGTTTGCGGTTGTTTGCACGTGCGGGTTGGCTGCACGTGTTTTTTGGGGGCTTTCAGGTTTTTGTTTTGGGTGTGTTCACTAACAACGATTTCCATTTATGCCTGCAGTTGTTTACTATTTCTGTTTTGGTGTTTAAAGTTGCTAAGTGTGGTTTGCATAGTATTAACCATTTTTCAGTTAAACATTGGTTGCACCTTTTTGAAACATTGCTGTATGGTGATGCTCTTTTTATGATTTTCCAGGATATATTGTAGCTTGTTTTTGCGTCTTTAAGTTTCCAGATATATTTGCTCAATTCTGTTTGGTTTTTATATTTTTCTTTATTAAATGACTGTTTGTGGTTTGCATATCTGGTTTTGAAGTGGTTTTCAGTGATCCCTATGTATGTTTCTTTTTCATTTTCTGATGTCACAGTAGCCTGGTATACAATGTTGTTGTGGAGACATTTATTGTCTAGTGGGCACTACTACAAAATGGAACCAGAAGAATACTCTCAACTCCTTGACAAAAACATCCAGAAAAACTACAAAAAAGCCGACAAAAATATACATGACAGTATCCGCACTAAAGAAAAAGAACTTGCAGAGCGCATAGACCAAACTGACAGGATAGAAGCGACAGCAACAAAAGAAGCTTTCATAACACTCAAAGACCACAAGCCTAATTTTCATAACAATCCAACATGTAGACTAATAAACCCATCCAAATCTGAATTGGGCAAAATAAGCAAGAAAATTCTGGAAAAAATAATAAAGAACGTAAAATCAAACTCTGAACACAACCTCTGGAAGAACACATACGAAGTTATCCAATGGTTCAAAAAACTCAATAAACAAAGTAATACAGTATTCATCACATTTGACATAGTTGACTTTTACCCATCTATAGATGAGGAACTACTCACCAAAGCCCTGAAGTTTGCCAGTAACCACACAGACATAGCAGGGTCAGAAATGGAAATCATTCTCCACACCAAGAAAACATTACTACACAGCAAAAATGAAACCTGGATCAGGAAAACCAACAGAAATTCAACATTCGACGTAACTATGGGAGCATATGATGGTGCAGAAACATGTGAACTGGTCGGACTATTCATGCTGTCCAACATCAAGAAAAAACTCGGAAAACAAGTCGGACTATACAGAGACGATGGCCTTGCTGCACTGACCAACAACCCAAGAACCATCGAAAACAAGAAGAAAGAACTATGCAAAATCTTCCAAAACCACAACTTAAAGATTACCATTGAAGCAAACAAAAAGGTAGTGAACTACTTAGACATAACATTGGATCTCAACAATCACATATATAAACCATACAAAAACCCAACGACACACCTCTTTATGTAAACACCAAAAGTAACCACCCACCATCTGTATTAAAGACCATACCCCATGGCATAAACATGAGGCTATCAAACTTGTCATGCAATGAGAGAGTGTTCAACAATGCAGCAGTAGAATACCAGGAGGCACTACAAACAAGTGGATACAATTACAAATTACAATACAACCCAGACAACTACACAAACAAAAGCAAGAAAAATAGGAAAAGAAAAATCATATGGTATAACCCCCCATACGACGGGAAACTCAAAACAAACATAGGGAAAGAATTCTTCAAAATTTTAACAACTTCATTCCCAAAAGAACACAAACTGTCCAAAATATTTAACAAAAGCACTGTCAAACTATCGTACTCATGTATGCCCAACCTTAAAAACCTAATTGACGCATCCAACAAAATGAAAATCAACACAGCAAAGAAGGGTGAAGAAAGGAAATCTTGCAATTGCACCAGAAAAGAGCAGTGCCCACTAGACAATAAATGTCTCCACAACAACATTGTATACCAGGCTACTGTGACATCAGAAAATGAAAAAGAAACATACATAGGGATCACTGAAAACCACTTCAAAACCAGATATGCAAACCACAAACAGTCATTTAATAAAGAAAAATATAAAAACCAAACAGAATTGAGCAAATATATCTGGAAACTTAAAGACGCAAAAACAAGCTACAATATATCCTGGAAAATCATAAAAAGAGCATCACCATACAGCAATGTTTCAAAAAGGTGCAACCTATGTTTAACTGAAAAATGGTTAATACTATGCAAACCACACTTAGCAACTTTAAACACCAAAACAGAAATAGTAAACAACTG
>CM031607.1:19064264-19079264 GCA_018398815.1 Conus ventricosus
GAGAGCAATAAAGAATGTCAAGATGTTGTCTGAGTAAACAGCCAGCAACCCGGTTATTGGGGACGAGAAGACTCATTCTCTGACAAGAGCATTCACAAGCACTTTTGAACCACTTTGTGTGTCACTTCTGTCACTTTCTCTGTCTGTGTCACTGTGACGTCTTTGTCTCTCTGTCTATGCTTTGTGTCTTGGTCTCTGTCTGTATATCTGATTGTCTGCTTCTCTCTCTCTCTCTCTCTCTCTCTCTCTCTCTCTCTCTCTCTCTCTCTCTCTCTCTCTCTCTCCGTCCCCCACGCGTATGTACACAGCCACTGACCAATATGCAGGTACACTTGGCCCATAGTGACAGTTTTGCAATAAACCTTTGCACGCACGCCCCCCTCCCCCCCCCCCCCCCCCCCCCCCCACACACACACACTATACAATATATCGTGGGCATGTATATTTGTACGTGTTCACACACACTCAAGCATACGCACTCACGTGCGAGCACGCACACAGACACGCACGCGCGCGCGCGCACCAACATACAGGCACATGCACACGCATTGGATGGGGACGTCATTTGAATCGGATGAATCATAGAAAAGGTCATTGACAGCTGATCAGTTTAATCTTCTCTGTCTTCACTCTTGATGTGCGCCATTGCTTGTGTCCGTCTGTTTTAGTGTGGCGGTGTATTTGTGGGTTTCTGTGTGTGTGTGTGTGTGTGTGTGTGTGTGTGTGTGTGTGTGTGTGTGTGAGAGAGAGAGAGGGAGAGAGAGAGAGAGACAGACAGACAGACAGAGTACAAACACGAATGTTTTTATCCAGATAACACTATAGCCCGTATTTTAAGGGGGTAGGTAATATCTCATTGTGACCAATATCATCACAAAATTGACTTCTTCACTAATGAGAGCAGCATACAGGATTAGAATTACGTACTATATTTGATGTAAGAAACCAAGCAGCTCAGCCCAATTTGTACTGATGCACAGTCGTCTCCAAAGTTCTGCAAAGATGGGTGTACCCCAACTTGTGTCAGTAAAGTGGGATAGAGTGGGCTCAAAATGCCAGGAAAACTCGTCGCGGTGTCTCGTCAATCGAAGAAGGCTGGCGGGCCTGTTTGAAGGAGGCCATTATCTGAGATGCCGGTCGCCTGGTGAGAGATAAAACGCTCCTCGGCTGTTCACATGGATGGTCCTAATAGAAACAAAAAGAATGAGAAGAAGGAGAAGAAGAAGAAGAAGAAAAGAGAGAAATACATGCACATGTACGCACACGCACACACGTACACACACACACACACACACACACACACACACACACACACACACACTTGAAATGTGTGTCAAGTTCCTGCTGGCTGGTTTCTCACACAGTTCAGTTCCCGCTCGTCTCACCTCCCAGGCCCCTTCCATCTTTTTTGATCGCTGTTCTCAGAGACATTGATCTTGCCCCACCGCTTGCAGGGAAGTCGTCCGCACGACAAGGTTCACAAGGTATGCATTTACGAACCATTTTCTTGTCGCGTTATTGCTGTGAAGGCGTGGGTCTTTACCCGTCTTTTGTTTTTCATGTTGTGTTTCTCGGTGAGAGTGCGGTGAGGGGCTGGGAGAAACCGAAGGAGGGCAGAGGCCGGAGGGGAGTGAGGAGAGGGGTGGCGGTGGGGATCGATGAGGTGGGGGGTGTACCCATGGCGTACCTCACACAGAGTTCCGTGCGAGATGTTCGGTTTGCATGATCACGCTTGGCTGACTCGGGGCCATGAGACTGACTCATTGTGGCCCGCTCTTGATTGTCGGAGATTTCCTGTTCGAGCATGGGCACCACCGGAATGCCGCGGTTGTTGTCCGTGCTCCCCTATCCCCCCCCTCTCTCTCTCTCTCTCTCTCTCTCCTCTCTCTCTCTCTCTCTCTCTCTCTCTCTCTCTCACACACACACACACACACACACATCTTCCCCAAACATGACTCTCTCTCCCACACACACACACACACACACACCTTCCCCTTACATGACTCTCTCTCTCTCTCTCTCTCTCTCTCTCTCTCTCTCTCTCTCTCTCTCTCTCTCTCACACACACACACACACACACACACACACACACACACACACACACACACATGTCTTCGTGTGCTGCTTTTGTTGACGTTGAGAAAGCTTTTTCATGCAAAGAAACCTACTCTGGTCTATTCTTGTTAGGAGAAAAAAAAACGATATTAAATGAAAACGTATTTTGTGCATTCATGGTGTGTGTAAGTGACATAGGGGTACAACTCACTCTGGTTCTATGTTGACAGACTGTATGGTGCACCGAGGGTTAAAACAAGACAGTGCTATAAATCCAGTGTTCTTTTCTTTAGTTTTGAAATGGCGATTGAAGTGATTTGAAATGGGAAGCATGGAGCAACGTTTACGTGTGATAATTTTGACCCGTTGCAGACAGTTAAATGGTCTACATAGGGTAGCGTGAGCATTCCATCTAACAATAAATGTTAAAGTAATGTGGTGCATTGATGACGTCCTACCCCATCTTACTCATGTTATCAATACCTCTTTGTTCTCTGGTCACGTTCCTGAAATCTTCCGGTCCGCAGTGCTACGTCCATTGATCAAGAAACCTTCTTTAGATAAAAATGTTTTAAAGAATTATCGGCCTGTATCAAATTTGTCATTTCTATCAAAATTATTGGAGAAGATCGTTTTGGAACAAATTCTAGAACATCTCGAAAAGAATCATCTTTTGAATCCTCATCAGTCTGCTTACAGACAAGGCCATAGTTGTGAGACAGCACTCCTCCGTTTAGTCAGTGACCTCCTCTGCGGGCTTGACGATGGGAATGTTTCCTTATTAGCGATGTTAGACCTCTCCGCAGCATTTGACACGATCGATCATAATATTTTATTCTCACGGCTCCAAACTTCCTTTGGATTCAAAGACACAGCTCTCGACTGGATTATCTCTTACTTGACTGGACGGACTCAGACAGTGTGTGTACAGGGTAGATACTCAGACAGTTCTCCTCTTAGGTACGGTGTGCCTCAGGGTTCTGTACTGGGGCCAGTCCTTTTTGTGCTGTATGCTAGTCCTGTGTCTGACGTCATCAGTGGTCACGCCATGTCGCATGAGAGCTTTGCTGATGATACCCAGCTTCATCAGTCAGCTCCCATTGCTGAAATTGACTCACTGATTTCTCGGACGCGGGGCTGCATTGCAGACCTGAAGGACTGGATGACAACCAACAAACTACAACTAAACGACGACAAGACGGAACTCATGTTCGTGACAAAACAGCCTAACCATCCTTCTCTGCCTTCAACTGTCACTATCAGTGACTGTACTGTCTCTGTCTCCACCTCTGTCCGCAGTCTAGGGGTCATTCTTGACCAATCCCTCACCTTTGAGAAACAGGTTTCAAATATTTGCAAGATTGCCTATTTAGAACTAAGAAGAATCAGCTCCGTACGTCACCTTCTCTCTGCAGATGCTACAAAACTCTCATTTGCGCATTTGTCTTATCTAGAATAGATTACTGCAACTCAATTTTGGCCGGACTTCCAAAATACCTGATATAAAGATTACAGCGAATCCAAAATCATGCAGCCTGAGTCGTCTGTAGAGCAGGAAAATATGATCACATTTCGCCTCTACTTCACTCTCTTCACTGGCTATCTGTCTCAAACCGTATCTCGTACAAAATCTCAACTCTCACTTTCTCTGCTCTCTTTGAAAATGGACCTTCTTATCTCACAGATCTCCTTAAAATCTACACCCCCTCTCGACAACTACGCTCCTGTGCTGACGACCGCCTTCTACGAATGACTCGCGTCAGGACTACTACTGGTGAAAGATCCTTCTCTTTTCAAGCTCCAGCGACGTGGAACAGACTGCCAGACTCTCTCAGACATTCAGATTCCATCCCTTCTTTCAAGTCTAAACTTAAAACCCATCTATTTTCTCATAATTAATCAATGCTGTGTGGGGGGGGGGGGGGGGAACAACCTAACTCATAGCCGTCTGGGCCTTTTCAAATGTAGTGTATGTGTATGTTCTCTATTACATGTATTTGTTACATGACTGAACGTTATAGGATTAAGTGTTTGCAGTGATACTTGAAAAATACGTGAATGTCACACTCGTAGGATTAGGATTTGTTTGTTATTGTAGTAATAGTATTTGTAGCTAGGTGTAGGGTGTACTATTGTATATGAGAAGGGTGAATGTAGAATGACTTTGCAAAGCGCTTAGAGAAATTCGTTTGATTAAGCGCTATATAAGAAACCATTATTATTATTATTATTATTATTATTTATTATTATTATTATATTTTAGATAAGGTGGATACATAGAAACTAGAAAAGTCCCAATAAGAGTTTTGATGGAATGCTTATGTGCGACGTAAATGCATATGCGTATGATTTTTTTAAAGGTTTTTATTAATTTGTTCAGTAACGTTGAGTTCTGCTGTGTCGTGTCAGAATCTTGCCAGTAGAGCAAAACATGCTCTGTATTGCACAAACTGTTTTAAGTTTGAATGCACAAATACATCCCGTTGTTCAGTATGGGATTGAATTGTGGGAACTGAATAATGCTCCTCGCCACTCTCAAAAAGATAATTTCTGAGCTAAGAAAAAGTTCATATTCAGATTTTTTGCTGTACAGTGTAAAGATGTTCGTCATAAGTTGTATGTAAATGGTTTTAGATATACATGGCTAACCCCAGACGCTGTGGGAGTGAATCACTTTGTTGCTGACCTCAAATAGAGATTGGTATTCTGTCGTTGATTTAAGTAGAATTTTCATATTATGAATAGTGAGAGATTTAATATAATTTTTCTACAGAATCTATTGACAAAATGAATATAATGTTGGGACTTAACATGAATTTTAAAATCATGTAAAACAATATTCAGACTTCTTGTGGGGGAAATTTCTGCACATCATTATTGATGCTTTGATTTAATCTATTCATTATGTTAAAAAAAAAGAAAGAGAACAAGATGCATTTTGTTTCTTGCTGCCGTGTATGATATGATATAAGAGTACAGCATATAAATTTAAAGTACTGTGCATATATATATATATATATATATATATATATATATTAATTTGTTTTTAATTTAGTTTACGTCTCGCATCAGATAATGAACGAACAACCAGACAGTTGTCCACTTATTTAGTAAAGCGTTTCAGTTACGGACTGTTTTTGTTTATCAATGTATTAAGTTTGATCAGTTGGATTATGATTATCATGTGGAATCATTGTAGCTACACTCCTTCACTAATGAGGGAAGATGGCCACTTTATGAACAAATTTGTATTCACCCCTCTCTCTCTGCCTGTCTCTGTCTCTTTGTTCTCTGTCTGTCTGTCTGTATCTGTCTCTGTCCCTCCGTCTGTCCATCTGTCTGACCGACCGCCTGCCTGCCCGTCCGTCCGTCCGACTCTCTCTCTTTCTCTCTCTCTCTCTTTGTCTCTCTCAGTTTTTGAGAGTCTGCATTGCTAACAAAAATATATATATATATATATATATATATATACTGACTTCCATAAAAAACGCAAAAGCAAAAGAAGCTGAAGGTTAGGGGCGAATTTTATTGGTCACAATTGTACAGAGTGGAAGCGAGAATTCAACGTGATTTGATTCATTACACCGGTAATGTGTGAAAATGTCATTAGCAATATGTCTTTGTGTGGAAAATCTAAGGTCACGTGACAAACCAGCTTGAAGTCCTAATACCGTGTGTGGCCACCATTTGCATGGACAACTGCTTGACACCTGCGGCTCATTGAGTGGACCAGGTGGTTGATGCGTCCCCTTGGCATACCAGCCCATACATGGACGATGGCCTGGTGAAGTTGAGCCGCTGTTGCTGGTCGTGGACGCAGGAGGTCCAACCGTCTGCCAAGTTCATCCCAAAAAAATAATGTTCTATTGGGTTTAAATCGGGACTGAGGGCTGGCCAGGGCAGCACAATGACGTTGTTATGCTGAAGAAATTGCTGGGTGGCCCTGGCTGTGTGTGGTCTTGCATTGTCCTGTTGGAATGTCCAGTTTGGGTGTACCGTGTTGCGCAAAAAAAGGAACGACATGGAGTCTGAGCACCTGGTGGATGTAGCGCTATGCATTGACACCCTGTCCGCGACCAGGACCAATGTTCTGAAAGATGACAGGTCCTATGGCGTGGTTAATGCCAATTGCACCCCATATCATAACGTTCGGGCCTCCCCAGGGGTTCCGCTCTACCACACAGGAGTCAGCATAGCGTTCACCAGGTCGACGCCATATTCTGACACGACCGTCAGCCATGCCAATACAAAACGGCTCTCATCTGAGAACAGTATGCGTCCCCACTGCTGCCTGCGCCAGTTGATTCGGGCTTGTGCCCACTGCAGCCTGTCCTGCCGGTGTCTTGGTGTCAGTACCGGACCTCTGTGAGGACGCCTACATGCCAGCCCGTTCTGCTGAAAATACCGCCGCACAGTGTTGAGGCTGATTCGTTGCTGGAGATTTCCAGGCACCTGTCGAGCAGTGTTAGCGGCTGTTTGCCGCCTGTCCCGCAGATGGGTTCGAACAAAATGGCGATCCTCTCTTGGTGGTGGTGACCGAGGACAGCCTGGCCGGGGACGATCATCAGTGGTACCAGTGACTCGCATTCGGTGCTGCAGACGATAGATGGTCGAGATGTGGACGTTAAAGATGTTGGCGACCTGCTGGCATCCACACCAGCCTCCAGATGGCCGAGGGCACGATTGCGTTCCTCTGCTCGAAGTCTTGGCATCTTGAAGCGCTCAGACGGCAAGTCGTTATCTGAACCTTGTAGCGCAGCTTTATAAAGGCTGCATGCCTGCGTACTTGTCGCTGGTTAACTTTGCTCTGCATGGTGTGCACGTGCCTCACATGCAGCAACCAGTTTGCCATTTTGTTGACCCTCCAATGCCGGGAATGATGTGTTGCTCACACAATTTTTTCACTGCACGTGAGTCTTGGACCCAAACAACTTGCCGCAATGGTTCAATATTGTATATTCACCCCTTTTCACCCGAAAAATAGCCTTTCAATTTTTCGCGTTTTTTTTTATGGAAGTCAGTATATATACATATATATAATATGCTGCAAAAGAGCATAATTTTCTCTCTCTCTTCTCCTCACTGTCTCGTCTGTATGTCTTCCTGCCTGCCTGCCTGCCTGCTTGCTTGTGTGTGTGTGTGTGTGTGTGTGTGTGTGTGTGTGTGTGTGTGTGTGTGTGTGTGTGTGTGCGCGCACGCGCGCGCGCACGCGCGTGCACGTGCGTTCAACGTGCGCTTGCTTACTTCAAGCAGATAAGATTAACGATACTGATTACTGGCGCCACTGCTTCAAAAAACGTACCAACTCCAAACAGAGTCGAATGTTATTTATTCAGGAATTCTGCCAGTAGAATCACAGCCGGATCCAGTCCCTGCATGAAGCAGGCTGCATCTGCAGGGGATGGGAGGGGTGGGAGAGCATGGGACTGGGGAGGCGAGGGAGAGTTTGGCGGGAAGGGGGGGGGGGGGGGGGGGGGGGGCTAGCTTAAGTAGGTTTTTTTTAGGTAGCCGGAGGCTTACTTACGCGGAATATACCGACCCCCCAGAAACACCAAATGGCGTTCACTCACCTCACGCTTGCCAGTTCACGGATAAAAAAATAATGCCGGGTAACAAAACGTATCGCAACCTGCAGAAGACGGTGCACCGCCTCTCACATAATCACGTTCCCTCCAGTGCATTTTTTGCCTGTGCACCCCTCCATGGTATTTCACGTAAAATCGGTGAAAATTGTGACAAGTAACAAGCCTCCAACTTCCAAGCCAAGCGAAGTCCTGAAAATACGATCCCAATACAGGGCTGTGTGGGAACTTCCACAGGCTGATAGGAGGCTAATCTCCTCTTCTGTGCTGTTAAGTCTTTAAACTAAAATTACATAATAACAGGTGCGCCACCTCTCGTAAAAACCTCACCCGAACATGTGTAATTGAACGAAACGTTGATGGAATGGAAGACATAACGAGGCTAGCTTCCATGTAGAATAGGGGGATGATAGGGAAGCGTGTGCAGAGTGACAACTTGGAAAGAATTTGCGGAATTAATGAGTTATTTATGTGCACTAAAATATCATGAAGGGACATGGTAAGGCGTGGGCATGGAAAGAGTCCATTCCTAGAAGTGCTTGCGGGAGAGCACAAACCTTCACCAAAATCGATCCGGGACCGCATCACGGATCCACACCAAGCCTTAATGGGTTCTACGTCTTATACGTTCTTTTACGTCCGTCTACCAAGTTTCGGCAAAAGAAGTTCAGCAGCGTAATCTTGCTGACAGGCTACTCAACAACGCGTGGAAGGTAATAAACAAGGAAGGCAGCTTTTGGTCCTTATGGTGGCATCATTTATAAAGTCATGTGATCGTTTTAAGAGTAAAATTGACCTGCCTTGTCTGTTATTTACGTTACAATGTCCACTTTGCAAAAGAAAGGCTACTTTATGTGAATCTGGGGGTTGTGGGGAGGGGAGGGGTAGAGCAGTGAAAGAGAGCGTAGAGGGCGAGGGGGCGAAATTGAGTATTTAGCATTCTGAGTTTAGCACTCAGTTTTGGGAAACTGATTCAAATTGAGCTTATACCAGCTGTGTGTGTGTGTGTGTGTGTGTGTGGTGTTGTGTGTGTGTGTGTGTGTGTGTATGTAAAATAGCGCATTCGTGCATATGCGTTTGTGTGTACTTGCGTATTCGTGCTTGCACGCGAACATTTCATCACTTTACATAAAACGATGTGTCATCTTTATTTGTGAATATGTTCACTCATTTGATCAGCAACGTCAGTTACTGAACGAGTTGTGGAATTCTTGAAGGTCCGGACACATTTGTTCCGTGGTCAGTTCTCGATGATTTGAGATGGAATAAGTCAGTTTATTCAACAAGATAGAGAACGTACATTTGCGGCTTATGCACAATGAACAAGCATTAGAAGGCACATTATGAGCCAGATCACGCAGACAAGGATACCTTTTAGACATTCTAATGTATCTGATTCAGCGTGTACCTCAGGCGACAATTGAGATCAAACTTGCATTTCATAGTATACTCGTCTACATCATTGATCCTTGATCCCCTCACAACTGTCACCTTCAACTTCCCTATACAGCAAATGGACAGATAGTACCTCAACAAAGAAAAAGGTTTCCACAGAGAATTCATCGGATGGAAATCCCGCAGCACAGAGGAACCATCAGAACCTGCTTGCATCCAATTGCACACACATAGCATGAGAATCCATTGCAAGTACATAGCAGAAAGAATCAAATTTAAATCCCTATCAACCATTTATACACCTAAGCACAAAGTCTCCATGGAAGCCCCATCGTACAGAGAATCCTCAGTGACCTTTCACTGAACCTGTGGAAACACCCTGGTAGGGAATCCATTGACATTCCCCAGCATAGAAAATCCTTTGAAACCCCCTAGTGTAGAGAATTCATTGAAACTGTTAGAGAATTCATCGAATCACACACACACACACACACACACACACACACACACACACACACACACACACACACACACACACACTAATATAATCCATGATAGAGAATCGATTAAAGCCTTCAACCCATACAGAATCCATTGAAACTTGTAGCAATGAATCTGTTGCATCTCCATAGTGAAGACAATCGATTGCAGTCCATGCCATGAATAATCCACTGAAACCCCTAGGTAGAGAATCCATTGACTCTCCCCTCACCCCCGGCAAAGAGAATCCACTGAAAACTGTTTGCACAGGGAATTCCTGGGGTGCCCTAGCACAGAGAACCCAACGAACTCTTCAGGCCCCAGCGTAAAGAATCGTTTGCATTGTAAGCTCCAAGCACAGGGAGTCCTTTTACACTGAACACTTCTAACTTGGAGAAAATTTTGCCTTGAAAACCTTGAGCACAAAAAAATCGTTCGCACTGATAACCTTTTGCATGGAGAATCTGTATGCACTGAAAATCCCACACCAAACGTTATTCCTTTTGTTGAAAATCCAAACTTTATGACTTTATTATTTTATTTTTTTTTGCATTAAAGAATCCTGGTATAGAGAATCCATGTATTGAAAGTCCCTGGCATTGGGAATCCTTTGCACTGAAAACCCCGACATAAGCTTGTGCACTGAAAACGTTCGATCAAAACCCAGCACAGAGAATCTTGTGCATTCAAAACCGCTTTCATTTAATTAAAAAAAATTTTGTGTTGAATATTCCTTACGTTGAGAATCTGTTGCGATCAAAATATTGCTTGCATTGAGAATTCTCTGCATCGACAAAGTCAACGCTTTCGTTGAGGATCCTGTGCGTAGGAAGTCGCCTGCACAGTTGTTGTAGTCTTTTGGATGACGCGTTTCTTGGATACCCTGTGCACGCACGCGCGCGCGCGCGCGCACGCAGCACACCAGCACACCACGAGCACACACACACACACACACACACACACACACACACACACACACACACCACACACATTTCACTCACTCACACACGCACACACACACACACACCACACACACACACACACACACACACACACACACACACACACACACACACACACACACACACTCACACACTCGCACACTCGCTACACTCGCTCACGCTCACAGTCCTATATCTCTGGAAACATAGGACTTCTCATAAAGTTTCAGGTAGTTTTCAAAAACGTCTTTTGATCCACGTTAGAAATTTTGGTAGAATAAGAAATCAACTGCTTTAGTTGAAGTATACACTTCCGATGAAGCGTGGTCTTTGAGATTCCATACGTTACAGAGCGGTGATCGAATACCACGGCGCATCGAGGTATGGATCCAGCTGGACCTGTAGTCTCTTTAAGTATGAACTGTTGAAGACTTTAGCGAGTGTACGTGTGTGTACTCTAAGACCGGCAACATCACTGGCTAGGGATGAACAGATTAAACACACACAGTAAAACCTATATAAAAGGTATGTGGTTACTGCAAGACCCGCGACGTCCGGACTGTTACGTGTGGTCAAGAGCGACGTGTAGTGAAGGTTAAACATGACGCCGGGCGTGAAGGCAACGCATGCATAGGAAATCTGGCAAGCATGTAACACCTCGTCCCAGCTTTTGGAGAAGTGTAGGCCATCCTGTGCCGGTAGGATGGATAACCACAAACTAAAACACATGAACGCTGCTGTCGTATTTCGACATCATCTGAAGACGGTATGTGGCTACCTTAACGGTGGGACTGAAAATGGTGGTATATGCAAAAATCGAATCAGTGATGAAACTCGCAATTCTTGCTGACAAACGAAGAGAATATTATTGAGCTTCCTCGCCATTTTGACGGAATCGGTTGCTTCGAACATCGCTTGCATACCTTTGACTATGAACACGGCATACCTGAGGGACCATTCCTAACCGCTCAAACCAGGAACAGTGGCAACGCGCGGGAATTCGAGGGCAAGGTCTTGACATCGCTCCAAAAGGAATGGGCTAATAATACACTGTGGCCAGGCGCCGTCTCCACTCAGTGCTGGAGTGACCTCTGCATCGGTAGGCATAAAACACGTGCCTGTTGTCTGTTGGCAGTAGGTACTGGCTGTGCTGTTCTCTTTTTTTTTTCTTTCTTTCTATTTCTTTTTTTCTCTCTTTTTTTTTTTTGTTTTCTTTTTTTTTCGTGTGGCCAGGTGCTGGCTGAATCGGTGGCGGCCGTAGTGTGTGCTTCTCATCACTTCACAGTTAGCCACGGAGGTGCCGTTTCAGGCCTGATGCAGTGGGCGTTTCCGTTGGTGCCCGTATGCGGCTCGCGGTTCTGGCTTGCTTACCAGGCAAACTGTGTTGCGCTAGGTCGCAAAACCCATAGCAGAGGACTGTATGGTACATGGTGTTTGTTACGATCTCGGAATTGCTTGGGGAAAGTGCTAGTTCGGTCAAGAGAGACGTGTGGTGAGTTGTGTTTTAAAGAACTGTAGACGTGAAATGGTTGATGGTGCTGGAGGCACATGTGAGTGAAATGATAAGCATCCATGACCTTCGTGCATGGACTCGAGCACTCTCTCTCTCTCACACATACACAACACACGTCGCGCATCGCGCAAACACAACTGGCAGCTCACAGGACGCCGGCGCATGACTGGCACAAACCACCAATCACACACAAACACACACCACACACACGCACTTACACAACACACACACATCGCTTGCAATGCATGCGCGCTTACATAGACACATACACACAACACCGCACGCATGACGCACGCGCGCGCCCGCACAGACTACACACACACACACTCTCACACACACAACACACACACCACACCATCGCTTGCAGTCGCACGCTATACCACACACCATCACACACACACATCACCACACACCACACACACGCGCGCGCGCGCGCGCGCGCGCGCGCGCGACAAACACACATACGCGCGCGCGACATTTTCTAAACTTATTTTGCTGGACTTGAGGAGGGCAGAGAAGGAGGAGAGGACTACGTAGGAGGGGGAGGAGAGTTGCTTTACAAACCTCACAATGCGAGGAAGCGGGCTATCTATGGGTGTTGACACTTCACGGCGGAACCAACTCGGGGCACGTTGAGGGGTCACGGTCAGAGGCCGTCGTGCTGGAAGCCGACCAACAGCTCGCGTTTATCATGTTGTTCGTGTCTGCTTCTCATTACACGTGCCCCACGGAATGAGCTATGCTAATGCAGTGGTCTGCGCGGTCTGTATAGTCTGTGTGGTATGTGGCTTTTCGCTAGCCCACCACACACGCGCGCGCGCGCGCGCGCACACACACACACACACACACACACACACACACACACACACACACACACCACACTTGCAGAGAGAGAGAGAGAGAGAGAGAGTGTGGGGATTGGGGGGGGGGGGGGAAGTAACAGAGAGAGAGAGAGAGAGGGAGAGGGAAACAGACCGAGAAAGAGAGAGAGAGAGAGAGGGGAGGGGGAGAGAGAGAGAGAGAGTTGGATAATGATATATTACCTACAAACGCGAAGAAGAAAAGCAGTTATACTACACACTTTGAGGGGCTTAATTTCACCATTCAGTATTGTCATTGTCAGTTCGGCAGCTGACTTGCTGTACTCTGCAATTGACAGTACAAACTGAGGTATGCGGTGCATGCATTATGTACTAGTGAATGGACTGACGTTCGTATAGGCACATTTCTAGCTAATCGAACGCACATATACAAACATACTCAATCACGTGCGCGCTTCGTGAACACTCACAGACATACGCGTTTGTATGCACTCCATGGACAAAGACAGATAAGCATAGACAAAGAGACAAACGCACGCACACGCTTACACACACACACACACACACACACACACACACACACACACACACCACACCAACCACACACCACCACACACACGACACACACCACCACGCACGCACAACACACACACGCAAGCGGCGCGAGCGCGCTCATGCCAAACATGCACGCACATGCATGGACTTGCGCAAACGCGTGTCCAGTTCCTAATTCTCATACATAATTCAAGAAATTTACTTGTCTGTCTGTAACTTGTCACTCACTCGGCCAGATTAGCTCGAACAAGTGTCTGTTTATTTCACGTCCATCACTATTACAAAATAGAAGTCCGTCACCACTCGTATTGATTCTAACGCCTTTAAGAGTGGCCAGATACTGCAGAAGGTCTAAAGTACTGCAGGTCTATAGGAGGCAGCAGCAATTCTGTTCTGAAGCATTTACAGCTCCCCACAAACCCGCTTCAAAAACAGCGGTGCTGCCAAAGCCAAACTAAACAGGATGCAGGGAAATATAGCTTTGTTCTTCCGTTGACGTTGAAACCAAGCGAGGCTGTCAATGACAGGCAGCACACTTGTGAAAGTATTACAAACTGCACCACTGCTGTGGGTTATATTTATGGCTTTTGATCCGAGTTTGATAGAGCCAGCTCTTCCAAAGATTCGCCGTTCTCGGAAGTTGAGTCAGGACGTGGTTTAATAACTCCCTTGCAAATGGCTCTTAAGTGTGTGCGAACCAATTACTTCCTTAGAGTAACGGCTCTTGCAAGTCGACCACACTTACGCCGTATGCACACACACACACACACACACACACACACACACAACACACACACACACACACCACACGTACACACGCGCGCGCGCGCGCGCACTCACCACGACACACAAACGAACACCCGCGACGCGCACACTCACGCACGTACCACACAGAACAAACACACACACACACACACACACACACACACACACACACACACACTAACACCAGCTGATGTGGCCTATTGCGTCGGTGCTATAAGCAGATTATTATTATTATTAACCATTACAACACCACTACACTACATTTGCAAAGTTATGCACAGGAAACTTTTGGCTTCACGTTGTTTTAAATTCACGAATTTCGATTGATAAATTGAACTTGAATGAATGTGCAGTTACATGTGATAATTTTTGCCCCCACCCCCACCCCTGCCCTCTGTCCCGCCTTTTCTCTGTCTCTCTCTCTCTTAGTCTCCCTCTCCCACCCCCCCCCTCCTCTCTCTCTCTCTCTCTCTTCTCTCTCTCTCTCTCTCCCCTCTCTGTGTGTGTGTGTGTGTGTGTGTGTGTGTGTGTGTGTGTGTGTGTGTTTCTCTGTACGCTTTTCTCTAGCCTTTTGTTTCTTTCCATTGTCATTTCGTCACCCCTCTAACTGATATGGTAAGACTCTGTAAATTAAGTAACAAAAGGATCATGAGCGTCGCTATCAATGTCATAAACAAAATAGCTTTCGCAAAATATCTCATGGAGGGTTGGTAAAGTCCTGAATGATTTGACATTATCCTCAGATCCTTTCGAGTGGATTGTTTCGACAGTCGGGATGCGCGTTGTAATGATCACAATGAAACCACCACCACCACCAACAACAATGTACATGAGTGCCTTATTCAATGCAGTGGACGGAAAATGTAACTAATGCACCACTGGCTGCTTGTTCT
>CM031607.1:19081764-19089264 GCA_018398815.1 Conus ventricosus
GCGCGCTGCGCGCGCGGTGTGTGTGTGTGGTGTGTGTGTGTGTGTGTGTACATACACGTATGCATACGTGACCATGCTCGTGCTTAAACACACGAACATACACGCATAGTTGGGATATTTTAGATTTATGAAGTTCACTTTTGTCCCTCCTCGATCAGATCTAGCTGGAAGCCTCTTCATTTGCCTCTGCAATTGGCTTCATCGGTCTGGTCATCTTACCAGAAATCGAGAGCTTTTCAAGAGATCATTGTCTGATGAACTTAACCCCCACCCTACCCACCGTGCTTCAGTCTCTGTTGCAAGAACCGTGGCTTAGAAACCAGATTCTCTCAAGCAACTGGCTAGACCAGCATATTTCTGAGTTCAGTCAGAATCATTTGCTTTAATCAACCTCACTAGAGTACTTATCCGGTCTGAAGCCACTCTTGCTGATGATATCGTTAAGGTTTTCCCATTCTGAAAGTCTGTCGTGCTGTCTCTGTCTTTGTCAACCTCGGGGTATGTCAGTGGAGGAAGGACTAGCGCACAGCCCAAACACACTCACAGCTTGCTTACAATCTCATTCATATATCATGCATTCGTCAAATCAAACCACTAGTAAAGTCTATAACTTTACTACACATGATCATAGAAAACATCAATGCGCATGGAATCAAACAAAATAAAACATTCTCTCTTTCCTTGAACTTCACAAAACCATTTATCTAAATCATCATAACTAACCCGGGTGTAAATAGATTTTTCTACTTTACCTGGCCAGGTGATCTTAAACTATTTACGAATCACTGTCTTTCCTTTTCTTCTTTTTTTTCCTTTTTCACTGTCACTTTCACAAACACCAGTCACGACACAACTGCTGGCACTGGTCAGGTTGGACTGCTGGCACTGGATCAAGTTGGACTGCTGGCACTGGTCAGGTTAGACTGCTGGCACTGGTCAGGTTACTGGCGTTGGCCTGTGGCTCTGCCTGATGAAAGTGGCGCTGCCAGGTATGAGGTCGAACCCCGGTTCAAATTGAACAGTGACTACCAGACATCGATCTGTTCTCCTTCCTGCACTAACGCATTGCACTCTCTCTCTCTCTCTCTCTCTCTCTCTCTCTCTCTCTCTCTCTCTCTCTCTCTCTCTCTCTCTCTCTCTCTCTTCTAGTCTGCTCTATCAGATGGACATAGTTGCCTTTTATTCTTTTCTTTTCTTTTTTTTTCTCTTCATCGATTAGCATCTCTCTCTCTCTCAACATCTCTCCTTAGTCCTTCCTCTGCAGACTCTATATGGTGCTAATGCTTCAACTCGGTTCTCTTCACTCCTCCTCTCATCTCTCTGCTTTTCTCTCGTACAGAGCCTACTCCGAGAACCTCGGTTCCATGTCACTTCAGCGCCAGCACTTCAGCACCAGAACTTCAGCGCCATACACTTCAGCGCGAGGATACTTCAGCGCCGTACACTTCAGCGCTGGGACTTTTCAGCACCGTACATTTCAGCGTGGCGAAATTTTAGCACCGTACATTGTAGCGCCGTACATTATAGCACTAGAGGAAGACAGAGGGAGAGAGAGAGAGAGAGAGAGAGAGGGGAGAGGAGAGAGAGAGGAGAAGAGGAGAGGAGAGAGAAGAGTGTGTGTGTGTGTGTTTGTGTGTGTGTGTAAAAGTGTCTGCGAAACTGCAAAACTGAGTGACTAAAATGCTTGATTGAGTTTATCCCACAAAAATCTATTCTTTACCTTTCTTTCTCCATAAAGCGTATCAGACACACACACCACACACACACACACACACACACACACACACACACACACACAACACCACAACACAGAGAGAGAGAGAACACACACACACACACACACACACACACACACACACACACACACACACACACACACACGCACACACACAGAGTTAAGTTCATTTTTCTAAAAATTCGATTTTTATTGATATGTCATATAACATCCGTTGTATGAATTAAAACCTGAATGCATCATCCCACGTTCTTCCACAAAACCCGTAATGTCCAGTTGCTAAGGAACTGAATAGCTTGTCTCTGAAGACGTCAACACTAGAACATGAAAGCAAAGGCGAGTCCTTCCATTGTTTCAAGCAGCCCCGACGTCCGTCTTTATCCGTTTCTGTAAGTCTTTGTACTTGCGCCTTTTGGGCGCTGGAGCCTGGCCTCCCAGTAGACGTGTGATGTCCGCCTGGACTAGTGCCTGTTCTTTCTTGAGGGCCTCTATCAGCCTCCAAAGATTGGGGTAGCACGCCCCGACCACGTTCTGAAAGGCGTGATGCCCCCCTTCACAGCTGTTGTTGGACTTGGCAGCATCAGTGAGGACGCGGTCGTGCACGTTCCACATGTCAATGGAGAACATCGGCGGATGACGAGGACAACGACGGCGAGGTCTGCCAATATACGTGTCCTCAAAGTAGTCGAAGATTGTTTGCCCACGTGCATCATACACCGGAGATGCAGGATCGAACACAGTTTCGAAGGCCTATTCAACATGCAAGGGAGGAAGGTATGCCAAGCCTGGCAGCATGCGCATCAGTTTTGCGAAGTTTTCGTCGTGTATGTAGTCAAGTGAGAGACCACTGTCCTGGATGTGGCGCCACACGTTTTGAGCCAAATGAAAATGACAGCCGGTGACTTCTAAACCTGATAGCTTCCCTGAATGCCGAGATGGCAGCACTTTCAAAATCTGTCATCAATGTTGTGGGTGCAAGTCCTGGTCGGAGTGTCTCCAAACCTTGGAGAAGACGGTTGTACGTGGTACGAGACTTGCTTGGGAGCAGGGCAAAAGCTACAGGAATTGTCTGTTCCAAGTAAATAACATGAATTGTGTAGATTTGGCTGAATATCCCAGGGGCAGTCTTAAAGGTGCCATCAGCAAACCAGTCTCCTTGTTGACACAGCAGCTGCAGACCACCGGGTGTGGCAAAAATGAGGATCCTGTCAACCCTGGGGCCTGAGTCGTATGCCAAAAATGGCGTTCTATCAGATAGAACCTGTGACACACAAATAAAATGTTTTCATTCTCTGCCTTTCTTGCTCTTTTTACGCGTACGTGCGTGCGCAGACAGTCATCATCATCTCTCCCCTCTCTCTCTCTCTCTCTCTCTCTCTCTCTCTCTCTCGCCAACAGTTTTACCCCTTCCCCGACATTCCCTCCTTTTCCCCACGGCGCTCAGATGTACGGCGCTGAATTCTCCCGGCGCTAAAGTGTACGGCGCTGACATCCCCCCGTGCTGAAATGTACGGCGCTAAAAAGTACTGTGCTGAAAAGACGCCGCGCTGAAATGGTGGCGCTGAAAGGTATGGCGCTGTAGTGCTGGAGCTAAAGTGACGTGTCACCGAGAACCTCTCCCTCTCTCTTCCTCTTCTCTTCTCCCCTTTCTGTCACTCACTTCCCTAGCTTTCTTATCCTGTTCCTACCTGTCAAAAGGGTCAGTACCATTGGTCAGTATTTTTCCCGCCTTGTACCCAGGTTACCTCCCCTCTATTTTCATTGGACATGCAAATCATGAAAGTCACATCTACCCGCCTTGCTCTCTGTGGTGGTCAATGGGTCATTTAATTAATTAACTTGGTTTTACCCCCACTACACAATACCTCCCCCCTTCCTACTTTGACCGGCGACGTCTGGCTTAACTGTGGACACTGGTCTTGTAAATTAGCTGTATCAGTCTGACCTAGACGTAGCAATCTGTCTGGCCAGACCTATTGAGACGTCGGTCCAGCCACTCAGACTGTCTGCAGGACGGTGCTGTCTCCGCAAAGGAGTAAATAGCCTCTTCGCCGTGCCTAATTGGCTGACGCGACACATGAAGTCGTCTGCCTGGAAACCAGGATGTTTGAGTTTGGAGCTTATGTCCAATTGAACTGGCTGGCGACTGACCACGATTTCGGTTTTTCTTTTTTTTTTTTTGACCGTGACAGTCTTCCACTCCATCCGTTAAACCCTGCTTCCGCGCGTTTAATGTCACAGCTGTTCCAGATCATAATCTGTGGCCTTCTGCCGTGAAAGGTGCCGTTGGTGGAGCGTCTTGTAGCATAGAGCTTCCTCCGGCAGTGCAAACCGCTTATTCGATCACTTAAAGTACTTCATAGCGTCTCCATGTGTGCCTACCCTGGGTGAGCGCCGATTTGCATGAACTCAGGACATGTTCTTCTGTCTGCCCTGAGAGAGCGGACATATACGATCACTTGATTTTCCTCATTTCATCAGATTTGAATTCGGTGGCAAGAGATTACATACAGATGTGAGGATGAAGCTGGTCATAAGAGGAGCCGAGCACCATATTTCATTCCATCTGGAAATGGGTTGGAGTGCCTTTTCCCACGTCGTCTTTTGCTTCTGTTGGCCTTGCTGGACAGCTTCTTCCTAGATTCTGTTGGTATCTTCTTCTGTTTGCAATGCCTTTATTACCATGTCGCTGTTTGCTTTCTCTTTTGCCGTGACTACTGCTTCTTTCCTGTTTATCCCAGTGCTGACCATGTTGGTTTGTGTGTGCCCTTTACTTCCTGATCCTGAGGTTTTCCTTTCCATGTCCAGTACCTCCTAAACTTTCTATTTTTTTGCCTGCCTGGGCAAGATGGGGTGATGGTAGGTAAGGTGATTATACCTCGCTTCTCGAGTCCTCATTGTGGGTGTCATGAAGTCCTCTGGATCAAGTTCATTGGTTCACTGAGTGTTGGGAACGTTAGACATTGCGAAGCATCTTTTGGTTGATTTATGGAATAGGTTACTGAAAGTAAATGCATGCGAATGGCAGTTCTGAGAGAAGTTTTAGATTGATGTTATCCCGAGAGTGTCGGTTTGGAGACGATCTAGTGCAGCTGCTCTCAACGGCTTCATTGAGATTATAGGTGAATATGAGTTGCGTTCCATACAGGTTAATGGTGGTAGACATAGCAGAGAGGAATAGGACGAGGTTCAGTCGGAAGCTGTGAGAGGTTTATCTGCCATGATACCGACTTTGTAACTTCTTTGTGTAAAGTATCGGACCTACGTCTTTTCAGCTTCTTTATGTACATTTATCGGACCCATTCTTTAGTAAAGTATCAGACCCATGGCTTTGTAACTTCTTTATATAACGTATTGGACCCACTACTTTGTGACGTCTTTACGTGAAGTACCGGACCTGTTCTTTATGAAAAGTATCGGACTTATGGCTTTGTAACTTTATGTCATGTATTGGACCCACGACTTTTTTAACTTCCTTATGTAAAGTATTAGACCTATTCTTCATGTAAAGTATCGGACATTCGGCTTTGCAATTTCTTTATGTAAAGTATTGCACCATCAGTTGTTCCATAACATTCTGATAGATCAGGAATATTTCGGTTAAAAAAACACATTAATGTTATACATCATTTTGATCGTCCACATTGATTGATTACATACTTCTTCCACATACGTTTGACATGCATTGGTGTTTTGTTTGGTTGATTGTTCTGATAAGGTTTAACTGTTCAGTCTTAAATATGTTTATACATCAAAAATGGAAATAACCATAAATAAGAAAAAAATCTCTCTAAAGAGAATAAGTATGATAAAAGGGATCAACCGCGCCCCATCCTTCCCAACAAGATAAAACATCTCGTGTTGAAGATCCCAGACAACGTTTTAAACCGCAGACTACCGTCAAGGCAAAATGACGACCAAAATGGTTGACGGTTCGGTATAAACATTCGCCGAATGATGGCAGCCAAAAAACAATGAACAAAAGAGAGGAGAAGCAGAAAGCTTGCCCAGAACACGTACGAAGCGGGTGCCGTCAAGCAGCAGACTAAAGTACGTGGCGATAAAAAGCTTTCACGTGCTGACGTTTATAATCATTGCTTCAGGCCCCGCTGGAGATGGTAATGGGCGTTAAGGACATCCATCAGAAGCCTGGTGATCGGTCCATCAGCCAGAATGGTCCACATGGCTCTCAGTCTGCCTCCCCCGCCTCTGCTTCCACTGTCTGGTTCATCGACATGCTGGTCCTCCGCTGTAAGCCAGTCCCGGCAGGAGTTAAGACACGCAGAGACTGCACTGGAAATGTGTTTACAGAGCGTGGAGATAAAGTCTAGTCTCTGTTGGGGAAAAAAGGAAAGGGAGGAAATTTGATGTTTTCAGTATTTGTCTGCAGGTAAAATGACGGAAAAAGTGATTCACTACAATGAACTCAAAATTTCTCATGGATTCACTTAGTTTCTTATGTGCAAAGTCTGTGTTCCTTTGAGCCTGTCCCCTTTTCTTCTGTGATGTTTCCTACCTCCACCAAGTGTCCTGGTTATTCCTCGTAAGGTTCTGTTGAAAGAAATCACAAAGAACGCACAAAAATTACTTACTAAATGACCAACAGTGTGTAGAGAATATTCCGGAATATGAAGCGTCTTTTGTTTGTTAACTAGATTTTTCTCTCTCCCACCCCCCTGCTTCTTCTTCTTCTTCTGTAAGTCTTTTTTTTTTTTTTTTTTTTTTGGGGGGGGGGGGGGGGGGGGGGGGGGGGGGGGCCCTTGCGCGAAAACAGACCTGTGCACAGGGTATGAATTTGTTTATCTTACGCGGAAGGTTAACAGTATCCTACAACATATGCTCGGTTGCTGCCATCCATATGTTACTGGGGAAGGAACCACACAGGGCACAGCGACTTGTGTACTTCGGCTGCCATCACATGGCGCTCCATTGAACGATCTTGTGACAACAACAAGAGAAAAAAAAAAAAGAAAGCAAGAATTCAGTTCTTTTCCTGTCGTTAGCTCATTGAGACCAATTATTGTTTGGTAAAGGAGGAGGATGGGGAAGGGGAGAAGAGGGGAGGACCGGAAGAAAGGAAGGAAGAGGAACTATTGGACTGATACTCTGTGTCAAGGAAATACATGTACCACAGGGATTGGTTGTGCCACTAGATCCATGAGCGTGGTATTTAATAAATCAGACCAACTGCCCGTGGAGGGCTCAGTCGACTGGCAGTCTGAAGAACAGTAAGTTGTAGGAATCGTGGTTGGCAACCAGTGAGACTCTTTGCGGGGGCAGCTGTGTCTGTATCACGTGCACAGTGGGGGAACCGGCTGATTCATCACTGACTAGGTATGCGTTGTGTAGTGATTTTGTCCTCGTTATTTAGAGTCGGACGGTACATGACTCCAGCGAGATGGTTCGTGCCTGTAGAACATTTCATTCGTTTTGTACCGTCAGGATGCTTTAGGAATCCGTGTGGGGTTATTTTGGTGTCTTTTGTAAGTCCCGTTTTTTTGACGGAAAATATCAGCGTAGCAGTCATATTTGCACCATTTACGCTTGCGTTTCTCTCTCTCTCTCCCTCCCCCACCCCCACCCATACACACACACTCTGTTGAATGGATTTATTCTTTTTACCCTTCGTTTGGGCTAAAAGGATAACCAACTCGTGTACGCAAGTTTAATACAAAATAACCTTCAGGACTGATGTACATCTTCTTCTTCAGTGGGGGGGATTTGAGCACTGCTCTGCAAGGAATTGGAAGATGTCGAGTAACTGC
>CM031607.1:19094264-19104264 GCA_018398815.1 Conus ventricosus
CGTCTTTCATGCCAAGCCTGCAGTCCGTGAAAATCAGCAAAAATACGTCTATGTTTGTGTAAATTGATGCATGCGTAATGCCGGCGGTGTGTGTGTGTGTGTGTGTGTGTGTGTGTGTGTGTGTGTGTGTGTGTGTGTGTGTGTGTGCGTGCGTGCGTGCGTGCGTGCGTGTGTGTGCTTGCGTAAGAGTTTGTTGTGGTAAATATCAATTCTACAAAGTAAACATTTTAGCGTAGAGCAAGTCCATAGGTCACAGGTGTCACATCGCCACACTGATAAGCATAGACTATCAAGAAAATGTCGCCACTGTAGACAAAACTAAATGGGGAAAAAAGAGTGAATTACAGAGTAAAATACAGGGTAACACAAAGTCGAATCGTCAACACTGCGGAGTCACGAGCTGCGGCGTAGCCTCTCTTGGTTGTACTTCTTTCGAGTTTACTGTGGCGTTTTCATCATCACGGAAAGTTTGGATATTGTCCACAGATAGCTGACAAGTTCTTATTGATCGGAGCTCTTTTTCTGTCAGGTTGGAATGAAGTTGTCAAACTTTCTGATGACGAAGCTCACTAAGAGATTATACATTTGTGATATAGACATCAGATTTAGTTCCTTCGCTTGATTAGGTTCCTTCGCTACTTGTTTGTTTGTTCCGTCCTGCTTCAGTATCTGGACCACAGCAACTGAGAAAACTGACTTTGTAACTAGCTTGTATTCAACCATTGGCATGTTGTTTTTTTAACTGCTTCTTTCAGAATGTACTTTTGTTCGATATGTATTCGTTCTCTTTTTTTTCTTCAGCTCCAAAAATCTTTGCGTTTTGTGAATACAGTGGCTGTACACTATTGAAAAGTCCAGGAGGATTAGATTACAAGACACTTGAAAATATAGCAACCTCTCTGCCACTCTTTCTCTCTCTCTCTCTCTCTTCTCTCTCTCTTCTCTTCTCTCTCCTTTCCTCCTCATCTCTCCTCTCACAAACACTGAAACAGCACCCACGCCACCACACTCTCTCGAAGCTCACACTCCTACTCTCACGTCACGCCTCCACACACACACACACACACACACACACACACACACACACACACACACACACACACACACACACATGAATGCATGTACCCACAGGTGCGCACGCATTTACACACGACGCACACAGCACGCACGCACGCACGCACGCACGCACACACACACACACACACACACACACACACACACACACACACACACACACACACACACCGCACACACAAGTCGATCTTAAGATCATTTCCCAGACCCATCCTTCCTTCGTTTTCGATTCATGTGAGAGTGGCAGAGATGACATAAGTGAGGGAACGGGGATATTTATCTATCTATCGATCTGTCTGTCTGTCCGTCCATCTATTCTATTTCATGCCTTCCTTATTTCCGTATCTCCAGAGAAGAGAGACAGAGAGAAGGACGGATGCTTTATTGACAATGTTGCGAATGAAACCCTTCAAGGGGAGGGGGGGAGAGAGAGAGGGAAGAGAGAGAGAGAGGACAGACAGACAGACAGCAGAGAGATTCTCGTGTTAACGATGCTGGGGAGAGAGAGAGAGGGCGGAGGGCGGGGGGGGGGGAGTCTCGTGTTAAAGATGCTAAAACTGTCATTTAGACCGACGTGAAGGCAACAGGTTTGTGAAAGATCAGCTTTATTGTTCTGTGAAATGACAGCCACAGATGGTGGTTCGCATTTAGCACGT
Source organism: Conus ventricosus (assembly GCA_018398815.1). Taxonomy (NCBI): domain Eukaryota; kingdom Metazoa; phylum Mollusca; class Gastropoda; order Neogastropoda; family Conidae; genus Conus; species Conus ventricosus. The sequence continues at coordinate 19,095,995 of CM031607.1, forward strand.
GCCAGAGCTAGACGGTCTGTTTGTTCTGTAAGTGCTATGGCGGACAGGAGTTTTCTTATTCTTATTACTGTTCTGAAGTGTGTGGTTTTTTTTGGTTTTTTTTCTCCATTTTTCTTCAGTCACATTCAGATGCAAAATATATTACACAATTAAGAAGGTTCGGAGAATCCCCCCCCCCTCCCTCTCTCTCTCTCTCTCGCTCTGTCAATATCTCTCTCAATCCCAGTCACGGCATTCAGATTGTACAGACACATACGGACAGACTCACCACTACAGACACACGCACGCGCACACACACACACACACACACACACACACACACACACACACACACACACACACACACACACAGAGGCGCGCGCACGCACGCACGCACACCACACACACCAGCACACACACACACACACACACACACCACACACACACACACACACACACACACACACACACACACACACGCACGCACACACAGTCTGACACTCGCAAAGACATATCCACACAGGCAGATTCACTCAGAGAGACCGGCAGGCAGACATACAGAAATCAGACATATACACACTCATACTTACAGTACAACACACACACACAACACACACACACACACACACACACACACACACACGAGCGCGCGCGAACACATGCTCGCACACACGCACTCGTCCAGAGAGAGAGAGAGAGAGAGAGGGTGATTCTGCACTGTGTTTACGACTGACGCTAAAAATGCCACAAAGATTCTACCCTGTATTTATGATGCTGAAAATACCACAGAGATTCAGCCGTGTCTTTGCAATGCCAAAAGTACCACGATGATTCTACCTTGGGGCTGGCTTTTTGATAGCAGAAATGGCACATAGATTCTAACCTGTCTTAACGATGCTAAGATAGCAGCAATGGTATATAGATTCTAACCTGTCTTTACGATTCAAAGATAGCAGAAATGGCATATAGATTCTAACCTGTCTTTACGATGCTGAGATAGCAGAAATGGCATATAGATTCTAACCTGTCTTTACGATGCAAAGGTAGCAGAAATGGCATATAGATTCTAACCTGTCTTTACGATGCAAAGGTAGCAGAAATGGCATATAGATTCTAACCTGCCTTTACGGCGCGAAAATAGCCACACGGTTCTACCCTGTCCGTAGTGTGCTTGAAATGCCAAACAGATTCTGTCCCTTCTTTATATTCTAGAATTGCCAACACAGACTCTTCAGTCTCCATCTCCAATTCCACACAGATTCTGCCTGTCTTTAAGATGCTAAAGATACATTCTGCCTGAATTTCCGATGCTAAAAATGCCCCCACATATTCAGTCCTGTCTTTACGATGCTAAAAATGCCCCCACAGATTCAGCCCTGTCTTTACGATGCTGAAAATACCCAACAGATTCAGCCCTGTCTTTACGATGCTGAAAATACCCACAGATTCAGCCCTGTCTTTACGATGCTGAAAATACCCAACAGATTCAGCCCTGTCTTAACGATGCTAAAAAAAATTCCACAAAATCTGATCTGTTTCTACGATGCCAACAGATGCCTTACAGATTCTACTCTGTCTTTACGATGCTAAAAATATCGCAGATATTCTGCCGTGTCTTACGATGATAAATACCCCACAGATTCTACCTTGTCTTTACGATGCTGGAAATGCTACCGAAATTTGGCCTGAATTTGGCCCTGCCCTGTTCACTTTACAAGAAATGCCACAGAGATTTTGTCCTGTCTTTCGGATGCTACAGGCATTATAGAGATTCGGCCCGTCTATGCAGTCTTAAAATGCCACCTAGACTCCGTCCCGCCTTAACTATGCTAGAGAAGTCCATCTTTACGATGCTAGAATACCACATCAGTTCTTCCCGACCGCTAGAAATTCCAGCAGGTACGCTGACGTGCGGACGAAGTTGAAGCACTGAGGTTTGCGACAGCTGGTAACAGGTCGGCCCGAGTCACTATGCCGTAGGCGATCAACTCTGCCAGGTGAATGTGCATGGACAGAATAAGCGTGACTCATTCTCGGAAAGCTAGCCAGCTGTAAGGTAATTGTTCCGCCGTCCAGACAGTAAAAATGGGTGTGACGCATAAATTGTTGAAGGAGGCTGGGAATATGTATGAGAGAGTGGTGTGGATCCATTGGCATCGACCTCTGGATGACTGATTCCCCAAGGAATTTGCCTGCCATTGTCTGGATGTGTGCAGCGTCTGGTTGGAATAACTCCTGTGCAGTATGTGAATGGTTGTGTGTGTGTGTGTGTGTGTGTGTGTGTGTGTGTGTGTGTGTGTGTGTGTGTGTGTGTGTGTGCGCGCGCGCGCGTGTGTGCATGCGTGTGCGAGCGCTTTTTTGTTTTTGTTTTTTTGCAGCAAGTGCATAATTGCTATTCTGCTTTTAAGTGATGTAAGCGATTAAAACGTTTATCACAAGAACAATAATATTTTGTTCGTTTTCTTGTTGTTATTGTGTTCTTAATAGTTTTTAAAATAACTATTATAATTGTTAATATTTCTAGTGTTGTTATTGTTGTAGTTGTTGTCCTATTGTAATTGTTACCATTTTTTATCAACATTACTGTTGTTATTATTATTGTTTGTTAATGTTGATGATAATCTTCATCTGAATGATATCTTCTTTACTTCTTTTTATTTTCCTCCATATCTATTTCAGTCACATAATTTAGGAATTTATAATGCGCAAAGGAAGAAGGTGCGCAAAGGCTTTCAAAATATGAGACATATCGATGTATACGCTTCTGTATACTTCACATCCTGTCAAAAGAGGAGGAAATTGAACAGCCGTGAATGTCATCGTGCACCAGCAGGCAGCAGTCGGTAGAGCATACTGCTTACATGTTCAATGTGCGTCAGATTTCACTCCGTGACATGGGTATTTTTCAGTCTCCATTTTCCTTTTCACACACACACACACACACGTACACACGACACGCACACGCACACGCGCGCGCGCGCGCAGCACACACATACACATACACACACACACACACACACACACACACACACACACACACACACACACACACAACACACACACACTTTTTCTGTCTTTTTATTTCTCCCGTCAATAATGTCATGTGTATTATTTGATGTTGGTTGCAACGCATGTTGCAAGTGTCTTGTTGTTAATGCTCTAGTGAGTCTTGCATTCCGTCTGCGTCTCTTTCTCACCCCTCCCATGTTCCATCATTCTCTCGTCCCTTGCTATCCCCATCCAGCTCGTAGCTTCCATTTTCTGTCTCCGTCCTTGCCTGTCCCCGCCGGCTTTCCAGTTCTTCATGCCTTCACTCATCCTCGTCTCTCCGTTTATAGTTCATGTCTATATCTTCTGACACCTTTACTAAAAATCGTCTAATGTTTATTCATTCCATTTTTTTAAAATGCATTTATTTGCTTTTCAAATATTGAATATACTTATACTTTTTGTGTATAGTAATGCACATTTTCCCATCATAAATCAAGTTATTAGTCGCTTTGATCCTGGTGATATTGAATTTGGACTCCGCGTATCAAACCAAAATGAAGAGTGATCATGATTTATCTTTGCCTCACATCTACTGCTCCAGCCAGAAAGCTTTCGAGCAGCCTCCAGAATAGTTGGTCCACTGCCAGGCGCAAAAGATATGGTCAGTGTAGTCGATGTCATCTTCACAAATAGAATACTTATCACCATCGCTTGTTCCCGTTTTTCTTTCTTTCTTTGTATTTTCTCTAATAAGATATCCGTCTGATATATGTATAAAAGGTAGTGACCACCCAAGCGCCGTTGATTTCAGTATTTGGATTTCCGAGCCAGTAATCATACGCACATTGTTTTAGTTCATCATTCTCATTCTCGCTTTTATTTACTTACTTACGTTCGTATTTATTTGTTTATTGTAGATTTTCTCTCTCCATTTTTGCTGCGTGCTGCCAACCATACAATGGGCTACAAATCTTTTTTTTCTGTTGTTTTTCTTACCATCATCATCAATATCCTCCTCCAACTCCTCCTCCTCATTAACATTATCATGTCTGTTGTTGTTGGGGGATTGGGGGGGGGGGCAGACAGTATACTGAGGGGTTGGAGAGGTGGGGGAATGGAAAAGGAGAGGGGAGGGGCGGGGTGCATGAATATTTCACTTTCAGCGCATGATCGCTTGACATTGTGAGGTCAGGCATCACAAGAGGCTGACAGTGACATGTCTGTGTGAACGACTGACGCCAGAACAAATGAATCAACTCTGGCGCTGACAGGTAGGACTAAGAATGTGATCAGCACTTGTGACGAAAGAAAACCTTGTAGCCGATCCATGCTCTTTTCTATGGCCAAAATTTAATACAAAACGAAAACGAAAACAAGACAACAAAACAACAAGATAGACTTATCCTTTTCAATAACACACACACACACACACACACACACACACACACACACACACACACACACACACACCACACACACACACGCATATTGTCTGATATCACTTTTAGTGGGAAGACGTTAAACTGAAGAAGAAGAAGAACAACAAAAACAACAGCACACACGCACGCAGCACGCACGCACGCACGCACGCACGCACGCACGCACGCACGCAGATAGACAGAGAAGATCCTTATCTACTGATGTCATGCGTGACATTGGACTGTCCCTAATTCGCATTCCACCAATAAAGTTCTACTAGACAGTTACTGGTAACATGGAAATCAGAATGGGAATACTTGCATTATCACAGGAATTGATTGTTTAAAAAAAGTAATGCTGTGTATGTTGACTCGTTAATTAATTTACTCAATACCTTATTCTAGTCGTCTTGAACAACTAAGGTGAAAGATATTACGTTGAAGAACGCTCTCTCTCTCACTCTCTCTCTCTCTCTCTCTCTCTCTCTCTCTCTCTCTCTCTCTCTCTCTCTCTCTCTCACACCCACACACACACCAACAACACCACCACCACCATTCTCTCTCTCTCCTCTCTCTCTCTCTCTCTTACACACACACAGTCTCTCTCACATTCTCTCTCTCTCATTCTTCTCTCTCTCTTCTCTCTCTCTCTCACACACACACACACACACACACACACACACACACACACACACACACACACAAGAATGAGGGAGGAACAGAATTCGGGCAAGACAGTTGAAGTGTCAAAGTGTTCCTTGCAGCATCAGCACAATGCGTCTCTGTCCGTCTGCCTGCTCAGGTATTGAATTCCCTTCAACCCCACCAGCCCTGGTCTGTTCTTTCGCTTCATTCCCGCCCTTTTTTTTTTTTCTTGTCACTTTTTGACCGGGGCGTGTGTAATGGGGATGGGAAAGGAAAAGGAGGTGAAAGGGGAGGGGGAAGGAAGGGGCTTTCACATCATCACATCCCCCGCTCCCACCCTCCTCCCCCTTGGTTGTCTTCACATACTGTCTGCTCAGTGTCGTATCCGTCAGCTGCTGCTGCTTGCTGGACTGCAGCATACAGCAGGCGCGAGGAGCAGAAAGAAAGAAGGGGGAATACAAACTAGGAGCCGGCTCGGAAGAAAGGAAAAGGCCTGCATCAACCAACCTGGGAGAAAACAGAAACAGGCCGTGTCAAGTGCCTTCCGCCGACAGGTTGAAGTGGTTGTGATAGTTATTGGTTGGAGGTGAGGAGAGCTTCTTTTCTCAGGTTTTGAATTGACTGTGATATTTATTCCACGCATAGACTGCGGGAACTGAACACCGGGGTAGGTCTTCGCCTGTTTAGTGTGGCATGTTTACCATGTACCGAAATCAGGCCTTATCGGCTTCCGTTCAGTAAGATACCTGAACTTAATGCATTGTTGTTTAGATTTTCTGCGCGCGTGAGCGTGGTTTCCATTCTTGAAGACACCTGCGCTCCCTCTCTCTGTCTCTCTTTGTGTGTTGTGTGTGTGTGTGTGTGTGTGTGTGTGACTGACATGGGAGGTCACACATGTTTGTGTACGTTTTAGTCCGTGTGTGCGTGGTTAGAGCTATTCTTCTTTCAGTATCCCCCCTGTACCAGGCAGGTTAGCTGTCTGTGACGGGTCGCAGTGCTCGTGTAGCTCGTCTGTTCCGTTCAGCTCGATTTTCTTGTCTGAACATAAATATTGAGCAACAGACCAGAGTCGAAAACTGTTAGTTTTGATAAGGGCTTTCTGCCATCTTGCAAGTTGTTGCCAAACCTGTCATGGTTCCGTTCTGTGTGCTGTTAGGTGCCGTTTTGACGAAGTTGGGTGCAATAATGTTGGGTTCAGCCCATTTCTCTTTCCCGTTGTCTATGCACCTTGTACAGTAGTAGTACGAGTTCCATCTTTCCTGATTGCAGGTGAGGGAATGACCGTCTTGTATTTTCTGTCTGTCACTGTGTTCTGTTCCTCAAGCTCTCTCTCTCTCTCTCTCTCTCTCTCTCTCTCTCTCTCTCTCTCTCTCCTCTCTCTCTTCTCTCTCTCTCTCTCTGTCTGTGTTCTTTGTCTGTCTGTCTCTGTCTCTCAGCCTCTGTCTGTCTGTCTGCCCCCCTCCTCCATCTCTCTCTCTCTCTCTCTCTCTCTCTCTCTCTCTCTCTCTCTCTCTCTCTCTCTCTCTCTCTCTCACTCTCTTGTTGAAAAAAGAGAGGGGGGAAAGAGTGGACCATTTTGTGATGAAGAGAGGAAAAGTGTTTTATTAGAAATCCTTTTCATCTCAACATTTTTCCATTCTGGGATATTATTAAGATGGGAGCTCCACGTTCATAAATTGAAGACAAACTAATTCACGAGTTCATTTAATATTGTTTGATATTGTACCTTGTCTTGCAATTTTTTTTTTCATTAGGAATTATGTCATCGTTTCATCTCATTGTGGATAGAGGGTTGGTCGGTTTGGATGTCTGGGGATCTCGCTTCGAACTCACGAAATGTGACTTTGAAGATAGAATATCAGATACGTAACGCTTCTCTCTCTCGACCAGTAGTTAGTCAAATCGTCAGTGAGATATGTCACCTTGTGTATACATTTTCTTCGATTTAAAAACGTTCGTGAGATGTGACTGCTTTGGTAAGATATTTATTACCATTGGAATCGAGGAGACAGTTTAGGATTCGAGCGCTTTGGAAGGTCGGGTGCTTAAGGTTCAGCTTGGGGTCTTTATTCGATGTTAGAGATGTTTCGGTCCCGGTTTCCCTCTTGGAGACTCCGTGGCGGGACAAGGGGCTGAGGGGTGGCCGATTTCAGGGGATGTCTACACCACTGTGCCACGACTTTCCACCTTCCCTCCCCTTTACTCCCAACTTCGTTATCCTTTTCCTAGTTTTCCCCTGTGTTCCCCACGTACTGCCCTTGGACTACCCCCTGGAGTTCCCAGTGATGCCCTCATTTTGCCACCCGCCTCTTTTCCTTCACACCTGACACGAGTTCTCCATATCCTGTGCGCCCTGCTTCGCCCTTCCTTCCTCTCCCACCTTTAGGTCGTGGACGCAGTGGATCTCTTCTGGCACTGATCGGTTTCAGTGTCAATTTCATCAAGATGTCACTGCGTGCAGACTAGTCCATACACGCTACACCACACTGCGCACGATTTGTAGCTGATGGTTAAATGAATTAATGACTAAATGTATGAAGAGTGTTTCACGGCTACAACTCAGCAGATGTCTGACCTACGCATTAGCCCACTGCGCTGGTCAGACCTTGGGTACTTACTTAACATTGTCTTTACCATTGGCTAATGTTGCGAATGGTCAGACTCGGGCCCCACAGTGTATTTTCATCGGAAAGAAATGAACTGTGCAATTCCAAGGATAAGTGAAGCGCGGAGGCCTCCCGCTTAAATTCAAGATTAGTTTTTCGGTCGGACTAGTGTTCGAATCACGGAAAGACGATACGGCGACCTCGGCCTAAGACAAGGATTATTGTGGCATTTACTATAAGTATAGAAATTGTTGAAGCATTTTACGAATGTGGTTACATTGTTGTAGAATAGATTTCATTTTGAAACAATCTTACTGTTATTCTCTCCGTGGTATTGTGGTGTTGTGCTGACAGTTCGTTTGGGATGGATGGGGATGGGGAATATGGGTAACTCCTTATGGGTATTGACAGTGTGTGTGTGTGTGTGTGTGGTGTGTGTGTGTGTGTGTGTGTGTGTGTGTGTGTGTGTGTGTGTGTGGGGTGTGTGCGGCGCGCGTGCGTACGTGCGTGCGTGCGCGGCTGCGTGCGTGTGGATTGTGTGTGTGCACGCGCACAGACATCTGAACTGTAGGTCTGTACATAACGGTGGTCTTGATTTCGACCAGCTGTGTTTTAGCGTCATTTGGAAGCC
>CM031607.1:19114264-19126764 GCA_018398815.1 Conus ventricosus
CTCAGCAAAGCGGAATCTGCGAGGAAGAGGAAGAGCAAGAAGAAGACACAAGAGCGCTTCTTCAGAGACCCCTTCCAGTTTGCCAGAACACTGTTTGAACAGCCAAAATCTGGGACCCTAAGTGTGGACAAAGGAGTTCTTGAGCAGCATCTGAGGAAAACATTCTCTGACCCACAGAGCAAAGCACCACTCGACATTCAAGGTCTGGTGTGGCCAGCCAACCCTGAGGAACAGTTCAATGGTAAGCCTCCAACGTTGGCGGAAATCAAGAAGGTGGTCGACAAAGCCAGAGCCAAATCATCACCAGGGCCAAACGGAATACCTTACCAGCTTTACAAGAAATGTCCCAAGGTGCTGGAGTGGCTCCACAGGCTGCTGCGATCGGCTTGGAGAAACCAGAAGATCAGCGGCCAGTGGATGACGGCAGATGTGTGTACATCCCCAAAGAGCAAAACTCAAGTGACATCAGCCAGTTCAGGCCAATATCACTACTGAACGTCGAAGGGAAAATCTTCTTCTCTGTCATGGCAGCAAGGCTGACCAAGTACCTGATGGAAAACAAGTACTTGGATGTGTCAGTCCAGAAAGGTGGCATCCCAGGCGTGGCTGGCTGTGTAGAACACGCCACAATGATCTGGGACGCAATCCAAAAAGCAAAAACAGAAAAGAGAGACCTGGACGTAGTGTGGCTTGATCTGGCAAACGCATATGGATCTGTGCCCCATGAGATGATACAGTTGGCTCTTGAGATGTACCATGTGCCAAAGAACATCCGCGACATGCTCAAGAAGTACTTCAATGGCTTCTCAATGCGGTTCTCTACCAAGGAGTACACAACAGATTGGATCAACTTGGAAGTGGCATTGCAATGGGCTGTGCAATTTCCCCAATACTGTTCGTGCTGGCAATGGAACTCATCTTGAAAGCAGCAACAAACAACGCGAGACAAACAGACCTTGGCGATGGATACAAGATGCCTCCTCTCAAGGTCTTCATGGATGACACTACAATGATTTCATCCAGAGAAGACGAGACACGTCATGTGCTGGAGAGGCTGGACGACATAGTTGCCTCATCCAGAATGAAGTTCAAGCCAAAGAAATCACGGAGTCTCTCACTGAGGAAAGGAAAAGTGGCCGAATCTGTGGTCTTCAGTGTTGCCAACCAGGCCATTCCAACAGTCACAGAAGAACCAGTCAAGAGCCTTGGAAGATGGTTTGATGATACGCTGAAAGACACACAAAGAGCAAAAGAAAACCAAGCAGATGGCGGAAGAAGGCTTGGAGACCATTGACCAGTGTGGGCTCCTTGGCAAATACAAGGTCTGGTGTCTGCAGTTCATGCTGATACCAAAGCTCCTATGGCCTCTGATGATATACGACATCTGCACCAGCACAGTGGAGGCAATGGAAGCCCAAATCAACAAGTTCACAAGGAAATGGCTTGGTGTCCCACCCTGTCTGACTGACATAGCGCTGTACTGTCGCCAAGCAAAGCTGAAACTACCACTGAAATCCATCCTGGAAGAATACAAAGCAGGGAAGATCAGACTTCAAAGCATGCTGGAGGACTCAGGAGACAAGGTGGTAGAAGCAATCAAGCCCCAGCTGAAGACGGGCAGAAAATGGAAGGTTCAATAGGCGATGGATTCTGCAAAAGAAAGTCTCAAGATCAGAGAAATAACAGGACACACACAGACCAACAGACAAGGACTGGGGGTGACCAAAACTGAATGGTGGTCAAAGGCCAAAGGAAAAGCCAAAAGAGACATGATGATTCAGGAGATGAGAAAAGAAGAAGACCAAAAAAGACTCCAAAAAGCAGTCCAGCAGAGCCAGCAAGGGCAATGGACAACGTGGAGAATGCACTCCAAAGAAGACTCACTTGGAATGACATTTGGCACATGGCCCCTCTCAGGATCAGCTTCATTCTTAGATCTTCATATGACCTTCTGCCCTCAAATGAAACCTGGTGAAGTGGGGAAAACAGACGATCCTGCATGCCCCCTCTGCCATGAAAAACAAACAGTGGAGCATGTCCTAAGCTCATGTAAAGTAGCCCTGGCTCAAGGAAGGTACACATGGAGGCACAACCAAGTGCTCAAAGAGATTGTACAAGTAGTCTGGGCTAGTACCAACACCACAAAAGGGAAAATCAGGACTCCAAAAGCACCCGCAACATTCTTCACGGCAGGAGGCAGCAAATCATGGCTAAGAACAACAGTGCCACTCGAAACATGCAGGCAGAGTCTGCTGGACGGGGCAGATGACGACTGGGAGTGCACTGCAGACCTCCCAGAATGGAAGAGTCACCCAGAGATCATCAGCAAGAGTGGCATGAGACCAGACATAGTAGTCCACTCTAAGTCAACCAAGCAGCTGATCATGATCGAGCTCACGGTGCCATATGAGAACAGAATGGAGGCAGCTCAAATCTACAAGACTGAAAAGTATGCTGATCTGGCAAACAGCCTGAGGAGAGAAGGCTATCAGGTGAAGGTCCTCCCTGCAGAAATTGGAGGTAGGGGGTTTGTAGGAACGTCTGCATACAGCCTCATGAAACAGCTCTCAGTTGCAGGGAAGGAAAAAACCAGAGCCCTGAAAGCAATGGCATAAGCGGCAGAGAGGTGTTTAAGCTGGATCTGGTCAAGGAGGAACAAAAGTGAACTTCATAAGGCTTAATTTCCCTACAAATATCAGGTGTCATTGTGGCTCAGTGGTTAAAGCGCGAGTCATTAAGTGGAAAATGAGCATGTCCAGAGGGTCATGGGTTCGAATCCCTGCCAAGGCTCGTCCCAAGATGGGAAAAAAGGGGCAGCAGAGGGACATCCGGAGTCATGAACCGGGTGTGGCCCAACCCCTCTAGAGTGTCAGGAGATAAGGGCCGAAACACTTGCTTGAAGGGGGCTTATCTTCGGGACTCTCTGCTGCCACGCTCTCCACGAGTTTCTTTCTACTACAGTCTCAAACCAGAATGGAAATCCGTAGCATCATCTTCATTATCCTCATCCCCATCGATCATGAAAATCTCGAATTCTGGTGGCCCTTCGTGCCTTGCTGTCATGGTGACCTCAGTTTTGATTGCTTCTCCGAGTCTGTGCCCTTGGTTTGGTTCTTTTGAGGTCACCGAAGTCGGCAAATTCATGGGGACTGTCGAAGAACGTGGTGGCGCCGCCACTCGCGCTGGCTCTGCGACTAAGCAATTATTGTTGTCATTAGGGGATGCGTAGTAGAAGATGTTCTGCTTACGTTGGATCAGAACAGACAACACTGAACACCACCGAAGTGACTTGGCAGCAATGCAGGGTTTTTACTGGTGGGTTGTCTCATAACATTTTGACATTGTCTGCTCTCTGTGGATTGTCGGTGCCGAGGCTGTGGCGGGACGGGTCAGGCTGTGGACGGGGTGGCAGTGAGCGGCATGAGTGCAATGCCACTGATATGACACAGAAAACCAGACAGCAAAAACAAAAACAGAACGAACAACAAAAAGATCTTTTCTGTCATAAAATACCAAAGAAAGGGAGAAATGAGGAGTGGACGGCCGCACTGAAACAGAAGTTCAGTCATACTGACGACCTGTTCAACCCAGACAGATAGACCGTTTGCTGACGTCTTCACGTCCATGTTTCAGATTTCTGAAGTGGAAGACCAAAGGGCACTTGAAGAGTGTTCGAATGCCTGTTGAAAGAATTGCCCTTCTTCTTCTCTTAGCCATCATCGCTGTTGTTTTAGGTTTAATACTGTGAATCACGAGAACACTGAAAACAATGACAGAATATAACTTGTTCATTATATTAGATGATCCGGTACTATTCCAGATGAAAGTCAAATATCACAAAACTTGAGTGCTTGTGCCGATAGAAGTGAGATGCAGGAAAATTCTATGTAAAATATAGCATGTTACCTCTCTCAAAGGATCAGGGATACCGATCAAGTCTGCTAAAAAAAAGTCTATGAATTAATACAGCAGGCACGGCGTGTGAATGGATGCATGAATATGTGCGCGCCTAGCTAAAGTCCCTCTGAACTGCCTAAGCTTCTTTCCATGCAAAATATGTTTTGTAATTGTTCAGTTTGTTTGCATTGGGATAAAGTCCTGAAGTAATAATAAGCTAGTCACAAAAAGTTAAGGGCCAGACAGAAAAACTCTCACCAAAATAAAACGACATAACGCACAGGAAAACAGCTTATACCGTATTTTATTTCATGTCTTTAGCTTTCATGTCAATGCCATTGCAATTGTGTCAATTCAATTTTTCTGGACAAAATCAAGGATCAAACATCATAACCCCTCTTTTTGAAAATCACAAAATTGACAATTCACAAGAAAGTTTATTGAAAAGCTTCAGTAGTGCGTATGTCCGCCATTTGCACCCACACATTCCACGCATCTAGGCCTCATGGACTGGATCAGAGTCACAAGGGTCTGTTGAGGCATGGCGTTCCACTCCTGCAGCAGAAATTGGAACAGTTGGTGGAGGTCAACAGGAGGGTGGTTGTCGTGGACGCGGCGTTCCAGATGGTCCCAAAAGTTCTCAATAGGGTTCAAATCAGGCGAACGCAATGGTCAGTCCAGTCGTGGAACCTGCTGCTGCCTCAGGTAGTCGTTCACCACACGAGCGCGGTGTGGAGTGGCGTTGTCGTCCATGAGGGTGGCACCGGGTCCTATGGCTTGCAGAGTGGGGATAATCAACGGCCTCACGATTTCATCTCTGTACCTTACGCCAGTAAGTCTGCCTGGCACAAGGTGAAGGGGTGTCCTGCCATGAAGGTGGATGCCTCCCCATACCATCAGGGAGCCGCCTCCATAGCGATCGTGCTCACGAACACAGCCATCAGCAAGCCCTCCCCTGGACGACGCCAGACGCGTACCCGGCCATCATTTCGGGACAGGGAGAATCTTGACTCATCGGTGAAGAGGATGGTGCTCCATTGCTGCCTCGTCCATCGCTGATGACGTCGACACCCCTCCTTCTGGCCTGTCGATGGTGCTGTGTTAGTGGGAGACGGACGGCGGGCCTTCTTGAGCGGAGGTTGAAACTGTGAAGGCGACCTCGGACGGTCTGGCGACTTACGTTGATGTTAGTCGTTCTTCTCAGCTCCTGTCTCAGAGTGGTTGCATTGATGGTTCTGCTGCGGACTGCTGTCAGCATCAAGTAGCGATCGTCTTGCCCGTTGTTGATTCTTGGCCGCCCTGAGCGTGTGGTCGTTCCTCGGTGGCTCACTCCCAGACGTCTTGCCACCTCTCTTCCAGAAATGCCATCTTGGAGCCATCCCAGAGCCCGGCCGCGATCTAGTGTTGACAGTTTTCGTCTTGGAGGCATGGTTATTGCAGCCCCGATTAGCGGTCATTTTATACCCACCGCAGGCAAATTGTCATTGAAAAGTGTTCAACATAGGCAGGCCTTGCACGTGCACTGTGCCGATTTCTCAATTCAAAACTGCTGTGTAATCTGCGCCTGGCCAAACTTCATGCATTATTCACGGATTTTTGGTGTTTTGGCTGAGCGCATATTCTCGACCCGAAAATGCGTCGTCTGAAAGATTATTTCGGTCATACAGTGTGGTTTGTGAGCGGTCAGAATAGCTCAGAATGAAACACGCTGCGCTTTGTTTTACGAGCATTCAGACCCATTACTTAGAGTACCCCAAAATCTAAGGCGGCCCTTAACTTTTTGTGACTAGCTTATCTTTGCGGCCTGGAGAGGTCTGTGGGGACAGCGACTGGGGCTAGTGATGGAATATGTCACGGTGCACCAAAGAGACTGCACCAGATTCGGGTGCCATGTTGGCTCAGTGTTAGAGCATCGAGTTGGTGATCAGATGTCTCGAGTTCGAATCCTGCTGTCGCCCAACGTCAGACTCGACATTTTCTCCACCATATCCTAATGCGCCGTCTTTTCAGTGGTGTCAGTGTAGTGGTAGATCTTCCATCCCCGGTCTCACAGGAATTTTTGTTCTGTTCTGTTTTGTTTTGTTTTTGTGATGAGGAAACAGTTACCTGTGAACGACTGCGCCGAATGACGGGCAGCACCGACCAAGTAACGTGTCAGTTTGTGTTGTTTCACTGAGCCTAACAAGGGCGCCAGTAGCTGAACACTTAGTTTGCGGTCCAGTTAATCTGCTGTCCTGTATCACCTTGAAACGAAGATAAGTCGCAAAGACGAAGTAGAAAGGGACGGAGTGAGAGACAGGGGGTGGATGAGTCTATCCAGGAACGTGTATGAAAACACACACACACACACACACACACACACACACACTAATGCAGCGATATTCAATCCTTACGACCTTAGCCTGGCTACTCGTCTTACATCCATCCAGCGACGACAGTGTGTGTCTGTCGGCACCAGCGTTTACGTTACTTGGTGACTTCGATACGGCGCCAAGTTTTCTTTTGGGAAAGACGCGGGTATTTCGGGATCGGGTCAGCTGAGGTCACACGGGATGGACGGGAAATCAGGGCAGTACCAGACTTGTTGCATTACCAGTGCTCGCTCTCTGTCTACCGGAGTCTGGGTGTCTTGGTATTGTACGTCTGTCTGTCTCGGTATGCTTCTGTGAGTGTGTGTGTGTGTGCGCGCGCGCGCGTTGCTCTTCCCTCCCCTGTCTCTCTCTCTCTCTCCACTCTCCCCACCTCTCACCCCCTCTCTGTACGTTACTCTAGCGTGGCTTTCCCATCCCCTCTCTCACCTCCCCCCCCCTTGCTCTCTATGTTACTGTTGCGTGGTTGGTGGTGCATGAAGGCCAATAGGCATGGGGGAGGGAGCGGGGGAGGGATATATGTTGATGACCTTTAATCCTTCTTCTCCCCCCCCCCCCCCCCCCCCCCCCACACACACACATTCAGATACATTACAAGGGCCCTTTTGTTTCCCACATTTTCACCACTACACCTGTCCCTCCTACTCCGCCCAACCTGTGCTTTTCTCCATCTTTTTGCTAAGACAGAAACAACGACCTGAAATGTTTTACCCGTACTACATTATTTGCCCTCGTCTCCCTGTGTGTGTTTGTGTGTGTGTGTGTGTGTGTGTGTGTGTGTGTGTGTGTGTGTGTGAATGAGAAAGAGTACTGTGTTGCTCATTACGCACACCTGTACAGGCACATTCACTGGTAAGCCTATTATCTCCACCTTTCCACTTTGTGGGCATACAGAGAGAGAGAGAGAGAGAGAGAGAGGGGGGGAAAGAGGATCTTGAGCTTTTGATATTACTTATTGTAGTGGTTTTATATTTGTTTGTTTTAGTTAGCTTGCTTTGTTTCAGTTAGCTTGCTTTTTTTCTTCTTTTTGTTTTTAATCCTTCGGGAGGCAACGAATAACAAATCCACAAAAAAAGTAAAAAAAGAGATGAACAGACAATAGAAACGCTCTCTCTCTCGTTCTCGTGAGCGTACATACACGTACGCACACGCACGCGCGCGCGCGCACACACACACACGCACGCACGCACGCTCTCGCCCAAGCGTGAACTGGATTTAGATTAAGATGCATACTAGTACTTAAATACACTTCCAGAATAAGCGATGAGTTGGAGAACAATACATCAGAATCATTCCACAGAAGGGAAAGCTACTGAGGGCAATAGAAGAAGAAGATTTGCACAATCCTCCAAAGTATACCAAGCAAACCGACATTTAGGTCTGTGCGGGGGAAAGGGGGTGGAATAAACACCATTCAGTGCTAGCATTTAACGTTTTAAGAATACCGTCATTGATTCCAGTTGTATCAGTTGCCGTAGAATTCTGTGATTGTAAGCAACCCAGGGAGGTGCCCATCGTCTGTGGGAAATGATTGAAGTTTACGAAGAGGAACTGCGACAGCATTCATAAGATTTGTCAATGTTTTGGGGACAGTTCGCACGGGTTTAGGCTAAATCTCGCTGTGGACTGGACGCCACGTTGGTTAGACCCAAAGATAGTACGCCCTTCGGACTACCACAGTCGTGTCTGCCACATTTTCGCTGCGTGTACAATCGTTGGCATCTCACGGGAGACTTGTATTGCCGCTACCTGTTCTTGCACCAAAGGCAATCTTTAGTGTACGTCGATTCATTCGTATGTTTCTGTGTGTCTTAAAATGTTTCGCGATGAGGAAGATTACGGTTGTTTGTATAGGAAGGGGCAGGAGGGAATGCAGGGGATGTGTGTGTGTGGTGGGGGGGGGGGGGGGGGGGGGATGCAAGAGAGAGGGCCAAGTGTGTAGGATGCCGCGTGGTTGGGTGAGGTAGGAAAAATTCCCAAGGTAAATGTCATGTAGCAGTTTCCTGTCTGTCTGTCTGTCTGTCTGTCTGTCTGTCTGTCTCTCTCTCTCTCTCTCTCTCTCTCTCTCTCTCTCTCTCTCTCTCTGTCTCCTCTCTCCTCCTTCCTCCTCCTCCTCTCCCCTACCTCTCTCTCCTTCGTGGGCGTATGCACAGCGAACGCGGATGTGGGAGCTGAAAGTCATATTGTGCATGTGCGTGCCTGCGAGTGCCTGTTTCACTGTAACCATACTCATTTATTTGTTTTTGTTTTGTCTAGACAGGTACGAGAGAGAGAGAGAGAGAGAGAGAGAGAGAGAGAGAGACAGAGAGAGAGGGAGGGAGGGGAGAAAGGGAGAAAGAGAGAGAGAGAGAGAGGAGAGAGAGAGAGAGAGAGTGAGAGAGAGAGAGCATGATTGAGCTGGCAGCAGGATCTATCCGTGGCGGGTGGGTGGGGCGTAGGTTGTAGGCGCCCCTTCGTTAATCACCACCACGTCAAGACGGTGATGAGGTGGGAGGGCCGGTCGTTGAATTGGATTGAGCGCTCTGTCCTGTTGTCGTTCGTGGACCCCGAGAAAGGTCACGAGAAAGGATTCACCATGAACTGCCTGCGTGACAGCCTGCCGCGAGACGTTTCCACCCGGGTCATCAGTGACTCTTTGCTTGATCGATCAGAGATCAAGTTCAGGGGAAAGAGAGAGGGGAGATGGCTGGATGGGTGAGAGAGAGAGAGAGAGAGAGAGAAGGAGAGAGAGAGAGAGAGGAGGGGGGATAAATCGCATCAGTATGAAACAGATATTATATGTTTCGTTCGTTACACACGTGTTAAGCAAGTGAATCCGTATAACTGCACATTCACCCAGTGTGTGTGTGTGTGTGTGTGTGTGTGTGTGTGTGGACTTGTGTGTGTGTGTGTGTGTGTTTTAAAGCGCGCGTGTGTGTGTGCCGTGCGCGTGCGCGCGTGTGTTGGAGAGAGCGAGAGCGTGAGATACACAATCCTTTTAATGAGGAAAACAAAACAGAAAGGGGAAGAGGGATTGGGAGGAGAGGAGATGAGGATTGGCAGGTTCAGCCACGAAGCCGTTTCAAAACGACACAGTTTAAGACAACGAGCAACAACAATAAAAACAAACTTGGAAGCGGTGTCTGAACACATTCTATCGCTCCCTTCATCTCTCATTATACCAGCTTGCGGCCGTCTGTCTGTATGTCTGTATGACGTCACGAGTGGAAAGGGTTGTACTACTTTTCTGCCACATTATGGCTGTGCACACGTTTCTTTGAGGTATATAGATCTCGAGTGAATGGACGTCCCTGGCCAAAGCGTTGAGGGGGGTGGAATATGGGAGGATGGGAAGGGGGGGGGGAGGGGGGGGGGGGTGGGAGGGTGGGGGGGGGGGGGGAAGGGGGCGAGGATGGGAAAGGGTGGGATGGAAGGGGGGTGGGATGGGAAAGGGGTGAGGATGGGAAAGGGGGCGAGGATGGAAAAGGGTGAGGATGGGAAAGGGGGGAAGGGGGTGAGGATGGGAAAGGGGGGGGGGGGGGGGGGAAAAGGGGGTGAGGAGGGGAAAAAGGGGGGGAAGGGGTAAAGGAGGGGGAAAGGGTGGGGAGGGGAAAAAGGGGGTTTGAGGATGGGAAAGGGATAGGAGGGGAAAGGGGGGGGGGAAAGGGGGGTTGGGAGGGAAAGGGGGGGGAAGGGGGGAGGGGGGAAAAGGGGGTGGGAGGGGAAAGGGGGGTTTTGGAAAAAGGGGCGAAGGGGGGTGGGGGGTAAAAAGGGGGGGGTGAGGAGGGGGAAAGGTGAGGAAGGGGGGTGGGGAGGGGGAAAAGGGTGGAGGTTTGGGAAAAGGGGGGGGGGTGGGGGGAGGGGAAAAGGGATTGGAGGGGAAAAGGGGGGGGAAGGGGGGGTGGGGGAAGGGAAAGGGGGGGGGGGGGGGGAAGGGGGTTTGGGGGAGGGGGGGGAAAGGGGGTGGGGGAGGGGGAAAGGGGGTGGGGGGAAAAGGGGTTTTAGGGGGGAAAGGGGGGGAAAAGGTGGGTGGGGGAGGGGGGAAAGGGGGGGGGATGGGAAAGGGGGGGAAGGGGGTGAGGAGGGGAAAAAGGGGTTTGGAGGAGGGGAAAAGGGGGGGGAAGGGGGTGGGATGGGAAAGGGGTGAGGATGGGAAAGGGGTAGGTGGGAAAGGGGTGGGGGGGAAAAGGGGGGGGGAAAGGGGGTGAGGAGGGGAAAAAGGGGGGGGAAAGGGAAAAAAGGGGTGGGGGATGGGAAAGGGGTGGGGGTAAATGGGGAAGGGGGGAGGATGGGAAAGGGGGGAGGAGGGGAAAGGGGGTGAGGGGGGGGAAAAGGGGATAGGATGGGAAGGGGTTAAAAGATGGGAAAGGGTTTAGGAGGGGAAAAGGGGGGGGAAGTTTGGGAAAGGGGGTGGGATGGGAAAAAGGGGGGAGGAGGGAAAAGGGGGTGAGGATGGGAAAGGGGGGTGGGGGAAAGGGGGAAAGGGGGGGAAGGGGTGGGGGGAGGGGGAAAGGGGTGAGGAGGGGGAAAAGGGGGTGAAGATGCAAAAGGGGGGGTTGGGGGGGGGGGGAAAAGGGGGGAAAGGGAAATTGGGAAAAGGGGGGTGAGGAGGGGGAAAGGGGGGGGTGAGGATGGGAAAGGGTGGGGTGGGGGGGGGAAAGGGGTGGGGGATGGGAAAGGGGGGGGGGGGGAGGGAAAAGGGGGTGGAAGATGGGGAAAGGGGGGAGGATGGGAAAGGGGGGAGGATGGGAAAGGGGTGGGGGGGGGAAAAGGGGGGGGGGAGGATGGGAAAGGGGTGGGGGTGGGAAAGGGGGGGGGATGGGAAAAAGGGGGGAGGGGGGAAAGGGGTGGGGGGGGGAAAGGGGGGGGATGGGAAAGGGGGGGAGGAGGGGAAAAGGGGGGAGGTTTGGGAAAAAGGGGGGGAGGATGGGAAAGGGGGGGGGAGGGGAAAGGGGGGGGGGAAAGGGAAAGGGGGGGGGAAAGGGAAAAGGGGGGGGAGGAGGGAAAAGGGGGGGAGGTTTGGGAAAAAAGGGGGGTGGGGGGGGGGAAAGGGGGGGGGAGGAGGGGAAAGGGGGGAGGGGGGAAAAAAGGGGGGGGGGGGGGGGGAATGGGAAAGGGGGGAGGAGGGGAAAAGGGGGGGGGAGGGAAAAAGGGGGGGGAAAGGGAAAAGGGGGGGGAGGGGAAAAGGGGGGGGGAAGGGGAAAGGGGGGGGGAGGAGGGGGAAAGGGGTGGGGGGGGGAAAAAGGGGGGGGGAGGATGGGAAAGGGGGGAGGAGGGGAAAGGGGTTTGGGGGGGGAAAGGGGTGGGAAAGGGGGGGGGGAGGGGAAAAGGGGGGGGGAGGAGGGAAAAAGGGGGGAGGAGGGGGAAAAGGGGGGGGGGTGGGAAAGGGGGGGAGGAGGGGAAAAAGGGGGGGAGGAGGGGAAAAGGGGGGGGGGGGGGGTGGGAAAGGGGGGGGGGAATGGGAAAAGGGGGGGAGGAGGGGAAAAGGGGGGGGAGGAGGGGGAAAGGGGGGGAGGATGGGAAAGGGGTGGGGGTGGGAAAGGGGTGGGGGGGAAAGGGGGGGAGGAGGGAAAAGGGGGGGGGAGGAGGGGGAAAGGGGGGGGGGGGGGAAAAAGGGGTGGGGGGGGAAAGGGGGGGGGGAAAGGGGAAAGGGGGGGGGAAGGAGGGGAAAAGGGGGTGGGGGGGGGGGGAAAAAGGGGTGGGGGGGGGAAAGGGGGGGAGGAGGGGAAAAGGGGGGGGAGGAGGGGGAAAGGGGGGGAGGAGGGGAAAGGGGGGGGGAAAGGGAAAGGGGGGGGGAGGGGGGAAAGGGGGGGGGAGGGGAAAGGGGGGGGGAGGATGGGAAAGGGGGGGGGGGAGGGGAAAAAGGGGGGGGAGGATGGGAAAAGGGGGGAGGATGGGAAAGGGGGGGGGGAGGGGGAAAGGGGGGGGAAAAGGATGGGAAAGGGGGGAGGAGGGGGAAAAAGGGGGGGGGGGGAGGGGAAAAGGGGGTTTTGGGGGTGGAAAGGGGGGGGAGGAGGGGAAAGGGGGGGGGGGAGGAGGGGAAAAGGGCAAGTGGTGTGTTTTTGGAAACCCGTTCCCGGGGGCCGGACCCTTTTATATTGGAAAAGGGGGTTTTCCCAAAATTTTGTATTTGTTAAAAAAAGAAATGGGGGGGGGGGGGGGGGGGGGTTCTGTCTGTCTGTCTCTCCCCTCCCCCCCTCCCCTTTCCCCCCCTCCCCCCCCTCCCCCCTCTCTATCGGCGCGCGCGCGCACACC
>CM031607.1:19131764-19136689 GCA_018398815.1 Conus ventricosus
GACTGAAATCGACAAAGTGCGGTGTGTATGCAGTTCTCAGTTCTGGAATAATAGTTTTAAGCGCGCGCGCGCGTAATGTTGATGGGAGGAGGGGGGGGGGGGGGGGGGGGGGGGAGGGGGGGGGAGAGGGAGCAACAGATCATCGCATTTTTAGTCAGGAAGCAGTGGGACACTTTGGTACCGGTATTAGGCTTACATCTTCAAAGGAGCAAACCATGTGTAGCTAACAAACAGGAAGAGAAAAAAATGGTAAAGAGATAATTAATTCGAGCGCGCGCGAACAATAAACAAAATGAACATAAGCACAGGCGAGGCGAAAGAGGAGAGAAAAGAAAAATCCGAATGGGAGATCAAGGCCAGTAACTCCTCTTTCACGATTAGGTGATTGCCAATCTCACTTGGTTCCCTTGCAATAGTCTATCCTGACCGGGATAGGAAGAGAAGCAAGGGTTGTATTCCAGCAGGTGATGATAGACCGGTTTCAGAGAACCAACGGCGGAGTCAGTCAGTCAGTGGGAGATCGGGGATAAACAGGGGAAGAGGGAGAACTTGACAGTGTGCGTTTCATTTCAAGTGCTTTGATTCGTTTTAACTGGCGTTGACAGTCTTGACTTGAGCCTTGAGAGGAAGACCACAGTTATTAAAGAGTGTGCTCTGATCTATAGATTGATTTCACCTCTCTACATCTACCTGTCTGATCTATCTATCTGTCTGTCTGTCAGTCAATAAGTGTGTGTCCGTATCTGTGTCTGTGTGTCTGGGATTTAAAAATTTAAAAAAAAAATATTTACCAGTGTATTTATTTCTTTTTTCCTTGGAAATACACACCTGAGTTCATTCCCCAAACGACAAAAAGCAATACTAAATTTCAAGACAAGTATTTAGAAATCCACACTCTTGGCAAGGATCACACACGCATGCGTTTTTGTGCATGCTCATGCACAACTACATATATTCACCTGGACGTGCAACGGCATTGCACGAATGGGTGCATACACACACACACACACACACACCACACACACACACACACACACACACACACACATACACACACACACACACACACACACACACACACACACACACACACACACACACACAATTGGTGCTTGTGTGACGCGGTGTATTGTATCGGCCAGAAGTCGGGCTTGCCGATAGTTCAAACCTGCTACTGTGTATAAGTTAGATTTTACAAAAGATATGTATAGATGTCGACAATGCATGTGATTCAACTTACTACAGTGTGAAAGTTAGAATTTAAAAGGATATGTACAGATATCGACAGTGCATGTAATTCAAACCCACTACTGTGTGAAAGTTAGGATTTATAAAGGATATGTACAGATGGCGACAACGCATGTAATTCAAACCCGCTACTGTGTTAAAGCTAGAATTTAAAAGGATATGTACAGATGTCGACAACGCATGTGATTCAAACCCGCTACTGTGTTAAAGCTAGAATTTAAAAGGACATGTACAGATGTCGACAATGCATGTAATTCAAACCCGCTACTGTGTTAATGCTTGAATAAAAAAGGACATGTACAGATGTCGACAATGTATGTAATTCAAACCAGCTACTGTGTTAATGCTTGAATAAAAAATGGACATGTAGAGATGTCGACAATGCATGTAATTCAAACCCACTACTATGTTAAAGCTAGAATTTAAAAGGATCTGTACAGGTGTTGACAATGCATGTAATTCAAACCCACTAATGTGTAAAAGTTAGAAGTTAAAAAGATATGTACAGATATCGACAATGCATGTAATTCAAACCCGCTACTGTGTAAAAGTTAGAATTTAAAAGGATATGTACAGATGTTGACAGTGCATGTCATTCAGACCCACTGCTGTATAAAAGTTAGGATTTATGAAGGATAACGTACGGCTATTGACAGTGCATGTAATTCAAACTCACCACTGTGAAAAAGGGTTTGTAAAGAACATGTGCAGATGTCTACAATGCCACGGTCTAGTAGGATTTATACATATCTCTGTTTTCTTTTGTTGGGGGTGGCAGTGGTTGTGGTGGTGGTGATGCTAATTTGATGATGGTGATGATATGACTATGGCAGTAGCATTTTCAGTTGGAATCGTGACGGGAACAGATGATTGTGGTGGTGATGATGTTACTATGATGGTAATTGCTATTATTGTAGTTGTATTCCGTTTACGTTGGAATCATGATGGGAGCTATGAGCACGGGAACCGCCATGACTGGAGTGTTGGAGAGAAGTGAGAGAGATAGTGAACGGCCCCGTTCAACTCGGATCAAGTTGGCAGTCGGGCAACAAGTACAGTGATTGAAGACCGTTTGCCGTCAGGTGCGCCGTCCTCGGCAAAGAGGGGGACGCTGTGTCTCCCTCATTTCCATATCTTAACAAGATTGTCTCTCCGGCCAGGGTGTGTGTGTGTGTGTGTGTGTGTGTGTGTGTGTGTGTGTGTATGTGTGTGTGTGTGTGTGTGTGTGTGTGTGTGTGTGTGTTGTGTGTGTGTGTGTGTGTGCTTGGTGTATGTATGTGTGTGGTATGTGTGTGTGTAGTATGTGTGTATGTATGTGTGTGGTATGTGTGCGTGCGTGCGTGTGTTTGTCCTCCTGACACCTTTCACTGTCCTTAACGGAAAAAAGTTCTTAACCAGAGAGAGGTTGGATGTTCGGTTATGTTTTTTTCACAGCGGACCGCGGATGTCGTACAAGGAAACGAATCATGTCAGAAGCGAAACTGTTCATAGCTCAACAGACTCGCATTTAAAAGCACAGTTCGATTCCTTAATCTGAAAAAAAACAAAACAAAAAAACCAGAAGAGAAGGGGATCTTTACTCTGTCACATGTGCATTTTTGTGACGCGCTTTACCTTCATCCTGCTACTGAATATGGGAAAATGGACACCCTGTTGGTATATATGATCGTAAGAACCTGCTACACGAGTCGTTTCAACCCTATGGTTCTAGATGACGGCGCGAGACCAACAGCAAACGGACCCGCCTGCCACTCGTTGAACGGCAACAGGCGTCTGCTTCGATCTGACCGTGTCGATCAGCAGGACAGTCTGAACAGATGAGCCGTACCCCCCAGCTAGCGGGCATCCGTTTGGGGGCTGATGACTTCTGGTTCTAAAATAGAGGCTGATATCCAGATGGCCAACAGCAACAACACCTGCAACAAACACAGCAACAATAACAAACACAGCTGGGGTCAGTATACTAATCGATTTAAAAGGCGTATAGCATGTCGTCAATGTTCAAGTCATTGACAGTTTGCTTCACCGATCTGAGTTCGTCCGCATGGGCTGAAGTCAAAATCTTCATTCAGATCGTGAGCCATAGGCGTGCGTTTCACTGGTGCCGATGGTCGCAGCTACGGACTCTACAGACCATTTATTGGCACGACAAAAGCCAGGTTTTTGTTTGTTTGTTTGTGCTTTTCCGGTTGTTGTTGGGTTTTTTTTTGGTTTTTTTTTTGTGACTGAGCACAACAAAGTGAAAAGTCCAATACTCTCCAAACATGTTCGGAAATGTTTCATTGTTTTCATTATTCCTTTTAAAACCGCGTTCATTTCGATGTATCACGCTCATTCGTTTGGTCCTCATCGTTTAGTGTACTGAGCTACTCCTGTTTGTCATAAGAAAGATCTATCTCTCCTTTTCCCAGCTAGTTATAGATACTGTGAAGAATGTCACTGCTTGAGACGTACATGTCGTTCGAACAAGAGTCCTAGATGAGTGTCATCGTTGGCTCCAGTCTTGGCAATGAGCTGGTCGTCTTTCCTCATGTCAGCTGTACAGACAGCTTTGATTTGACTAGAGGAAGAGATATTGTTTCATTAATGGGAGAGCGGGGACAGGGAGGGGGCGGGGAGGTAGTGGCACACGTTGAAAAATCGGTCTTCAAACAGGAGTATTATTTAGGTCCTATAATGCGCGCGTTTTTTTTTTTTTTTTTGTGATGCATAAAACAGAATTCCGACATGATTGCATTTAGTTCAGGGAAGTTGATTGGTTTACTTAATATTTTATTGTTTTGTTCTGATTTTGTGTTTTTGTTTTGTATATTTCATAGATTCCCACGTCCGATGTCTTAAACAACAAACAACCTCTGTGTGTGTGTGTGTGTGTGTGTGTGTGTGTGCGTGCGTGCGTGCGTGCGTGCGTGCGTGCGTGCGTGCGTGTGTGTGTGTGTGTGTGTGTGTGTGTGTGTGTGTGTGTGTGTGTGCGCGCGTGTGTGTGCGTGTTTGTGTGTGCGCGTGTGCATACGCGTGTTGTGTGTGCTTGTGCGCGTGTAGTGCATGAGTCGTGTGTGCGTGCATCGCGTGTAGGTGCTTCCGTGTGTGTGATGCGTGTGTGTGTGCGTGCGTGCGTCCGTCCGTGTGTTGTGAGCGTTGTGTGTGTCCGTGTGTGTGTGTGTGTGTGTGTGTGTGTGTGTGTGTGTGTGTGTGAGAGAGAGAGAGAGAGAGAGAGAGAGAGAGGAGAGAGAGAGAGAGAGAATTTCCCCTTTTTTTCTGGTCACGCGTGTCGTGTTGTCTCCTATTTCATCTGGTCGTGTCTTATTTACATGCCTTTTGTATTCTAAAAATCCGGGTTGGTAGATGTGGGACAAGGCTGTACTAACACTAATGTGTTCCTCAACATTACTGACAGCTTAACCGCCTCGCAGATCAGACCTCAGATAAGCTGGAGGTTCCCCCCCCCCCCCCCCACCTCTTCCTCCCCTATCCCTTATTTCCTCCTCCCGGCCGGCTCCACCCATCTCCCACCTCCACACTCCTACCCTTATCGTCATCCCACCTAGGTACAGCACCGATGAACAGTCGTCAGCTTTCTCTCTCTCTCTTCTCTCTCTCTCTCTCTCTCTCTCTCTCTCTCTCTCACACACACAAAACACCACACCACCCCCACCCCACCCCCACACCACACAAAA
>CM031607.1:19151345-19167760 GCA_018398815.1 Conus ventricosus
TGTAGGACACAGTGGCCGTGTCTTCAGCACGGCACGTAAATGCGGGTGTTAAAGTGACCTCAAGATCTCTGTGTGTCAACGTGTTCAGACGAAGTGTGATCGGGAAAAAGACACAGAGATGAATACTGTTGACCACACGCTTCGTCCTGGCTGGAAACCACAGAACAGTAGTGTCTGTGTCCCATCCCGTCACGGCACACTGTCACCGAGTGTTGCGTTTTTAACAGCCGTACTTTTGAATCACTGATGGCAATTCCGTTTGGACGAAAGGAATCTTCTTTCGTGTTATTTTGAAGACACAAATTGCCGACTTTCTTCTACATTACTTTGAACTCGGTTATTCGTTCCGTAAACTTTCATTGTTTTAAGGATAGAATGACGGGATAACTACGACCTGAACTTAGAAATGAACCTCTAAGCAAATGATGGAAGACCGTTTTGTCATCACTATATAAACTATGTCTATACATATTACTTGATGTCAAATTATTACTATGTAAGCCAGCATAAAACAGTCCAAGTTTACTCCAATGTCTATTGGATGTCTTAGAATCACACAATATGAGTCATACACACAAGCAGGAAATGCTGGTCTGCCCTCATAGCCCCATGGGCCGGCCTTCTCGTGGCGGGGGTGTTTCTAGACCAACCTGTGCCCACCCCTTTTCTTGTCTTTCCTAATGTTCTGCCTACCATGTCTTTGCTATCTCTTTTCACCATAAAGTCTCCCCACATCATCTGCAGCCTCTATGTCGTCTTGTTTCTTCCTTCCCGGTTCTTCAGTCTGTTCTTTCATCTATTTTTCCAGTCTTCCTTTTCAATGTTCTTTTTCTGAGACCTATCGGAGTGGTGGCCCTAAGTCGCTCGCAATCTAAGGTGCTGACACTGGCCGAGAGATGTATGGCTCTGCGTTAGTGAGTCGCTACAGCAGTCCTGTCTGGTTTTGAGGGACAGTATCAGGCAGATGGACGCCCTGCGAGTTCATATTCACATGTCCTTCGTAGGGCCATCCATTGTCCCTTCCCTAGCACGGCAGCTCTCTAGGGTGACTGTTAATTTTCTGCCGTCATTGAGGCTACGCTCTATGAGTTATCAAAATAGTAATTCTAAAAGACAGAGAGAAAGAGATTTCAGACTCAGACGAGGAAGTAAGAGAGGTGGCTAAGAGAAAGGGTATTCAAAATACATGGCCAAGCTTCCTTTTGGTGGAAGCCAAAGACTCAAATGAATCCATAGCTCGGATTTCTCCTTTGCCATTTTCTAAGTGGTTTGAGGGAGTTTCTTCCACAGGTTTCAAAATGATCAGAAAATTAAGATCAGGTTAGTTATCTTGTCAATTGTGCGACAGAAGTGGCGTCTCGATTGTTGTTGAAAAGAGATGGATCTCAGCTTATGCATATCACAGTGAAGGTTTCTATTCATCCCTCTCTCAATTATTCGAAAAGGGGTGATTAGATGTGCTGATCTAGCTGGACTTGCTGAATCAGAAATTCAGACTGAGATGAAAAGTCAGGGGTTGTTACAGGTACATAGAGTCAAAATCTCAAAAGGAAATAACGTAATTGAAACTAACACGCTATTCTTGACTTTTGCTATGTCATCTCTCCCCGGAGTTTGTCAAAGTGGGTTATGTTCGTGTGAAAGTTTCACCTTTTGTACCATCTCCTTTGAGATGTTTCAACTGTCAACGCTTTGGGCATTCCAGTCGAGCCTGTCGGGGTCAGGAGATTTGCCGTGACTGTGGTCAGAAGAAAGCATGATGGGGCTTGTACAAATGCTGTATCCTGCGTCATTGTAAGGGTGATCATCCAGCAAATTCCAAAAGCTGTCCAGTGTGGAAAAAGGAATGCGAGATTCAAAAAATAAAGATTGAGAGGAAATGTTCCTTTCCGGAGGCTAGGAGGTTAGTGGAGGTCAGGGACTCCTTCGGCTGATACTTATGCAAAGAAGGTGGTTAACGATTCTGCGAACCGGTCATCGGGTGATAATCTAGGAGCAGCTCCATTCACTACTCTAGAAAAGAATTGACAGAAATGTTGTCATCAGTTTTGGATCGGCTTACCGTGCTTGAACGGTCGGTGGAGGTTTTGTCTCGGAAATGTAATGGTGTTACATCAGGCAGTGTACAACAGGCTTCGGTCCCTGCTGGTGAGGGTGGAGGTGTTTCGGTTGTGCAGGATGCTGTGGATCAGAGGTCAGGGGTGAGGGACCGGAGGAAAGAGTTGTCCCCTCGCTCGCAGGCCAATGGCAGCAGTGCGGGACGGGCACGCAGTGAGGAGCGTCCTTTTCGGACTCCAGACCCTCCTAAGGGAAAATCTCGAAGCCAGGTATTTGGCGCAGCAGGTTTCAGTCGGTAAGAGCCAATTCCAAGTATGGTAACAAACAACTTAGAAATTTATCAGGAGCATCGGCTTCTGATCTTGCCCTGAAGAACCGTTTTAGTTCTTTGGTGGACAGCGAAGTTTCTGGAGAAGATGGATGATACATATTCTTTTAACAACCTAACATGGACATACTCCAGTGGAACATAAGGGGAGTTAAAGCAAAATTGTCGGGACCTTGAGCTATTATTGACAGAGTATAGATCTTCGATAATTCCTCTTCAGGAAACCCTTTTAACTGCAAGTAAGAAGCATGAGATTCCTGGTTTCTCCTGCTTACTCAAGCCAGCTTCTGCAGACTTTTCACGGAGAGGCGTTTCTCTTACATTCATAATTCGGTACTACATACAGAAATTCCACTTCAGACGGATATGGAGGCAGTGGCAGCTCGTATCTCGTTAAACAAGGTTGTTACGATATGTTGTCTGTATTTATCTCCATCTTCTGTGATTTCGAAGATCAGTTGGATGGTTTAATTTCTCAGCTCCCTAGCCCATTTCTTTTATTGGGGGACTTGAATGGTCATTCTCCACAGTGGGGAAGTAACCGCACAAATTCTCAAGGAAAGTTCTTGAAGATTTTATATCGGATCATGATCTCTGTCTTTTGAATTCAGGCTCACCGACCTTTTGTTCTCCTTCTGGTTCTTTGACTCACTTGGATTTGTCCATTTGTGACCCTTCCTTATTTTTGGACTTAGAATGGCAGGTTCATTCGGACCTAAGCGGGAGTGATCACTTTCGGTTTTTATTTCTTTTACGAAGCAATGCAGGAGTCCCCCCGGGAAACATGGAAGCTTCGCTCTGCAGATTGGAGTCTTTATCAGCAACAGATTTAAGTAGACTGCCTATGAATCTGTTGCAGAGTTATGATGATCCTGTTTTACAGTTCACTAAAGTGATAGTAGAGAGTGCTAAGGAAGCTATTCCCAAGTCTCGTGATAAACCAATGATGTTAAGACCCTTGGTATGATAAAGAGTGCAAAACTTTGAAGGGTAAGAGAAAAGGTGCTCAAGATTTTTGCTAGGTTTCCTATGGTGGGAACAAAGTTAACTCAGGCGTGTAGGGCTAAGTGTCGGTATACTTTTAAAACTAAGAAGAAAGAATCTTGGAAAACTTTTTGTTCAAATCTGTCCTTTAAGGTCAATTCAAGGAAAGTTTGGAAAATAATCCGTAAGATTAAGGGAAAGTCGGCTGCATCAGTTTTAAAATGTTTGCAAGTAAATGGATCGATTATTACTGATAAAAAGGAGGTTGCTAACTTGCTAGCTGCTACTATTCATCAAATTCGTCAGCTGATCATTATTGCAAGGAATTCCAGCGTATCAAAAGAATCAGCAGAGTCAAAATCTTGTTCCTTCGAGCCAGATAGTTCTGAGGATTACAACTGCGTTTGCAGCATGGATGAGTTAAGAGACGCCATTTTGAAAGCCAACAACTCAGCTCCTGGACCAGATGACATTCATTATCAAATTTATTCAACATTTGCCAGCTGAGGTTTAAAAGTGTTTGTTGTCTCTGTTTAATCATGTTTGGTGTTCAGGGTATTTTCCACCTTCTTGGACAGAAGCGGTTGTTATCCTATTCCTAAACCAGGAAAGATCATTCGGATCCTAACAACTATCGTCCTATAGCTCTCACTAGTTGCTTATGTAAAACTATGGAGAGAATGGTATATTCTCGATTGTTATGGCAGTTAGAATGTCTGGGGGCCTTGATGTTTCCCAGTGTGGATTCCGGAACAACCGCGTACTACTGATCATCTGGTTCGTTATGGAGTCTTTCATCAGGAATGCTTTGATCAATGGAGAACATGTAGTTTCTATTCTTTTTGATTTAGAAAAAGCTTATGACACAACATGGAGGCATGGAATTCTTCAGGACTTGAAGGCACTTGATTTCAAAGGTAATTTACCAATGTTTATTGCTAATTTTTTTGTCATAACAGGCGTGTTAGACTTCATTCGACCTTTTCAGATCCTTTTGAGCAGGAGATGGGTGTCCCTCAGGGTAGCATCCTTCTCCACTTCTGTTCAATCTGAAGATTAATAACATCGTCCAGTCAGTAAAGTCTGGAATCGATAAGTCATTATTTGTTGATGACTTCTCCATCTCTGCCAAGGGGAAAACTTGGCTGCAGCTGAGCGTCAACTTCAATTGTGTGTTAATCGTGTTCAGCAGTGGGTTACTGAAAATGGATTTAAGTTTTCAGCTACTAAGACAGAGTGTATTCATTCCATGGAAAAGATCTCAGGTCTTAGAACCAGCTATCAGTCTCAATGGTCAGGTAATTAAAGTTTCCAAACAAGTGAATTTTTGGGGGTTATTTTTGATAATAAGCTTTCTTTTTTGCCTCACATTAAGTACATTAAACAATCTTGCCAGTCAGGTTTGAATGTTATGAAGGTTATTAGTCACACTGATTGGGGTGCAGACAAGCGAACTTTGTTGCGATTGTATCGAGCTTTGGTGAGACCAAAGCTAGATTATGGGTGTGTGGTATATGGTTCTGCACGAAAGTCTTACCTCAAAGCTCTTGATCCAATCCATCATCAAGGACTGCGGATTGCTCTGGGAGCACTTCGCACATCTCCAAAAGAAAGTTTGTATGCTGATCGGGTGAACCCCCTCTGGAGCTAAGGAGGTTGCGTCTTTCCATGAATTACTACCTGAAACTGAGGGCTAATCCAGAAAACCCTGCTTATGATATTGTCATGAACCGCCTTTTAGAGCCAAATATGACTTAAAGCCAAATGAGATTCCTCCACTGGGTATTCGTATTTTGCCCCATTTCGGGGCAGCTGGCATTGACCTTGATGCGTGTGATGATGGTCCATTACAGACTGATTTACCTCCTTGGAAAGTCGCCAATCCAGAGATTAATTTTATATTTAACTCAATTTCGAAAGGAGGTCACCTCGAGTGTTGCATATAAACAACTTTATCTTGGGCAATGTGAACTTTATAAAGATTTATCAAGATTTTTACTGATGGTTCTAAGAAAGGTGAGAGGGCTGCAGCTGCCATTGTGGGCGATAACGATTTCAGGAGCCTACTTTGTTAAGATTGCGGGATTGGTCATCTGTTTACACTGCTGAACTGAAGGCTTTAAATCTGGCCCTCAGTGCGGTGTCCAGATCAGATCAGAATGATTTCCTTATTTTATCGGATTCATTGTCGGCATTGTCGGCTTTTTCGACAAGAGAAGTATCACATCCAGTATTAGCGGATATTCTGATCTTCATACTCAGCTTGTCTCTTCGGGAAAGCATATAGTTTTCTTGTGGGTCCCCAGTCACCATGGGAATCTATGGTAACTCAGTGGTGGACAAAGCAGCCAAACAAGCTCTCGGTGCAAGTCTTTCCAGGAGGCCTATGCAGTTTGTTCCTCACTCTGATCTACGTCATAAATCCAGTTTGTATTGTCGTGAACTGTGGCAGAGTGAATGGTGTAATCAAATTCATAATAAATTGTTTAAAATTTGCCCAGATTAACCAATCCTTTCCCATCGGTGGTACGTAACCGTAAAGAGGAATCGATTTTGTCACGGTTACATATTGGGCACAGCTATATAACGCACAGTTGGATATTCAGAAGGGAAGACCCCCCATGGTGTGTTGCGTGTGACAGCTTGTTCAGTGTTAATCATTTTTTGACAGAATGTGCTGATTTGATGTGTATCAGAGAGAAGTTCTTTTCCACCAGTGATTTATCGGTTCTTTTTCGTGAGATTTCAGTGGATCTATTTTTTCTTTTTGAAAGAGGTAAACTTATATTATAAAATATAGGGTTTTATTAATGTATACAGGTGTCGAAGGAGTTGAAAAGATAATTGTGCTTGTGTCCTCATAAATTTTAAGTGATGTGTTTATACTAGTGTGAGTATTTGTATCAAGAGACTCAGATATGATAGCTGAGGTCCTGATTTGGCTCCTAGTAGTCCGCTGGACCTATAAACACTAACTAACTAACTAACAAAACTGCCCTCATAATAATCACACTTTACATGACTTCTTTTGTATTGTTTTCCCATCTCTGAAAGGTACAGAACGCAGGTCTTTAAGAATAATTCTGTAACAACGGCCACATAAGCCACCATTCCACGACACTCAGCACTGCTGAAAGGGCAGTGTTCTGTTTCATCGCGTCCGTCCTCACACTCCGTCTTCAGGTTGCACGCCATGGTGATGCTGAAAGCTGGAATAATTTTCCACTGAACAATTCCACAATCCACTTGATAACTTCTGGGGTGTTTTCCTTTTCGGAAAGCAGGACAAGAACAGTTGGAAACTTGTGTGTTTGTTGATGGAAGCACTCGTCCCCTCTCGAAAGACTTGATATCTAGTGTGACGACAGTAGATCATCTGAGCACTGTTAGGACGTTATATCCAGGCCAGTCAGAGTAAAGATATGTGCACCATACTTGCAGCGTGTAAACGTGAGAACGTTTTCATGTGGTTTTTGTTTTTTCAGACTAATCATCAGAAAGTGTTTTGCTGGCACAAAAAAAACACGTGCGGTAAGGATTAGTTTCATTCAGTTCTGTTTCTTTTGACAGTTACGTACCCCGATGACGTGACGTCATTACCAGGACCAGGCTTTTCCCGAACCTTAGACAACTTATTGTATTTGAAACTGTTAAAAAAAAAGCACCATCATCTACAAATCATGTAAACCAGCCAGCCACAAAAAAGCACGATCATCACGACTACTGCAAAATTTTTCATTGTTCTGGGCTGCGTAGTCTTTATATTTAGCAAATAAACCTGTCAACGCGCCCTCACATCGCCTCAACACCACTGACCAGTCTGTGTCCAAGACAGCTTACCATCCTTGAGGTGATGCGCCGGACCACTTTTTTCACAGTCTTCATGTAGTGAGGTCAGATGCAGTGTGCTTTCCATTACTCAGTGGACCAAGGCAAAGGAGGGTGGAATGGTCGATATAAAACCTCTTTCCAATAGCTTGCGTTAAGTCATTTGTGTTTTCCGTCCACACACTTTCCGTGTACAAGCATATAACTTGAGCAGTTCCATTGTGCGGCGTGTGTGTGTGTGCGTGTGCGTGTAAGAGAGAGAGAGAGAGAGAGACTTTTGCGCAACCAATGCTTTTGTTTTAGTGCAATAAGGGGAAGATAGGGTTCATACAGGACTGGGAAATTTTGGTAAAAACTGAAGGACCATTTTCCCCCAATGGCGAAAGTAAAGGTAAATCGTCTTGTGTTGGGAAAGGTTGGTAAGGTCAAGAGATACAACATCATGAAGCTTACGGACATAAAAGCATAAGGAGAGAAGAGAATGAAGAGAAAGGAAATAATTGCTTGAAAAATAGGGAAATACTCATCTGAAAGAAGCAATTACATGAAAAAAACACTCAAATTTTCATCAGCTCAACAGCAGAAGGAGCGGTCACAAATCACAGCACAGCTAAGCTCGTGCACTCGCTGACAGTCACAAACATACACGTCGCTCTTTTTAAATTTTGTGATTCGGGGAAAATAGGCTCTGGGGCTATGAAAAGATTGGGAAAAGACAGGATATTTTTTATACAATAATCAATACAAAACTCTGTGGCAAGGTTTGTGAGTAGGGAAAGTGTGCTCTTGTGTGGGGATGCAAGTTTTGTGTGAGTTTGAGAATGGGGCCGGAATAGATCCGTCGTTAACGGTGCCAGATTTCAGATTCTTGTGATCCGGGGGTTGCAGATTCTAAATGTCTGCTGGGGTGACTTGTTACAGGGGGATTTTTCCCTCGAAGTTTAAAATAGGATCTGACTCAATCCCCAAAACGTCGTTTGAATGAAACTATAAACTGAGGTTCCCTGTTTGCGTTTCAAACATAACCTCTTGCACATAGATGAAATCCTATCACCAATATTCAGAAGAGAATGCCAGGCTGGGTGTTGGTTTGGATACCACATATACACATAGCATGCACCCTTTGGGGGAATGACAGAATTCGGTGAAAAATCTGAGTGAGTGGGAGTCGACTGGGTGACATGGAACCGACTGCATGTAGCGCCAGCAGGCAGCTCTTCAGTCAGCTCTACCTAGGTAAGGCAGCCTGTTATGAAAACATCCGTAAAATTGTAATGTGCTGAGAACTGAAACCTCTAAGGGTAGGCATTATAAAGACCTATGAAAATGCTGATTAGATGGACAAGTTCCATGCCATAATGGGTGCAGCATCTCTTGAGGTTTACTGAAATTTTACAGCTAGGTGACTTTGATATTGATGGTCTTTTGAAGCATCATCAGTATGGATTAAGTGGTTTTCCTCATACAGCTATCTCAGATTTTTTACAATCATGCCTGTGTAGCTTGAACCAATAAAAAAATTAACTGACCAAACGTATGTTACTGACTTATGAAATAAAATGAACAAAACATCGCTGTGAATGGACACAGTGACCTTTTTCCAGTAAGTGTCACATGGGAAAAAAAAGTGGAATTAAAACCCCAGATCAGGCCACAAACATGTGACCTACAGATTTTTTGCATATTTCAGGAAGATTTGTTTTCTGGCCAATCTCTTTTCACTTCCAATTTTCAATGGGGGGAGGGGGGGCGTTTTGTCTACGGATTACGATGCAGAATTCAGTATTTTCTGACCTTGTGTACTCCCCTCTCTCTCTCTCTCTCCTCTCTCATCACCCAGAGAGAGAGAGCAGAGAGAGAGGAGAGAGAGGAGAGAAAAGAGAAAGGGGCGATTTGGATATTCCCGCCCCCCCCCCCCCCCCCCCCCCCCCCCCCCCCCCCCGACCTCGACATTATCTTCTTGATAAACATGCCAGGCATGGTTGTCTGCCTTTTTAGGCCGACTGTTCATTTCGT
Source organism: Conus ventricosus (assembly GCA_018398815.1). Taxonomy (NCBI): domain Eukaryota; kingdom Metazoa; phylum Mollusca; class Gastropoda; order Neogastropoda; family Conidae; genus Conus; species Conus ventricosus. The sequence continues at coordinate 19,160,560 of CM031607.1, forward strand.
GCGTCAGGTTTCTTCTTCATGTCATGCAGTTAGGGCTGTGACCACTTTTGACCCGTGGAAGATTTTCACGGGGACACACACCTCAACTGGCGACTCTGAGCTCTGGCACAGTGGTGTGTGAGCTGCCTGAGAGCCCAGTGCCTGTTTTACCCACCAGGCAGCTCAAGATGAGGTTTTTGGGGTGTATGGAGAATGGCATGTAGCGTTGTCACAAAATTAAAGTATTCCGCGTTATTTCATGTTCTTGAACCCCTTCCCTTTTTAAATTGTCCAAAAACATCTGTCACAAGAAAATCTGTTTTTTTAAAACATATTTGGTCAGTTGACTCAGTGCCTTCTTTCACTCTGATCTTCGAACAAATTAAATGAAAATTTTATGATTATGACAAAGGAACTTAGACCAGGACTCAACTTCTTCCAGCCCCGCCTTTCATTCCAATGCTCAGTATGAAGCCTTGTTCCATTCTCTGCAGGAGGAATTTCTTTTATTCACCCCTTTTGTTCCTCTCCTCTCTCCCCCTGCATGGCCCGTTGATCTGGAGCGGCTGGAGAAAAAAACTATGACTTCCATTCATGCCACGGATATTATGTACACAGAGTGAATGCGGAGCGGCAAGAATTTATTGTGTGCGTGTGGGTCTGGGGAAGAAAAACGAACTTTTAACCACCACCCTTGAAAAGGACCTGCTGCGGGGTTCCCCTGAAAAACTGATTGATGAAACGAAGGGATTTTGTGTGTGTGTGTGTTTTTGGGGGGGGGGGGGGGGGGGGGGGGGGGGGGGGGTTGAAAGAAAAAGAAAGGAGTTTCTTCTTGAATTCTTGCGGCAGGACAGTTATCTCCTAGTAATGATCTTTGAGCGAGGGGGCCCCCTGTTTGTATTTTATCATGAAAGTTTTTTTGACCAACTGGGGGCTGGTTGTGAGCCCATGGAGTTCTCTTTGGCTTTGTGGAAGCTTGTCCTAAGACAACTCTCCTTAGATTAGTTTCCTTTGTGACTCCTCTTGACAGGCGGTGGGGGTGGGGGTTGGGGGGGGGGGGGGGTGAGGGGGGGGTGGGGGTGGTGTGGGGGAATTGAAAAATTTTGAGAGTAAGTTAATTTCCCGTTGAAGGCCCCTCCCCCCACCCCTCCCCTCCTTTCCTTTAGTCCCCATGGCGGAGTGCGGAGCCGAAATCTCATTTTGTTATTAAAGGTGGCTATATGTGCGTGTGATAGCTGTTGCATCCGTTTATTATTTATCTGAAAAGAATCGTTATGGCTAAAATACGGTTTGTTGCTGTGCTCCCATTTCAGATGGACACCATAGTTTGTAATGATACGTGAGACATTGTGTTTTGTGCTTCTTTCAGGCAAATCTTTATGACAGATCGCCTCATCTACGCTGGCACACACGCACAGACTCTTCGTCAACATAGACGTATGCAGTACTTTCTCACTCGTTTCTCTCTCTCTCTTTCTGTCTGTCTGTCTGTCTGTCCGTCCGTCTCATTTTAGTATGCACACATCTGAGCACTTCTGTCCCCTTAAAAAAAAAGGCACACGCAGCACAATGCTGACAGTGTCACACTCAACAGATTGACAAGACAGGAGAAGTCATGTGAAATGTTTGACGGTTATCTGTTTGTGAGCAAGGACTTGGCCACGTGCATGCGTGAATGCATGCATGCATATAGTTATACTAAAAGGATAAGACATTACTCTTCACACATCGGCGTGGTTTACTACACACCTATGACGTACATTTCCTAGAAACCACGAGTTACTACACCCATGACGTAACACAAGGTGTTATTGCTTCACACAAACCCACGACATGCTGCACAGATATGACGTAGCACGAGGTATTGTTACTTCAAAAGAAACCGTGAGTTCCTGGACAGACCAGATGCACGGCAAAGAGTTATCCCTATTGCAGAAACCACGAGTTTCTGTACACTCATGATGTACGACAAGGTATTACTCCTTTACAGAAACTACGACTTACTGTGTAGCCATGACATGTTGCAAGTTGTCATTCCTTTGCAGAAACCATGAGAACGTGTACACCCGTCATGAGAGAGCAAGCAGTGATTCTTTCACAGAACCAATGAGTAAATGTACGACAATGATGTACCGCAAGAAGTTGTACCTTCGCAGAACCATGAGTAAACTGTGCAACCATGATGTACTGCAAGGAGTTATTCCTTCACAGAAACCATGATGATAAGTAACTGTACAACCATGATGTACTGCAAGGAGTTATTCCTTCACAGAAACCATGAGTAACTGAACAACCATGATGTACTGCAAGGAGTTATTCCTTCACAGAAACCATGAGTAACTGTACAACCATGATGTACTGCAAGGAGTTATTCTTCAAAGAAACCATGATGATAAGCAACTGTACAACCATGATGTACTGCAAGGAGTTATTCCTTTACAGAAACATGAGTAACTGTACAACCAGATGTACTGCAAGGCGTTAGTCCTTCACAGAAACCATGAGTAACTGTACAACCATGATGTACTGCAAGGAGTTATTCCTTCACAGAAACCATGAGTAACTGTACAACCATGATGTACCGCAAGGAGTTATTTCCTTCACAGAAACCATGAGTAACTGTACAACCATGATGTACCGCAAGGAGTTATTCCTTCACAGAAACCATGAGTAACTGTACAACCATGATGTACCGCAAGCAGTTATTTCTTCACAGAAACCATGATGATAAGTAACTGTACAACATGATGTACCGCAAGGAGTTATTCTTCACAGAACCATGAGTAACTGTACAACCATGATGTACTGCAAGGAGTTATTCCTTCACAGAAACCTTGAGTAACTGTACAACCATGATGTACTGAAAAGGAGTTATTTCTTCAAAGAAAACCATGATGATAAGCAACTGTACAACCATGATGTACTGCAAGGAGTTATTCCTTCACAGAAACCATGAGTAACTGTACAACCATGATGTCCCTGCAAGGAGTTAGTCCTTCACAGAAACCATGAGTAACTGTAAAACCATGATGTACTGCAAGGATTTAAAATTCCTTCACAGAAACCATGAGAAAACTGTACAACCATGATGTACCGCAAGGAGTTATTTCCTTCACAGAAACCATGAGTAATGTACAACCATGATGTACCGCAAGGAGTTATTCCTTCACAGAAACCACGAGTAACTGTACAACCATGATGTCCGCAAGGAGTTATTTCTTTCAGAAACCATGATGATAAGTAACGGTACAACCATGATGTACCGCAAGGAGTTATTCCTTCACAGAAACCATGAGTAACTGTACAACCATGATGTACCGCAAGGATTTTTTCCCTTCACAGAAACCATGAGTAACTGTACAACCATGATGTCTGCAAGGAGCTATTCCTTCACAGAAACCATGATGATAAGTAACTGTACAACCATGAGGGATCACAAGGGACGAGTTCTCAAAAAAAAAAGACCAGAGATACGACAACCTCATGAGAATGAGCAAGGTGTGATTTCTTCACAGAAACCATGGTTACTGAACAATCACAACGTACGGAAATAATTGTTCCTTCACAGAAACCATGGTTGCTGAACAATCACGACGTACGGAAAATAATTGTTCCTTCACAGAAACCATGGTTACTGAACAATCACGACGTACGGAAAATAATTGTTCCTTCACAAAAACCCGGGTTTACTAACAATCACGACGTACAGAAAATAATTGTTCCTTGGCAGAAACCTTGGGTTACTTGTACAATCACGGCATCGGAAAAGAACGGATCTTTCACAAAACTTGGGAATGCTTTTTAAAATTCACCATGGGCTGGTAAATGTAAAAGCCCTAAACATGAGACCCCCAAAACCCGAGCACTGCGAGGTCACAACTAGCCCACCACAACATCTGTAGAACTGATTATACGAAAGACTCCATCCCACGTACCATCAGAGATGGGAAATCTTTAAAACCCCCTGCAGTCTCTGTTCCCACCCTCGAGGCCTTCTCTCGAGGATGCGTGCCCCAGTGATTTGTTGTGTGTGTGTGTGTGTGTGTTTTGGTTTTGTTGGTGTGTGTGTGTGTGTGTGTGTGTGGAGTGCGTGTGTGTGTGTGTGGAGTGCGTGTGTGTGTGTGTGTGTGGAGTGCGTTGTGGTGTGTGTGTGGAGTGCGTGTGGTGTGTGTGTGGGAGTGCGTGGGGGTGTGTGGAGTGTGTGTGTGTGTGTGTGTGCGTGTGTGTGTGTGTGTGTGGGGGTGTGTGTGTGTGGTTTTGGAGTGTGTGGTGTGTTTTTGTGTGTGTGTGTGTGGTGTGTGGTGTGGGGGTGTGTGTGTGTGTGTGTGTTTGTGCTGCGCGCATGCTTCCTCCCAAACGTGGACGGGCAGCCATCAAAATGTCGATGTTGGTCGCTCAAGGGAAAAAGAAGAAGAAGAAACCATGGGTACCGCACACTCACGACATACGGAATGGATTGGTCCTTCACAGAAACTTTTGGTTACTTTACACCCATGTGCACGGACATAGGGAAAGAAAATGAACGACAGTTACATCATGGCCGCTGATCTTTAAGTTAACTGACAGCACCGAGCTGTGTACCGTAGACTGCAATGTTTGTACTGTGTGCTTGAATGTGTGGGTATAATCTAAATATAGTGGTACAATCAATTGTGTGTTTTTGTGTGGTGTGCGTGTGCGCGTGTGTGTGTGTGCAAGCGGACGTGCTTGCGTAATATCATCTTCTCTGGGGGTGCGTGCACACCACACACACACACACACACACAAGGCTTTTCTCTCTTTCTCTCTCTCTCTCCTCTCTCTCTCCCCTCTCTCTCTCTCACAAACAAAGACCACCAAGACACAGACACAGACACACGCACGCACGCTCACACATACATGCACTTTTCTCTCTCTCACAAAACACCATCTCTCTCTCCCCCCTTTAGGGTACTTCTCCTCTCTTCTCTTCCTCACACACACACACACACACACTCCTCTCTCTCTCTCACACACACAGACACATACATACATTCTCTATTGTCTCGCTGACTCTCTCTGTCACAAAACACACACATTTATATATACATATACATATATATACATATACAATATATACATATACATATACATACTATACAAATACATATACATATACTTTTATATATATAATATATATATATGACACTCTTTCAAATGACAAGACGAAACAAGCAAGTTTTCATCTCCCAACGTTCGGCACTTGGCTTCTTCAGGGCACGCTTTATTCTGCACTAAACTCACAAAACAAATGCCTTTTCCTCACCACCCCAAGAACAAAGCTCACATGCGGTCAGATTCAAAGTGTTTTAGAACATGTTCACAAATTCTCTAATTGTGTGTGTGTGTGTGTGTGTGTGTGTGTGTGTGTGTGTGGGGCGTACGTTGCGTGTGTGTGTGTGGGGGGGGGGGGGGGGGGGGGGGGGGGGGGGGGGGGGGGGCTGGATGATGGAGTGTGTAAAGGGGAGGAGATAGATAGAGGGCATGTGTGGGGGAAGGGAAGGTAATAGTGAGGGGGGGCTGGTTTAAAAGGCTTGACTAGACATATTCCCAACAAGTCCCATTGTTGTCGTTTTCCCCTTTGCTGCCAGGGGAGGTGTGTTGTAATGTGGAATTTCAAATTTCAAAACACTTTGCAATGATTAGTACAGAAAATAAACGAAACAAGTTGTTACAAATGCCACAACAAGTACCTGATGAATAACATAAGCTTGCCTTTTAGAATGCCAGATACTTGGCGAAAAAGGTAAAAAAAAAAACTAACAAAGAAACAAACGCACACACATAATTATGGAAACGTTAATTTGTTTTTTGCATATCACAATAGAATGAAAAACAGTAACACAAACACCTGGTTAAAAACCCAAAAGGGTTTTTACTTTCTTTTCAAGTCTTCTGCAATGGTGCTCAGCCGATTCACTGAAGCGCGGCATTTAAAAATTTTTTTTATAATAGTCCCATCCACCGAGCCACTCATCACGAGGAATTAAAAAGTAGGGGGGTGGGGGAGATTCAGCACACACACACACACGCATGCACGCACGTTGGCATGCACGCACACACACACACACACACACACGCACGCGCGCGGACACACACACACGTACACACACACACACACCCCGTTAAAAGGGAAGAAGGTGGAGTGTGGGGTGTGTGTGTGAGGGGGTGGGGGGGGGGGCGGGGGGGGGGGGAGTGCCAGGTCTCGAGAACATCAGACCAGTTGGGGATGAGTTATCTTAACACCGTCAGCTGAAGGAGGCTGGAGGAAGAAAGGTGGAACGAAGACTGGGGTGGGGAGGGAGAAAATAGAGGGAAGGATCTAGGGAGGGGCAATACAGGGAAGGACGGATGGTGGGAGGGGGTAGCTATCACCTTAAATCAGCTGGACAAAATAGCGAATGGAGGAGACAATTCCTCTGCTTGAAGATACGGAGACAGAAGAAGGAGGGGAAGGAGAGAGGTTGGTGTCCTTGGGGGAGTAGGGGTTAAAGGGAGGGGGAGGCAAGGCGGTGATTTGAAATGATAAATAAGTAGGTCAAGGGGCGGGGAAGGGTGAAAGGCAATTCGCCCAATAGGCAAAGTCATGATCTTTCTTTCCTGCTGAATTAATACATCTGCGTCAATCTTTACCCACAGGATAATCGTTCCTCGTCCCCACACTAATATTTTTATGTTTCATTAAAATGTCACCGTGGTAAATTCTATGTATACAATCACGCGCGCGCACACACACACACACACCCACAAAAAAGAGAGAGAGAGAGAAGGGGGGGGGGGGGAGGAGTTTACCACCTAAAACACGTTAATAAAACATGAAAATATCAGTTTGGGGACGAGGAAAAATTTAAAATTGCATATTTACCAGAAAAGGGTTTTAGTAAAATTGGGCTTTTGGATAAGCTAGAGCAAATGCTTCTATGATTCATTAAACGACCTCTCCAATTGAATAGGAAAAGAGAATGTAAATATGCGGGTTTTAAGCTCACCAATCTTATCTTGCACGAAAACCCCCCTTTTCACATACAAATCACGTCCATCACATATCAGTTTTGACCAAAATTAACACCCGTTTCACAAAAAAATTAACACGCAAAACCGCCAAAAATCGACGTAATCAGTACATTAAAACGGGGCTTACGTGCTAGATAAGATTTGGTGATCGTGAACCCGCAATTACATTCTTCAGGTATAAAATTAAGGC
>CM031607.1:19168760-19181734 GCA_018398815.1 Conus ventricosus
CTTGTTTAATAGCTCAAACGATCACGAGTTACTAGGCAAATACTTATAACCTAGATTCGATATACATTTCGATGGTTAAAAAACATTCAGCTTTTTCATAAGTCGACAGACAGGCGTGTAAATTACAGTGCATGCGTTTTCATCGCTCTTAGGGTCTTTAATAGCGAGCACACATCGATCACACGATGCATTCACCGAGCATCCTGTGTCATATCCTTCGGCCCTAAGGCGTTTTAATAGGAGTGTCTACAGTCAGTGATGATCAGCTGATTCAATTGGGGCCTTTCAAGGGAGCTGGCTGCTTTTTTTTCATCATGTGTTGTCGCCCTTGAGATAGCTTAAAAAAAAGATTTATAACCAGTCTGTCATTTTTTCTTTTAAAATCTGATTGCACCATTAAGATGCAAGCCTCGTCATCGCCCGTAGGGTCTCTTCATAGCGACCTCACATCGATCGTTCGAATGTCATCACCGACCATCCTGCGTCATACGGTTCGCCCCTGAGGCGTTGTCGTGATCCCTCCCCCTGCCTCCCCCTGCTTTAGGGCGTGAGAAGTCCCTAACCTTACTACTTGCGAGGCCCATTAAAATACCCTAGGATGATTCAAGTTGATGATGGAAAAGAGTTTAAAGATCACAAGCCCTAGTAGAAAACTTTAATAAGAATCTAGCTGAACGTCTGTTTACCTATCAATATCACAGAAATTATGGATAGAGAACGCAACACAGAATGGGTTAGGAGATTACCATCAGTCTTACGCGCCATGAACAATGAAGAATTTAAAGCAACAGGTCTTAAACCAGTAAACGCAATCAAATTAAAAAAAATTAGCATTACTGAAGATGTGCAGGGGACTCAAAACTCTTGCCGTTTGGACTAAAAAGTAAGATACTTGTATGCCCCTGGAGAGGCAGAACGTGATGTTAGAATAGAGCCACAGATCCTATATGGAGCATAGATGTATATGAAGTTGAAAGAATCATGAAAACAACCCCTCCCGTGTATTATTTAAGAAAACTCTTTCTGCAAAAAACCCTGCCCCTAAAGATCCTTTGTTCGTGAAAGCTGCAAGTTGTCCCACCAAACACAGTGATTTAAACCTTAATTTTTATGTACCTGGAGAGAATGTAAAATAGGGGGGTTCACGATCCCCAAAAATTTATCTAGCACGTAAGCCCCGTTTTAATGTACTGATTACGTCGATTTTTGGGGGTTTGGCGTGTTAATTTTTTTGTGAAACGGGTGTTAATTTTGGTCAAAACGATATTGATGGACGTAAATTTTGTATGTGAAAAGGGGGTTTTTCGTGCAAGTTTAAGATTTGGTGAGCTTGAACCCGCATATTTACATTCTTTTTTCCTATTCAATTGGAAGGGGTCGTTTTAATGAAATCAAAAGACGGCATTGCTCTAGCTTATCCAAAAGCCCAATTTCTACTGAATACCTTTTCGTGGTAAATAGAAATTTTAATTTCTCGTCCCCAAACTGATATTTCATGTTTTATTTAACGTTTTTAGGTGGTAAACTCCTCCCCCCCCCCCCCCCCTCTCTCTCTCTCTTTCTCTGTGCGTGTGTGTGTTTTGTGTGCGCGCCGTGTTTGTATACATAGAATTTACCAGGGTGACATTTTAAATGAAACATCAAATATGAGTGTGGGACGGGGAACGATTATCCTGTGGGTAAAGATTGACGCAGATGTTTTAAATTTCAGCAGGGAAAGAAAATCATGACTTTGCCAGATTGGTGGCGAATTGCCTTTAAACCCCCCTTCCCCGCCCCTTGACCTACTTATTTATCATTTCAAATCACCGCCTTGCCCCCCCCTCCCGTTAAACCCCTACCCCCCCAAAGGGACACCAACCTCTCTCCTTCCCCTCCTTCCTTCTGTCTCCGTATCTTCAAGAAAGAGAATTGTCTCCTCCATTCGCTATTTTGTCCAAGCTGTTTTAAGGTGATAGCTACCCCCTCCCACCATCCGTCCTTCCCCTGATTGCTCTCCTAATCCTTCCCTCTATTTTCTCCCTCCCCCACCCCAGTCTTCTTTTCCACCTTCTTCCTCCACCTCCGTTCAGCTGACGGTGTTAAGATAACTCATCCCCAACTGGTCTGATGTTCTCGAAAACCTGGCACTCCCCCCCCCCCCCGCCCCCCCCCCCCCCCCCCCCCCCCTCACACACACACACACACTCCACCTTCTTCCCTTTATAACGGTGTTGTGTGTGTTACGTGTGTGTGTGCCCCGCGCGCGTGCGTGTGTGTGTGTGGGGTGTGTGTGCGTGCATGCCAACGTGCGTGCATGCTTTGTGTGTTGTGTGCTGAACTCCCCACCCCCCTACTTTTTAATTCCTCGTGATGATGGCTCGGTGGATGGGACTATTAAAAAAAAAATTTTTTAAAAATGCCGCTGCTCAGTGAATCGGCTGAGCACCATTGCAGAAGACTGTAAAGAAAGTGAAACCTTGGTTTTAAAACCCGTTTTGTGTTACTGTTTTTCATTCTATTGTATATGCAAAAACAAATTAACGTTCCATAATTATGTGTGTGCGTTTTGTTTCTTTGTTTTTTTTTTTTTACCCGTTTCGCCAAGTATCGGCATTCAAAAGGGAAGGCTTATGTTATTCATCAGGTACTTGTTGTGCAGTGTAACAATTTGTTTCGTTTATTTTCTGTACAATCATTGCAAAGGTTTTGGAAATTGAAATATCGCACATTACAACACACCTGCCTGGCACAAAGGAAAACGACAACAATGGGACTTGTTGGGAATAGTCTAGTCAAACCATTTTAACCACTCCCCCCTCACTATTACCATTCCCTTTCCCCCCCAATGCCCTCTATCTATCTCCATCCATTTACACACTCCATGCATCCAGCCCCCCCCCCCCCCCCCCCCCCCCCCCCCCCCCCCACACACCACACACACGCACTACGCACAACACAACACACACACACACACACACACACACACACACAATTAAGAATTTTGTGAACATTGTTCTAACACTTTGAATCTTGACCGTCATGTGAGCTTTGTTCTTGGGGGGTGGTGGAAGGAAAAGGCATTGTTTGTGGTCAGTGCAGTAATAAAGCTGCCCTGAAGAAGGCCAAGTGCCGAAACGTTGGGGGAATGAAAACTTGCTTGTTCGGCTTGTCATTTGAAAGAGTGTCATATATATATATATATTATATATGTATATGTATATGTATATGATATGTATGTATATGTATATGTATATATATTATATGTATATATATGTATATGTATATATATATGTGTTGTGTGTGACAGAGAGAGTCACGAGACAATAGAGAATGTATGTATGTGTCTGTGTGTGTGAAGAGAGAGAGAGAAGTGTGTGTGTGTGTGTGTGTGAGGAAGAGAGAGAGAGAGAGAGTATCTGAGAGGAAAAGAGAGAGTGTTGTGTGAAGAGAGAAAGAGTGCCCGTATGTGTGACGTCGTCGTGTTCTGTGCTGTTCTGGGGTGTGTCTTGTGTTTGGAGAGAGAGAAGAAGGAGAAGAGAGAGAGAGAGAGAAAGAGAGAGAGCCTCTTGTTGTGTGTGTGGTGTTTGTTCACGCACACACAGAGAAGATGATATACGCAAGCACGTCCGCATGCACACACACACACGCGCACACGCACACGCACACACACACACACATTGATTGTACACACTGATATTTAGATTATACCCACACATTCAAGCACACAGTACAGAACATTGCAGTCTACGGTACACAGCTGGGTGCTGTCAGTAACTTAAAAGATCAGCGGCCATGATGTAACTGTCGTTCATTATCTTTCCCATATGTCCGTGCATCATGGGTGTAAAGTAACCAAAAGTTTCTGTGAAGGACCAATCCATTCCGTATGTCGTGAGTGTGCCGGTACCCATGGTTCTTCTTCTTCTTTTTCCCTTGAGCGACCAACATCGACATTTTGATGGCTGCTGTCACGTTTGGGAGGAAGCATGCGCGCAGCACAAACACACACACACACACACACTCCACACACACAACACACACACACACACACACACACACACACACACACTCCACACACACACACACACACACACACACACACACACACACACCACACACACACACACACACACACTCCACACACACACGCACTCCACACACACACACACGCACTCCACACACACACACACGCACTCCACACACACACACACACACGCACTCCACACACACACACACGCACTCCACACACACACACACACACACACACACACACACACACACACACACACACACACACAATCACTGGGGGCACGCATCCTCGAGAGGAAGGCCTCGAGGGTGGGAACAGAGACTGCATGGGGTTTTAAAGAGTTCCAGTCTCTGATGGTACGTGGGATGGAGTCTTTCGTATAATCAGTTCTACAGATGTTGTGGTAGGCTAGGTTGTGACCTCGCAGTGCTCTGGTTTGGGGTCTCATGTTTAGGGCTTTTACATTTACCAGCCCATGGTGAATTTTAAAAAGCATTCCCAAGTTTCTGTGAAAGATCCGTCCTTTTCCGTATGCCGTGATTGTACAGTAACCCAAGGTTTCTGCCAAGGAACAATTATTTTCTGTACGTCGTGATTGTTCAGTAACCATGGGTTCTGTGAAGGAACAATTATTTTCCGTACGTCGTGATTGTTCAGTAACCATGGTTTCTGTGAAGGAACAATTATTTTCCGTACGTCGTGATTGTTCAGCAACCATGGTTTCTGTGAAGGAACAATTATTTTCCGTACGTCGTGATTGTTCAGTAACCATGGTTTCTGTGAAGAAATCACACCTTGCTCATTCTCATGAGGTTGTCGTATCTCATGGTCTTTTTTTTCTGAGAACTCTGTCCCTTGTGATCCCTCATGGTTGTACAGTTACTTATCATCATGGTTTCTGTGAAGGAATAGCTCCTTGCAGTACATCATGGTTGTACAGTTACTCATGGTTTCTGTGAAGGAATAACTCCTTGCGGTACATCATGGTTGTACAGTTACTCATGGTTTCTGTGAAGGAATAACTCCTTGCGGTACATCATGGTTGTACAGTTACTTATCATCATGGTTTCTGAAGAAATAACTCCTTGCGGTACATCATGGTTGTACAGTTACTCGTGGTTTCTGTGAAGGAATAACTCCTTGCGGTACATCATGGTTGTACAGTTACTCATGGTTTCTGTGAAGGAATAACTCCTTGCGGTACATCATGGTTGTACAGTTACTCATGGTTTCTGTGAAGGAATAACTCCTTGCAGTACATCATGGTTGTACAGTTACTCATGGTTTCTGTGAAGGACTAACTCCTTGCAGTACATCATGGTTGTACAGTTACTCATGGTTTCTGTGAAGGAATAACTCCTTGCAGTACATCATGGTTGTACAGTTGCTTATCATCATGGTTTCTTTGAAGAAATAACTCCTTGCAGTACATCATGGTTGTACAGTTACTCATGGTTTCTCTGTGAAGGAATAACTCCTTGCAGTACATCATGGTTGTACAGTTACTCATGGTTTCTGTGAAGGAATAACTCCTTGCGGTACATCATGGTTGTACAGTTACTTATCATCATGGTTTCTGTGAAGAAATAACTGCTTGCGGTACATCATGGTTGTACAGTTACTCATGGTTTCTGTGAAGGAATAACTCCTTGCGGTACATCATGGTTGTACAGTTACTCATGTTTCTGTGAAGGAATAACTCCTTGCGGTACATCATGGTTGTACAGTTACTCATGGTTTCTGTGAAGGAATAACTCCTTGCAGTACATCATGGTTGTACAGTTACTCATGGTTTCTGTGAAGGACTAACTCCTTGCAGTACATCATGGTTGTACAGTTACTCATGGTTTCTGTAAAGGAATAACTCCTTGCAGTACATCATGGTTGTACAGTTGCTTATCATCATGGTTTCTTTGAAGAAATAACTCCTTGCAGTACATCATGGTTGTACAGTTACTCATGGTTTCTGTGAAGGAATAACTCCTTGCAGTACATCATGGTTGTTCAGTTACTCATGGTTTCTGTGAAGGAATAACTCCTTGCAGTACATCATGGTTGTACAGTTACTTATCATCATGGTTTCTGTGAAGGAATAACTCCTTGCAGTACATCATGGTTGCACAGTTACTCATGGTTTCTGCGAAGGTACAACTTCTTGCGGTACATCATTGTCGTACATTTACTCATGGGTTCTGTGAAAGAATCACTGCTTGCTCTCTCATGACGGGTGTACAGTTCTCATGGTTTCTGCAAAGGAATGACAACTTGCAACATGTCATGGCTACACAGTAAGTCGTAGTTTCTGTAAAGGAGTAATACCTTGTCGTACATCATGAGTGTACAGAAACTCGTGTTTCTGCAATAGGGATAACTCTTTGCCGTGCATCTGGTCTGTCCAGGAACTCACGGTTTCTTTTGAAGTAACAATACCTCGTGCTACGTCATATCTGTGCAGCATGTCGTGGTTTGTGTGAAGCAATAACACCTTGTGTTACGTCATGGGTGTAGTAACTCGTGGTTTCTAGGAAATGTACGTCATAGGTGTGTAGTAAACCACGCCGATGTGTGAAGAGTAATGTCTTATCCTTTAGTATAACATATGCATGCATGCATTCACGCATGCACGTGCCAAGTCCTTGCTCACAAACAGATAAACCGTCAAACATTCACCATGACTTCTCCTGTCTTGTCAATCTGTTGAGTGTGGACACTGTCAGGCATTGTGCTGCGTGTGCCTTTTTTTTTAAGGGGACAGAAGTGCTCAGAGTGTGTGCATACTAAAATGAGACGGACGGACAGACAGACAGACAGACAGAAAGAGAGAGAGAGAAACGAGTGAGAAAGTACGTGCATACGTCTATGTGTGACGAAGAGTCTGTGCGTGTGTGCCAGCGTAGATGAGGCGATCTGTCATAAAGATTTGCCTGAAAGAAGCACAAAACACAATGTCTCACGTATCATTACAAACTATGGTGATCACATCTGAAATGGGAGCACAGCAACAAACCGTATTTTAGCCATAACGATTCTTTTCAGATAAATAATAAACGGATGCAACAGGCTATCACACGCACATATAGCCACCTTTATAACAAAATGAAGATTTCGGCTCCGCATCCGCCATGGGACTAAAAGGAAAGGAGGGGAGGGGGTGGGGTGGGAGGGGCCTTTCAACGGGAAATAACTTACGTCTCAAAATTTTTCAATTCCCTAACCACCCCCACCCCCACCTCACCCCCCCCCCCCCCCACCCCCACCCCCACCGCCTGTCAAGAGGAGTCACAAAGGATGAACTAATCTAAGGAGAGTTGTCTTAGGACAAGCTTCCTACAAAGCCAAAGATGAACTCCATGGGCTCACAACCAGCCCCCAGTTGGTCAAAACAACTTTCATGATAGAAATACAAACAGGGAGCCCCCCTCGCTCAAAGATCATTACTAGGAGATAACTGTCCTGCCGCAAGAATTCAAGAAGGAAACTCCTTTCTTTTTCTTTTCAACCCCCCCCCCCCCCCCCCCCCCCCCCCAAACACACACACACACACACAAAATCCCTTCGTTTCATCAATCAGTTTTTCAGGGAACCCCGCAGCAGGTCCTTTTCAAGGCTGTGGTTAAAAGTTCGTTTACTTCCCCAGAGCACACAGCACACAATAAATCTTGCCGCTCCGCATTCACTCTGTGTACATAATATCCGTGGCATGAATGGAAGTCATACGTTTATTTCTCCAGCCGCTCCAGATCAACGGCCATGCAGGGGAGAGAGGAGAGGAACGAAATGGGTGAATGAAAGAAATTCCTCCTGCAGAGAATGGAACAAGGCTTCATACTGAGCATTGGAATGAAAGGGCGGGGCTGGAAGAAGTTGAGTCCTGGTCTAAGTTCCTTTGTCATAATCATAGATTTTCATTTAATTTGTTCGAAGATCAGAGTGAAAGAAGGCACTGAGTCAACTGACCAAATATGTTTTAAAAGAACAGATTTTCTTGTGACAGATGATTTTGACAATTTAGAAAGGAACGGTTCAAGAACATGAAATAACGCGGAATACTTTAATTTTGTGACAACGCTACATGCCATTCTCCATACACACCAAACCTCATCTTGAGCATGCCTGGTGGGTCCAAACAGGCACTGGGCTCTTCAGGCAGCACACACACACTGTGCCCAGAGCTCAGAGTCGCCAGTTGAGGTGGTGTCCCCGTGAAACACTTCCCTCGGGTCTAAAGTGGTCACAGCCCTAACTGCATGACATGAAAAGAAACCTGACGCACGAAATGAAAACAGTCGCCTAAAAAGGCAGACCAACCGAATGCCTGCAAGTATATCAAGAAGATAATGTCGAGTCGGGGGGGGGGGGGGGGGGTGGGGGGGGGGGGGGGGGTGGGGGGGGGGGTGGGGGGGGGGGGGGGTGGGTGGGGGGGGGGGGGGGGGGGGGGGTTGGGGGGGGGGGGGGGGCGGGGCGGCGGCCCTGAAAAAATTTAAAAAAATTCCCAAATCGACCACCTTTCTCTCTCCTATCTCGTCTCTCTCTCCTCTCGTCTCCCATCTCCTCCCTCTTCTTCTCCTCTCATCGGAGATCTTCTCTCAACTCCTCTCCTCTCTCACTCTGTGTGATGATAGAGAGAGAGGGAGTAGAGAGAGAGAGGGAGTACACAAACACAAGTTCAGAAAAATATCTGAATTCTGCAACGTAATCCCGTAGACAAGACAACGCCCAACGCCCCCCCCCTCCCCTCCATTGAAAAATGGGACGTACAAAGATATTGGCCAGAAAAACCAATCTTTCCTTAAATGATGGCAAAGATCTGTAGGTCACATGTTATAGGCCTGATCTGGGATTTTAAATCCACTTTTTTTTACCCCATTGAACACTTACTTGAAAATGGTCCAGTTTCCATTCACCAAGCGATGTAGAGTTATCAATTTTATTTTAATAAGCTCAGTAACATACGTATTGGTCATTTAATTTTTTTCTTGGATCAAGCAAAAACTACCTTGATTGGTAAATAAATCATCTTGAGATAGCTGTCGTGGAGGAAAACACATTAATCCATACTGATGAAGCTGCATCAAAAGGAAAGAACCATCAATATCAAGGTCACCTAGCTGTAAAATTTCATTTCAGTGACCTCAAAGATTGCTCTCAAGACCATTATGCATGGAACTTGTCTCATCTAATCAAGCATTCTTTCATAGTCTTTATATAATGCCAACCCTTAGATGTTTCAGTTCACAGCACATTTACAATACATACGGATGTTTTTTCATAACAGGCAGCCTACCTAGGTAGAGCTGACTGAAGGAGCTGCCTGCTGGCGCTACAAAGCAGACGGTTCCCCCCTCCCATGTCAACCACTCATGTCACCCAGCGAAAACTGCCACTCACCACAGATTTTTTCATTCACACGAAATCTGTCCAATCCTCCCAAAGGGGCATGCTATATGTGTAAATGTGGTATCCAAACCAACAGCCCGCCAGCAATCACTTTTCTGAAAATATTGGGTGATCGGATTTACATCAATGAGCAAAGGTTATTTTTGAACGCAAACAGAAACCTCAGATTTATAGTTTCCATTCAAACGACGTATTTGGGGATTGAGGTCAGAATCCTATATTTTAATTAACTTCGAGGGAAAAATCTCCCTGAAACAATTCAACCCCAGCAGACAATAGACTCTGCAACCCCAGGATCACAAGAAATCTGAAATCTGGCAACGTTAACCGACGGATCGATTCCGGCCCCCCCAATCTCAAACTCACACAAACACTTGCATCCACACACACACAGAGCACACTTACATAGAGCAAACACTTTCATTCATACTCACAAAACCTTGCCACAGAGTTCGTATTGGATTATTGTAACAAAATAACCAGTCTTTCCCAATCTTTTCCTAGCCCCAGAGCCTATTTTCCCACGAAACACAAATTAAGAAGAGCGACGTGTATGTTTGTGACTGTCACGAGTGCACTAGCTTAGCGTGCTGTGATTTGTTGTGACCCGCTTCCTTCTGGCTGTTGAGCTGATAAAATCGAGTGTTTTCTTTTTTTTTTTTCATGTAAATGCTCTCTTTTACAGATGCGTACTTTTCCCTTATTTTTTCAAGCAATTATTACCTTTCTCTTCATTCTCTTCTCTCCTTATGCCTTTTATGTCCGTAAGCTTCATGATAGTTGAATCTCTTGAACCTTACCATCCTTTTCTGTCCCAACACAAGACAGATATACCTTAACTTTCGCGCCATTGGGAATATGTCCCTCAGTTTTACCAAAATTTCCAGTCCTTGTAAGAACCCTATCTTCCTATTGCAACTGAACAAAAGCATTGGTTGCGCATAAGTCTCTCTCGTCATCTCTCTCTCTACACACCACAACGCACACACCACACACACACGCACGCCACAAATGGAACTGCTCAGTTATATGCTTGTATCACGGAAGAGTGTGGTGGACGGAAACACAAATGACTTAACGCAATCTATTGTGAAAGAGGTTATATCGACCATCCACCCTCCTTTGCCTGGTGCCACTGAGTAAATGGAAAGCAACACTGCATCCTGACCTCCACTAAAAAGAAGACTGTGAAAAAAGTTGTCCGGCGCAGTCACCTCAATGATGGTAATGCTGTGTCTTGGACACAGACTGGTCAGTGGGGTTGAGGCGATGATAAGGGCGGCTTGACAGGATAAATTTGCTATAAAAAGACAACTGGCAGGCCGCATAACAATGAAATAATTTGCAGTATTCGTGATGATCGTGCTTTTTTTTTTTTGTGGCATGGTCTGGTTTACATGATATGTAGATTGATGTTTGCTTTTTTATTAACAGTTTCAAATACAATAATTTGTCTAAGGTACTGGAAGCCCTGGTCCTGGTAATGGACAGTCACTGTCATCGGGAACGTAAACGTCAAAAGAAACAGAACTGAGAATGAAACCAAATTTCCTTTTAACCAGCACTGTTTCTTTGTGCCAGCAAAACACTTTTCTGATGATTAGTCTGAAAACACTAACAACCACAATGAAAACGTTTACTCACTGATACACGCTGCAAAGGTATGGTGCATCATATCTTTAACACTGACTGGCCTGGATATAAACGATCCTAACAGTGCACAGATGATCTACTTCGTCACACAACTAGATACACACGTTCGTTTTTCCGAGAGGGCACGAGTGCATCCATCAAACAAACACACAAAGTTTCCAACTGTTCGTGTCTACATTCCCTGAAAAGGAGCACCCCCAGAAGTTATCCAGGGATTGTGGATTTGTTTCAGTGGAAATTATTTCCAGCTTTCAAGCATCACAATGTAAATGTGCGTGCAACCCTGAAGACGGAGTGTGAGGACGTACGGATGAACAGAACACTGCCCTTTCAGCCGCAGTTGCTGAGTATTCCGTGCAAAGGTGGCGTTATGGTGGCCGATGTAACAGGAATTATTCTTAAAGACCTGCTGCGTTCTGGTACCTTCAGAGAGGAACACAATACAATAGAAGTCAAGTACAGTGTTATTATTATAGGGCAGTTAGTTAGTTAGTAGTTAGTGTTTATATAGGTCCAGCGGACTACTAGGAGCCAAATCAGGAATCAGGACCCTCAGCTATCATATCTGAGTCTCTTGATAGAAGGGGTGGAGGAGAATACTCACACTATTAACAACATCACTTAAAATTTAAGATGACAAAATGAAGCACAATTAATCTTTTCAACTCCTTCGACAAAACTGTATACATTAATAAAACCCTAAATCCCTAAATATTATTATAATGATAAGTTTACCCCCTCTTCAAAAAGAAAAATTAAGATCCACTGAAATCTCACGAAAAAGAACCGATAAATCACTGGTGGAAAAAAACTTTTTCTCTGATACACATCAAATCAGCACATTCTGTCAAAAAATGATTAACACTGAACAAGCTGTCACACGCAACACACCATGGGGGTCTTCCCTTCTGAATATCCAACTGTGCGTTATATAGTCTGTGCCCAATATGTAACCGTGACAAAATCGATTCCTCTTTACGGTTACGTACCACCGATGGGAAAGGATTGGTTAAATCTGGGCAAATTTTAAACAATTTATTATGAATTTGATTACACCATTCACTCTGCCACAGTTCACGACAATACAAACTGGATTTATGACGTAGATCAGAGTGAGGAACAAACTGCATAGGCCTCCTGGAAAGACTTGCACCGAGAGCTTGTTTGGCTGCTTTGTCCACCACTGAGTTACCATAGATTCCCATGTGACTGGGGACCCACAAGAAAACTATATGCTTTCCCGAAGAGACAAGCTGAGTATGAAGATCATGAATATCCGCTAATACTGGATGTGATACTTCTCTTGTCGAAAAAGCCGACAATGCCGACAATGAATCCGATAAAATAAGGAAATCATTCTGATCTGATCTGGACAAACCGCACTGAGGGCCAGATTTAAAAACCTTCAGTTCAGCAGTGTTAAACAGATGACCAATCCCGCAATCTTAACAAAGTAGGCTCCTGAAAATCGTATCGCCCACAATGGCAGCTGCAGCCCTCTCACCTTTCTTAGAACCATCAGTAAAAATCTTGATAAAATCTTATAAAGTTCACATTGCCCAAGATAAAGTTGTTTATATGCAACACTCGAGGTGACCTCCTTTCGAAATTGAGTTAAATATAAATTAATCTCTGGATTGGCGACTTTCAAGGAGGTAAATCAGTCTGTAATGGACCATCATCAACAGCATCAAGGTCAATGCCAGCTGCCCGAAATGGGGCAAAATACGAATACCCAGTGGAGGAATCTCATTTGGCTTTAAGTCATATTTGGCTCTAAAAGGCGGGTTCATGACAATATCATAAGCAGGGTTTTCTGGATTAGCCCTCAGTTTCAGGTAGTAATTCATGGAAAGACGCAACCTCTAGCTCCAGGGGGGTTTTACCCATTTAGCTACAAACTTTTTTTTTT
>CM031607.1:19186834-19191834 GCA_018398815.1 Conus ventricosus
AAGATATAGAAGCGAACAATATAATGCATCCTTTAAGGATAATCTGTCCCAAGTTTAATTCGTCTTGGAGTTACTGTAAACCCGTGTTTTGCACCGCTTGATCGACTTTTGAGGAAAAAAAAAAGGTTAACTGCTTGCTATACCTTTTCTTTTGTTTGATGTGTACTTTTTGTGCCCATCTGTACATTCAATCTACTTGATTATTTCATTAATTTGAAAATAAAATGAAGTAGGGAACAGTAAACAATAAACAAGTAGGGTAACTCTTGCTCCCATAAGGAAACCTAACACCGAGTAACTTTTATTCAAGACTGGTATAGCCTTTTAAAAGCAAGTTTATTATTTCATTATTTGTTAATTGTTTCTGTCACCTCAGAACTCCAAATTGCATAACCTTTTCTTTATATTTCATGCACATCATTGTATGATTTTTTTTAAAAAAATGTGTTAAAGTGTGCATTAAGAAAAAAAACCATGACGGTAGCCACACTCTGTCTTCGGGGAAGATGTCTCAAGACGACACCAGCGTGCTCGTGTTGTATCTTGGTGTCATGGAGGGACTTGGCGTGGGTACAAATGCTTTGAGCCTGGGATTAACGTCTCAGCCGAAAGACCAGGAAGGGACTGTGGTCTGCATAGATGCCGACTCCCAAGAGAAAATCACATCCAGTCTGATTGACTGCCTCCGATGGGGAATCGAACCTCCAGACCTTAGGATACGTGTCTAAGGCTTTATCCACCCGGCCAGTGAGGCTCCTACCTGTCACAGTGTTTGAGTTCCAAAGGCTTCGCCAGTGTGGGGTAAATGCTAGTTTGTGTTTGCACAAACCTTCTGTGAATTAGTTGCAAAGTGAGACGACTGCAGGCGGAAATCTGAACAGATCTTAAACAGATGTTAGCGAACCGCCCTGAGAAACGTGGACAAACGAGTCACAAGACAAAACACGACGCGTTTCGACCTCTTAGGTCTTCTTAAGGCAAGACACGAACAAATAGGACAATGAAAATGAACGAATTTGTCACTTAGCTTAGATCTCTTCAGCGCAAGGTAGGCGTTTCGACCTCTTAGGTCTTCTTCAGGCAAGACACAAACAAATAGGACAATGAAAATGAACGAATTTGTCACTTAGCTTAGATCTTCAGCGCAAGGTACGAGCAAGCAGCATATGCTTATTAAAGTGACATTCAACGCCTACCTTGCGCTGAAGAGACCAAAGCTAAGTGACAAATTAGTTCATTTTCATTGTCCTCTTTGTTTGTGTCTTGCCTGAAGAAGACCTAAGAGGTCGAAACGCGTCGTGTTTTGTCTTGTGACTCGTTTGTCCACGTTTCTCTTGGCGGTTCGCTAACATTTTATTTAAAACTTCTGTGAATTGTCTGATGTATTCCGCTTTGGATGAGGAAGTTTCGCAGTGTGTTCTATGTGCCTCTTGCGTGTTAGCTGAAAAGGGTCGCGCAAGCAGCATATGCTTATAAGCTTACTAGTGACATGCATGGAATCGTTTCACCGTAGAATCAAACGTTTGCTTTCTTGTTTATGTTTCCCTCCTTTAAATGTTGGTTTCCTCCATAACCTTTTTTTTTTCAGCATAGAAGATACTTTTGTTGAACTGAGGGTTGTGTTAATCAGCTTGTATTCCACACTTCATGTTTTGCTGTGAACTGCATTGCAGAAAATAGTTACCTCAGGTTAAGGGTAAATGAGGTTTCAAATCTGAAATTGGTGGTGGTGGGGGGGGGGGGGGGGGGGGGGGGAATGGCGCCGTGTATGTGTGTGTGTGTGCGGTGTGTGTGTGTGTGTGTGTGTGTGTGTGTGTGTGTGTGTGTGTGTGTGTGTGTGTGTGTGTGAAGAGAGCATTGCGTTATCGTGACAAGGCCAAGACTATGGGAAAAAAATCTGTATTTACACTCAACGCCTAACATAATAGAAATCAAATCAGAAAAAAAGAGGATTAAGTGATCTCTACTCAGTCGCCTCAACATGCATTTCCATTTGCGTCTAAAAGTCTGTAAAATGGGGCTTTGAATATGCGATCCTCTCTCGTTTGCGGTTAAAAGACGCCAGTAGTGCTGATCATTAAAAGCAGCACTTCCTGCACTATACAGCTTCCTGGATGCGTGTGTATTTTGTTGCAATCACCGCAGAGTGTCCGCCCCTTAATTAACTCCATATCACAAGTCATCCGTATATGTTAGTACTCTCTCTCTCTCTCTCTCTCTCTCTCTCTCTCTCTCTCTCTCTCTCTCTCCTCTCTCTGTGTGTGTGTGTGTGTGTGTGTGTGTGTGTGTGTGTGAGGGGAGAGAGAAAGAGAGAGAGAGAGAGAAAGAGAGAGAGAGAGAGAGAGAGAGGAGAGAAGAGAGAGAGGAGAGAGAGAGAAGAGGATCTTAAAACAATTTCTACAATCATCTGTTTTAACTTGGTAATCGATCTGCTATTTACTCAAACTAATTTTAGACCGATTTCTCTCTCTCTCCTCTCTTCTCTCCTCTCTCTCTCTATCTCCTCTCTCTCTCTCTCTCTCTCTCTCTCTCTCTCTTCATTTTGGAGCCTTTTTTGCTTTTTCCCCTTTTCTTCTTTATGGTGGTTTCATAGAAAACTGTATACCCCCATGTCAAATAGCATGTTACTTGCTGATGACATTAAATAGTATTCATTGTCATTGTCATTGTCCTCTCTCTCTCTCTCTCTCTCTCTCTTCTCTCTCTCTCTCTCTCTCTCTCTCTCTCTCTCTCTGTGCTGCCAGTAACAGGTCCAGGGTTTAGCTCAACGTCACCACAACGCTGTAGTAAAAGTCCGTAGTACAACAGAGAGAGGATCAACCCGACTGCGACACCGCTTTGCCACGTACGAATCCTTAATGTCCGACAGAATAAGCGCGGCCTTTTTCAAATCGCGTCGATGCATGAAAGCAAGAAATACGGCACAAATCCACCACATACGACACGAAAAGAAAGAGGCACCGCTGGCATAATGTTGATTACACACTGACACCTCGCAAAAACAACTGCAGACCTCACAATTTCCACTTGATTCCGGAGCTCCCGACTATTAATGTTTACTCGCTGCGTGCCGGAAGTGACCCCCTAATATAATGAAAGAGTGAATGAAAGTGTGAATGAAGAGGATTTGATCTCATCATCGTATGGGTGTTTTCTCATCAGAAGGTTTTGTACATAACAAGATTTTGTCATCTCAAACATGGAATCAAAGCGTCCCTTCCGAAGTTTGTGTACATGATTTAAGAGACGATGAAGATGATTCATCTTTCACGTGGAACGATTGTTTTTCTTCTTGTACAGATATTCAGACACCAAGTTTGGCGAATGAAAAGGTAATGTAATGGCTGATAATAGAAGGAATATAGCAGCTGTGAATGATGAGAATGATTTTACAGAAAGCCGCTGTGACATGAATTTGACTGATGTGAACGGAAAACATGTATCATTTTTACATTGGAATGTGAATGGCCTGCTTTCTAAGTTGTCTGATAAAGCATTTGTTTCATACATAACGTCTTTTGATTTAGTTTGTTTAGTAGAAACGTTCGTTGAAAGTCTGCATTCAAATGTTTTTAGTAATCATAAAGTTTTCTCTAAACCTGCTGTTCAGTTTACAAAACATGGAAGACGATCGGGAGGAGTTATATGTCTTGTCAAAAAGGAATTTTTGCCCTTCGTACAACAGGTACCGACTGACCTAAATAATACCATTATGTTCAATATTTCTAAAGGTGTATTTGGTTTTTCTAAGAATGTTCTCTTTGTATGTACATATGTACCTCCGGAAAATTCACCATGCTATGCTTTCTATGATACTGATAATGGCATAACTGATTTGGAAAATTGCCTTTCTAATGTTATGCTCAGAGTACCTGATGTGTATGTACTTCTGGCTGGAGATCTAAATAGTAGAATTTCTAACATTTGTCAAGAATTTCCAACAGAAAAATGTACTTTCAGTTTACACAATGGAACCCTTGTTAACAGATGTTCTGAAGACAATACATTGAACAGGTATGGAAAGCTGTTATTAAACATGTGTACCGCGTTAGATCTATGTATTTTAAATGGCGTGTGTGACGGTGACCGTCAAGGTTGTTTCACATATATTTCAGAGACAGGGAACAGTGTGAATGATTATTTCATAACTTCCTATGACATGTTTACTGTTATCAATCTATCATGCAACCTCTGTGTGAATGAACGGATTGAGTCTGACCATCTACCTCTAGTGCTCAATATTAACTTACTCCCTGAAGTAAGAAATGAGAAAGGCGTTAAGTGCAACATACAGCTTCTTGATATGTATAAATGGCAAGATGAATATGCTAATATTTTTCCATAATCTAATAAATAGTCGGCATGCATTATTAATGCTGGAGGAAGCTGTCAACTTGATCGATGATGATGTTAACGCTGCTTTAAATATATTTAACGCTTGTGTAAAAGAACAGGCAGAATGCATGAGGAAACAAATAAGATTAAATAATATTCAGAAGGATGATTGGTTTGATCATGAATGTCATAGAACCAAAAAAGATGTGAAGCAACTCCTTAGAATATCTAGAAGGACGTTAGACGATAAAGACAGAGACGTTTATTGTAAAGCTCGAAGAGAGTATAAAAACCTTTTAAAGACCAAAGAGAATGAGTATAATTCTACTTTATTATGCAGTTTAGTTGACTCAATCAAAAATCAGCAAGAGTTCTGGAAGCATTTGCGCAAAATATCAGTTAGACATTGTAATACTTGTAACAATATTTCTGTAAACGATTGGTATCAGCATTTGAAAGAACTTCTCGAAGACGATACTGAAGAAGACGTAGAAGAATCTGATGAAGAAGGTACTTTTCTCGATATCAATAGCGATGCAAGTTTCCTCGATTTTCCGATCTCTAGAATAGAAGTAATTTCTGCAATTAGAAAACTCAAGAACAGAAAAGCTGCAGGCCCTGATGGCATAGTTGGAGAATTATATAAAAATGCTGGAAACGCCATA
>CM031607.1:19196834-19240937 GCA_018398815.1 Conus ventricosus
AAATGAAACATCATGATTTACCCTGTGTGTTTGTGAATGAATTGTCTGTGTTTATATTGCATATGTGTAAGTGAAATGTCTTGGTTTATCCTGTACGTTTGTAAATGACATGGATTGGTTTATCCCGTGTGTTCGAATTTGACATAGTTTATCATGTGTTTTTGTAAATGACGTCATGGTTCATCCTGTGTGTTTGTAGGTGAATTGCCTTAGTTCATCCTGTGTGTTTGTAGGTGAATTGCCATGGTTCATTCTGTGTGTTTGTAGGTGAATTGGCATGGTTCATTCTGTGTGTTTGTAGGTGAATTGCCTTAGGTCATCCTTTGTGTTTGTAGGTGAATTGCCATGGTTCATCCTGTGTGTTTGTAGGTGAATTGCCTTAGGTCATCCTTTGTGTTTGTAGGTGAATTGCCATGGTTCATTCTGTGTGTTTGTAGGTGAATTGCCTTAGGTCATCCTTTGTGTTTGTAGGTGAATTGCCAAGTTTCATTCTGTGTGTTTGTATTTGAATTGCCTTGGGTCTCCTTTGGTTTGTGGGTGAATTGCCATGGTTCTTTCGGGTTTTTTGAGGTGAATTGCCTTAGGTCATCCTGTGTGTTGTGGGGAATTCCCATGGTTCATTCTGGTGTTTGTATTGAATTGCCTTGGGTTCACCCTTTGGTTTGTAGTGGTTTTGCCTTTGGTTACCTTTGTTTTTTTGGGTGATTCCCTTTGGGTTCATCCTGGTGTTTGTAGGTGATTCCAGGTTTCCATCCTGTGTGTTGTAGGTGAATTGCCTTTGGGTTTCCCCTGTGGTTGGGGTGGTTTCCATGGTTCATCCGGGTTGTTTGTGGGTGGATTGCCTTGGTTCCCCTGTGTGTTTGTGGGTGGATTGCCAGGTTCTCCTGGTGTTTGTGGGTGGATTGCCAATTTCTCCGTGTGTTTGTAGGTGGTTGCCAGGTTCATCCTGTTGTTTGTAGGTGGTTGCATGGTTCATCCGTGTTTTTTGTAGGTAATTGCCTTGGTTACCCTTTGTTTTGTAGTAAATTCCCTTTGGGGTTCATCCGTGTGTTTTGTAGGTGAATTGTTTTGGTTTTCACCCTGGTGTTTGAGGTGAATTCCCTTGGGTTCATCCTGTGTGTTTGTAGGGAATTCCCTTTGGTTCATCCTTTGTGTTTGTGGGTAAATTTTCCTTTGGTTATCCTGGGGTTTTTGTGGGTGTTTGCCTTGGTTCATCCTGTGGTTTGTAAGTGAATTGCCTTGGTTATCCTGTGTTTTTGTGGGTAAATTTCCCTTTGGTTCACCCTTTGTGTTTGTGGGTGAATTGCCTTTTTTCATCCTTTTTGGGTTTGTAGGAATTGCCTTGGTTTCCTTTGTGTTTGTAGGGAATGCCTTGGTTCACCCTTTGTGTTTGTGGGTAAATTGCCTTGGTTCACCTGTGTGTTTTTAGTAATTTCCCTTTGGGTTCATCCTGGTGTTTGTGGGTGAATTGCCTTGGTTCATCTGTGTTTTTGTAGGTGAATTCCCCTTGTTCATCTTGTGGTAAAGGAGGGTTTTAAAAATCTCGGGTTACCCTCTTGTGCCCCATCACTTACGCCCGGCACCGCAAGCCACCCCAAACATCCCCCCCCCCCCGTATCCATAAAATCTGGGGAAATGTGCTCTGTCCCCCAGAGCCGGGGGAGACCCTGCAGCAGCACGTGAGGTGGGGACGGTTTCGTCTGATTACTCGGTGAGGGGACCGGGCGCCTGGGGGAGGCCGGGGGCGCCTGAAGGAGGGACTACACCCAGCGCCCCCAGGACATCCCCCTGGTGCTGGTGCCAACAAGTCCGACCTGCGACCGCCAGGGCCGTGACGGAGGACGGGGGTCGGGACTGGCCGGGGAGATGGACGCCCCAAGCGGCTGTGGGTGGCCGGGGGGGCCCCGGGGGTGGGCGGGCCATGGGGACTCTGTGCCAGCTAAGCGCGAGTAGTAAAGGGTGGGGGGGCCGGGCTGGGCATGGCGCCAGGGCCCCAGCGGCCGGGGGGCCCCCATGGAAAAGAAGTCCCGCCTCTAAACATGAAAAAGGGCCTTAAAGAAGCGATCGTGCGGAAGCCCAGCGACACGTTTTAAAAGGGAAGGGTTTTTTTTTTTTGTTTTTCTTTGTTCTTTTTCTTTTTTTTTTTCTGAAAACTCTTCCGGAATCTGTGTCCCCGTAGTTGTAGGGGGTTAAGGATTGATTTGCGTGAAAGGAGCAACGCGGGGAGGGATAAATCGACTGGGGGTGTATCCTGTCTCCGACGTGAAACTCACGGCTTTGGGAAAAAGTCAGAATGTACACCAGCGATTTTCTTTTGGGGGCGAACGAGCCGAGTGAATGTCAGGGAGGGGGACTTGGAGGGGTGTCCTGGTGTGTTGGAGCGGGACACCACTGAAGTGACTTGCCGCCTGGCGGCTTTCCCTCTGGGGGGGTTTGCTTCAGGGGCTCTGTTTTTGTGTTTTGGCGCACGACTGTGTAGGAAAAGCAAAAGATGTCTTTGGGGGTTGGCCACGGGGACAAAACGAAAGAGACATGAAGAAATGGATTTTCGGCATCCTACCGCCCGGGAGAACCAGTAACCCCTTTTTTATTTATTTTTTTTGGTCCTCGGCGGGGTTGATTGAGTGTTCGCTTTTTTCGAATGAGCCCATTGGGGTTTTAATTCATTTTTAAATGAAACCCCTCAGTGAGCAACAGGTGGCTGCGACAATTTTCCCAGCGCGCAATTTTCCCCATCCTCTCGCCATTCTTCAAACGTATCACACAGACTCGTTCAAGGAAGGCCATAAAAAAAATAAAAATTTTTGGGTTCAGTTCAGTTTGGGTCAGCTTCGACTCCCCATTCACCAAGCTTGAAAGGGCGGGAATATAACGCCCCTGAAGAGGGGGGGAGGGGGCTATCGACACTACCCCAAAGAACAAACGTCAAAAGGATAGAAAAAACAAGTTTAATAAACTCAGCAAGATTCGAGGGGGCTTACTTAGTTTCACCGTGTTACTCTTCAGGAAAAATTTACTCGCACGCGGGAGAGACACCCCCCCGTGGAAAATTTCTGGGCTTAAAAAGAAAACTTGCCGACAAGACGATGTACAATTGTTGTTTAGGCACTTCCTAACAGGCCCTCCACGGTAAACTGGCGAAGGAAAGCGTTAAGGGGATGGTCGAAGAAGCGCTTCAACGGACACATTCAAGGCCCCGCTAAGAGCTCGACACTGACTCGGCGTCGGGAAACAACGGGCTAGACCCCCCCGCTGGCGAAGTTTGCATCAGCAGAAGGGTTCTGGGGATGAGCGGTAAGGACAGCAAGGCCCTAACCTTTTGTCACCACCACCTCCCCGTCCGCAGTGCCTGCTGACCTCTTGTGCCCGACCTGCTGAAGACTTTCCGTCCCCCGGTACGATCGCCAAGACAGACACCCCCGTACCCCCACGTACTATCAGCCCCAGACAGACACACCCCGTACCCCCACGAAATGATCGCCACAGACACACCCCTACCCCCCAGCGTACTGATAAGCCCCAGACAGAAAACCCTGTACCCGCAGCGACTGATCAGCCCCAGACAAAACCACCCCGTACCCGCAGCGTACGATCAGCCACAGGACAACACCCCGTACCCGCACTGTACGTCACCACAGACAACACACCCCTACCCCCCACTGTACGATAAGCCCCGGCAACACACCCCCTCCCCACTTACTGACACCCAGACACCCCACCCGCGCGTACTGATCACACAGAAACACACCCCCTACCCGCAGGTACTGATCAACCACAGACAGACACACCGTACCCGCAGCGTACTGATCGCCACAACAGACACACCCCGACCCGACTGTACTGATCACCCAGACGCACACCCCGTACCCCCACGACTGATCAGCCCCAAACAGACACACCCGTACCGCAGCGTACGATCACCACGACAGACCAAACCCCCGTACCCGCACTGTACTACACCCCGACAGACACACCCCCTACCCGATGTCGACAGCCACAGACAGACACCCCCCGACCCGCACTGTACTGACAGCCACAGACAGACACACCCGTACCCGCAGCGTTGATCACCCCAGACAACACACCCCGTACCCCCACGTCTGATCAGCCCCAACAAAACACCCTACCCGCGCGTACTGATCAGCCACAGACAGACACACCCCGTACCCCCACTGTTGATCACCCAGCAGACACTGCCGTACCCCCACTGTACGATCACCACAGACAGACACACGCCGTACCCGCACTGTACTGATCAGCCACAGACAGCCCCCCCCTACCCGCCGTACTGACAGCCCAGACAACCACGCCGCCCCCGCCCCGTCGAAAACCACAGACAGACACACCGCGCCCATCCCCCCTTCCAGGGGTGCCTTGGTCTTCGTCGACACAACGGGAAAAAACAACGGGCTCATCCTTTACCTGGCAGTCAAAACAGCGGCCTGCAATTCCCACTGACGCTGAAACTGCCACGATTCCGTGAACATGGGGGAAGGCCTACATGTCAGTCTCCAGAGCAGGGTCAGGTACCTCGGGAAAACAGTTTGGCAACGGACGACCACGACGACAGTTGTCATTGACTCTGATCGCGCCCAATACAATACACCACGGGTTTCCGTTGTTTTATGAAAGAACGTGACACGTTTAAAACAATAAACCCCTGGTTTTCGCTGTGTTTAGGGACATGAAAGATGACACTGTTACTACAAAACACCGTAGGGGTTCGCTGTGTTTTGTGACAGAACGTGACAGTTTCTACAATACACCACTGGGTTTTCGCTGTGTTTAGTGACATGAACGATGACCTGTTACAACAAAAACCCAGGGGTTTTTTGTTGGTTTAGGACATAACGTGACCTGTTACAACAATACACCACAGGGTTTTTTGTTGTTTAGGACATGAACGATGACACGTTCAACAATACACCACAGGTTTTCGCTGTTTTGTGACATAACGATGACCTGTTTCATACAATAACCAAGGGGTTTTTGCTGTGTTTAGTGACAGAACGATGCACTGTTACATACAATACACCACGGGTTTTCGCTGTTTTGTGACATGAACATGCACGTTACATACAATACACCACAGGGTTTTTGCTGTTTTAGTGACTGAACGATGATACGTTTCAGAAGGCTTGGAAGAGTTTCATTTCCCCCCCCCGGTTACGAACGCTGAAGGGAAAAGTCGGGTGATTGTTTTTAAAAAAAGGGGGGAAAAGTCACTGAAAGGAGTTTAAAAAGCTAAAAAGCAAACATGAAAATAAAACTATTCGCGAAACACAGTAGTTTCGCGAACTGTCAAGAGGCCCTATAAAGGCCTAGTGTGGGTCTACTCTACAGAAAGTTTCCCGTTAGTCATGTATGATAGACAATGAAACTGTAAAAAACAAAATTTTTATCAAAAAAGTATTTATAACAAAAAGAAATAAGATACTAAACATGATAAAAAAATAATAATAAAATGAAAGAAAAAAACATAATAGTGATATTAAAAACTATTTTTGAATAAGCAATTCAAATTTTAAAACACTCATCGCGCTTTCACACCTTTCCACCTTTTTCCATTCCACCAACAACTAACATTTCGAATCAATGACACAACTTTTGGAAAACATTGCTTTTCAGTTTGGCTAAAAGAATGCATTTAGCTGCGTTTTAAAACAGAAAAAAAAGGCAATTATGGTAAACTGGGGGGTAGAGAATTTCCCAAAAACCCGGGGCGGCAAAACGAAAAAATAAACCGTTCAATTGAAAGGGACTCCCGCGCCAGCGACTGACCCTCAGTGTCGGGGTTTTCCGCCCTGTGTCCCCGATTTTGCTCCGCACCTGCAGTGAATCAACCTTGGGCGTTGGTCGGGAGATTTGAACCCTCGCCGCGGGAAGGGGCTGACTCAGCCCAGCAATTGTTGCAGGCCTTGGGGCCCGCTGCGCTGACCCTGATTCCCCAAGCTCATCCCCGAAATTTCGTTTTTGGTCAAATTGGGCTGAGATGTCACATGAGGGTCTGCTGGATAAAATGGGGGGGCGTCAGGCAGGTGAAGGGGCCTTTCGCGCTGGAATAAAAAATGTTGATGGATCGGAAAACGAGAAAGACGTGGATTCGCGAGATTTTACCCACGGCGCTGTGCATTCACTCCGTTCCTTGGCCAGTCTGCACAACAAACAAACAAACAAACCCCCAAAGACCTCGGGTCAGTGGGGCGATATAAGACCTCGGGTCAGTGGGGCGATAAGACCTCGGGTCAGTGGGCGATTGTGGATTCTATTGGCGTTCAACATCCGGGGTGTCCGCTGCGGGTTCGGTTGTACACAGATTCATCTGCCTGTTCTTTTTTTTTCCCGGTCAGCGTCGGATTCTGATTGAGCCAGCTGCATGACACGCCAAATATTGATCACAGTCAGCTGCACGACTCGCCAAATATTGATCACAGTCAGCTGCACGACACGCCAAATATTGATCACAGTCAGCTTGCTGAATGGGGGAAGAAAGAACACAGTTTATGTTTCAAAATTAGATAATTGTAAGGCTGAAATTCAAAACAAGAGCAAGACTAGAATTACTGGGCCGCCAAACGAAGGAACAAATGCATTGCAAAATACTGATTGCGTACTTTATTAGTTCCTTCGTGTAGTGGCTCAGTAATTCTGATTTTTGCTCTTGAAACAACTTTCATGCCTTTCGGTATTACTTTGTTCCAACGGAACATGGGTAGAGTCTTACCGAATGATTTGTTTCCGAGTCGAACGCCGATCTTTATTCAACTCGCTGTGCGATGTTTGGAGAGACGATTGGGTGCGATATCAAGACTGTGAGTACATGTAGCGCATTATGCTTGCCTCATTACACGGCAAAAAAAAAAACATTGCTTTTGAAGACTGTTCTAACGTGAATGTTCATCGCTTTTGTCAACATT
This sequence comes from Conus ventricosus, assembly GCA_018398815.1. NCBI lineage: Eukaryota > Metazoa > Mollusca > Gastropoda > Neogastropoda > Conidae > Conus > Conus ventricosus. The sequence continues at coordinate 19,203,752 of CM031607.1, forward strand.
TCGCACTTTTTTAGTGCCACTGCGTGTGGAGGCATGACAGAGGTGCAGCTTTGACTGCCATCAAAAAGAGAAGAGGACTAAAGTTCAAGCTGACCAATCAACGATCAGCATGTGTCGCTGTTGTTTTCGTCATGCATATTTATGCACCATGGAATACCTTTTGTCATTAGGGCGTGCAATGTAGTTTTCAATGTTTACTTAGCCAGTACATGAAATTTTCGTCGATTGGTTTGTCTGTGTGTGTGAGTAAGTGTGTGTGTGTGTGTGAGTGAGTGAGTGAGTGAGTGAGTGTGTGTGTGTGTGTGTGTGTGTGTGTGTGTGTGTGTGATTTTACCTGTCTCCTCAATACCATACCATGCCGATCATTCGGCTGTCTAATACGCGACCACATCTAGGACCATTTTGCCGCTGTCATGTACGTCCTAATATCTCTGAGCATCGTGTATTGAATGAAATTTCACTTGAGCTATCTCTGAACAGTAGATTCATTTAGACAAACAGTTCTTTCCCCGTCACACATACAGAAAAAGTCAAACATTAATACTCGTACCAGAAACTACAGTGTCAGTTAGACGATATTATGTGGGCATAAAAAAAATGCAAAACGTCACAGGGTGACAAGTGTCCGATTTGTTTAGAGTGTGATGAAAGCTTAACTCTCACCATCAGCGTGTGTTAGTACTAGGAGCTATTCTGAACATAACATTTGGGAAATCGGTTTAAGTTATTTATCGTCAGTTCGGACAAAAGCATTAAAGCTGACCACGAAGTCAACGCTAACAGTAAATCCCTGTATGATTTCCCTGGTAGGAAGGCTTAGGATGCCTCACGGATCTGAATATGGATGTATAATGTATAAACATGTTTCTTTCTGGCAGGTTATTGTGTTCTTTACTTGTTCATTGGTGGTGGTGGTGTTTTCCAAGAGGTTTTACTCTGACGTTCTTGCTAAAATGTTCCAACAGGTAAACGTCATGAAAAGTATATAATCAGTCAATGGAAAGTTTACTACACTCGCCAAACGCATGACAAGACATATATCCTAAATATACATATGTAAGAGAGAGAGAGAGAGAGAGAGAGAGAGAGAGGGAGGGAGGGAGGGAGGGAGGGAGGGAGGGAGAGAGAGAGAGAGAGAGAGAAGAGAGAGAGAGAGACTGCTTCAGATATCTTTCCATTCATATTTTACTTTTATTGTGATCTTCGATCTAAACAAGGTAAACGTTGTCTTCTAGGGCTTTGTGACCGAAAGTAGGCTACATATTTCGTTATATGTGTGCTTAAACCATAAACCGCACCATAAACAGAAATATTCTTTAACTGAATTGAATCGAATTTTTTGTAGAAAGCATTGCCAAGTATGTCACAAACTAAAAGATATCTTACCCCCCCCCCCTCCCCTCCGCCCCCATGCTTAAAAACATGTGACAGCCAGAATACAAACGTTTGTGAATAAAATTCTGGTAAGAAGACTGAAGAAGCAGACAGACACACTGGATCCAAATCCTTCCAGAACGTGAAACAGTTTCCTCGCATCTGGTGCTGGAAGCAGCGAGGAAAAACATGGTCCGCAGTGTACACGCGGGTCCATTACTCCACACACACACACACACACACACTGGTACCTTCAGAAAATACAGACGTCCCCACCGTCATGCTGTGGCGAGTCACTCGGCATTATCTCCCCTCGTTATTAAACGCTGGGATTTGCACAACGTGAATAATACAATTGACTGTTTACAGAACTTCTTAAATGTGTCATTTCAAAGTTCGTTTGTGTGTTTGCTTGTTTTTAAAGGCTATCAGTGGTATTCTATCTTATTTAATCAAAACATAACCGAGATTGCACGTTTTCTGGTTTTGTCGTCGTCTTTGCGTCGTTGTTGCCGTTACTTAACTGACAGTTTGAAAGTGTTTCCGTCCATTAACCTTGACATTTATACTCGTGAGCGTCTTGATGTGCATTTTTTAGGTGGGCTTATTGTCCGTACATGACTTGCCTGGTCGTTTGTAACTAGAGCAACATGACTGAAACATTTTGCTGATGAATGGTGCAGCAGACATGGATATTGTAATAATTCGGCATTGTGTAGTAATGTTCGCTGATGACATGGATATTGTAATAATTCGGCATTGTGTAGTAATGTTCGCTGATGACAATGGATATTGTAATAATTCGGCATTGTGTAGTAATGTTCGCTGATGACATGGATATTGTAATAATTCGCATTGTGTAGTAATGTTCGCTGATGACATGCATATTGTAATAATTCGGCATTGTGTAGTAATGTTCGCTGATGACATGCATATTGTAATAATTCGGCATTGTGTTGTAATGTTCGCTGATGACATGGATATTGTAATAATTCGGCATTGTGTAGTAATGTTCGCTGATGACATGGATATTGTAATAATTCGGCATTGTGTAGTAATGTTCGCTGATGATATCTTCAAGCATTTTCCTACAGTAGAATATTTTTTTTTCTCCTCTTGCAGTCTTCCTTGCCACCCCTCCATCCAACCCCCACTCTTCCCCTGTCAAAAAGCGGCATCGTCCCACATCGTTCATGTCGGTTTCCAGAATAAAGCCACACCCAGTTCTTTCCTACGCGGACCCATCACGGGAGTCACCGGGAGCAGTGAAGTCGTCATGAGGCAGCCCACTAGAAGAGGCCCTGCTTTTCTGCTGAAATCACTGTGGTGTTCCGGTACCTATTCTTATCAAACATATGCAAGACGCCAGTACTAAAAGCCCCATTGATGACAACATATCCTTTTTTTTTTATCAATGGCGGGGCCAGTGCGAGAGACCCCCCCCCCCCCCCCCCCCCCCCCCCCCCCCCTTCTTCGAAGGACGCCACCACGCCTGTCCAGCAACAGCCCTCATGAACTTGCTTACTGCGGCGACCTCGACACGGAAATCTCCACGTGCGTGGACATGGAGAGGACACCGAAGCTGATGTCACCATGACAGCAGAGCGCGAAGGGACACACACTATGGGAGACGTGTTTATAACAATCTGTGAGGAGGATGAGCAGAACGCTGCGTAGTTCAGTGTGTAGTCACTTGTGATGACAAGACTGTACTGTGTCAACGCTTCCGTCAAAATATGCCTAGTTCTTGCCCGTATTTTTTTTTCTGTGTGTGTGTGTGTGTGTGTGTGTGTGTGTGGTTTAACAACTTGATCGATGCGGCGGTGACTATACCCAGTCTGTATTTAAAAGAACCGGTGTGTGGTACTGTGGCACAGCTCATCGGCTGATGGATGGAGACACTGACAACCAACCTGTGCTTGTGTTCGTAACTGATCCGAAGTTAGGGTTTGAGCATTATTGGTTCTCTCGGCGACATGTGTTTTAAACTGGATGTGGAATATAAAAATGAACGTTTTGAATTTTTCAGAATTTGACTTATCCCATACTGCCCTTGTGAACCTGGTTGGTGTTTTAGACCAGTGTTTCAGTTTTGTGATTTCATTAGGAGTTTTTTTTGTAGCCATGGCGCATTGAGTTTGTACATAGGCCTACGTTTGATTTTATTTTGATCACTGCCCGGTAAAGGCTTCTGTAGTTGGTTGAATTATACAGACATTTGTTTGTATCGCCCAAATCGACAGTGCACTAAAGGAATAAAGCAATAAGGCACTTATGGAACAAGGGTAAGGCACTTATGGGAATAAAGCGACAAACTGCACTTATGGGAATAAAGCAAGTGCACTTGTGGAACAAAGCGGATAAAGTGCACTTGTGAACAAAAGCGGATAAATGGCACTTATGGACAAAGTGGACAAAATGCACTATGGAATAAAGCGACAAAGCGCACTTATGGGAATAAAGCGGACAAAGTGCCCCTTATGGGAACAAAGGGACAAAGTGCACTTGTGGGAACAAAGCAGATAATGCACTTATGGGAACAAAGCGATAAAGTGCACTTATGGGAATAAAGCGGACAAATGCACTTATGGATAAAGTGACAAAATGCATATGGAATAAAGCGACAAAGCGCACTAGGGGAACAAAGCGGACAAAGTGCACCTATGTGGAACAAAGCGGACAAAGTGCACCTACAGGAATTAAACAATACGAAGCCCATGCAGGAAGCCAGAGAGACTCCTGGTCCTATGTTTAAAACCAGTTACGTGGACAAATACTTTCCCTTCGTCTACAACCGGCGTGGGTGCTAGTCTTTCTTCGGGAAGTCTGACGACCGGCGTTCCCGTGATCCGTCAGGCAAACTGAAGAATCATGATGGCATACCAGCACTGGAGCTGGCGACGGAGGAAAAACTATCAGGGGAAGAGCCCGACAGAGCCATATGTAAAGACAGAGCAAGTCGGTGGCGTAGTGCTTCTGGACGTTCTGCAACAGGGATGCGCACCTCAAATTTCATAGTGAAAAGTGACTAGTGAGTATGATAAAATGTAGGGCAACAGGACGCTAAGAGGGATAAGTATAGAGTTCCTTTTGGCGGCGGTACCAATCCACTTGCTGCGGATCCGTTGAACGATTCAGACCAACCAACAGAGAATACATAACCATGTCGACAATGTTGGACGATCCAATCTAACGATTTCGGTCGTTGCGTGCCAAACGTTCAATGCACTGTTTTGAATTTGAGTTTATTCTCAGTTATAGTTGAATTCCATCGCCTTCTCAGATTTTTACGTTGCGAGGGGGGTGATTTCAGTTCGATTGATAGCGTTTTGTGCGTGTGGTGTGTGCATATTTACGTATGCTTCTTATGAATGTATTTGGCTATCAGTGGTCCATTTCTATCGCTGTTGTCACCACTAGTACTATTGCTGCTTCAGCTGCTGCGTTGTTTCTGCTAGTGGTGGTGGTGGTGCTGCTGCTGTAGCTATTTTGGTATTACAATTTATCTTCCTTACAGTGATTTAGGCTGTCAGTTGGGTTTCGTTGTTGATGTTGCTGCTTTTTCATTATCCAGCGTGTGCATTTGGCTGTCAGTCGAACATATTGATAGCCAGCATCATCATCATTATCTTTTCATCATCATCGTCGTCGTCCATCATCATGATCATCGTCATCCCATCATCCACCCGTCACCACCACCACCACCACCACCAATACCTTATTATTATTTCGTGCAGATGTTTCAACAAAGCATCATTTTACTTTTGTTTCAATTTATTCTCTATACTTTCGCTTTCTTTTATGCCTTTTTATATTTTTTTTCTACTTGTCGCCTCTTTCTTCTTCATTTAAAGTTGTGTCCTTTATTCCCCCCCCCCCCCCCCCCCCCCCCCCTCCCTTTTTATGGTCTATCCGTTATGAATTTGCGCATTTTCTTCTTCTCTCTCTTTCTCCCCTATCATTTTGCACCTTCTCTCTCCCCGTCCGCATACTGTCCCACCCCCTCCCCCTCTCTTTGTACAGATTTCTGTCTTCCTTCATTTTCTGCTTCACCAAATTCCATTCATTCATCTCATTAGTTGTTTGTTTGTTTTTAATTCGTCAGCTCCTCTTCATGTATGTGTGTGTGTGTGTGTATGCGTGTGCGTGCGTGAGTGCGTGCGTGCTGTGCGTGTGCGTGTTTATCTCACATTGTTTTCCAGTACTGGACACCATAGTCTGTTGTGTTAACAAGGTGTAAGGGAAACGGATGGAGCAGGGGGGGGGGGGGGGGGGGGTGCAGGCTGGAGAGGGTTCGGGACAGGGAGTAGGTGGGAAATGGCGACGGGGCCAGAGAAATGCAAATTGTCCGCTGGCTGGTTTGCATGTATGGTCTGTTTTATGGATTTGTTTTTCATCTATTTATAAACGAGTTTGTATTTAGGTGTGAGCGTGAATTTTACACTGTAGCGAGAAATATCGATGGCGTGTTCAACATCAAAACCCGTCCTGCTTTACCATCTTTTTAATACTAATCCGGATACGATGATACTTAAAAGTATCGAATTTTCTAGTGAAATTATCTTTTGTTTTTAAGACTGATATTCCTGTTTCTTTAGTTGGGTGCGTTTATGTATTTTGACTTGGTAAACTTTTGTCACCAAAGCGATTTGTTTGTGACGAGGTGTCGGCCCTGAATTGGCCCCGTGAGCGACAATGAATGAATGAAGTGGCCAGGCAGGTGAAAACTGAACATCGGACTGAACACACTGACTTTGCTCTGTCGTGAAGTGTGACCATGGAGACTTTGCTTTGTCGTGAGTGTGACCATGGAGACTTTGCTTTGTCGTGGAGTGTGACCATGGAGACTTTGCACTTTGTCGTGGAGTGTGACCATGGAGACTTTGCTTTGTCGTGGAGTGTGACATGAGACTGCTTTGTGGAGTGACCCTGGACTTGCTTTGTCGTGAGTGTGACCATGGAGACTTTTGCTTTGTCGTGAGTGTGACCATGGAGACGTTTGCTTTGTCGTGGAGTGTGACCATGGAGACGTTGCTTTGTCGTGGAGTGTGACCATAGGGGACTTTGCTTTGTCGTGAAGTGTGACCATGGAGGAGTCGTTGCTTTGTCGGGGAGTGTGACCATGGAGACTTTGCTTTGTCGTGGAGTGTGACCATGGGGGAGTCGTTTAGCTTTGCGTCGTGGAGTGTGACCATGAGGATCGTTGCTTTGTCGTGGAGTGTGACCATGGAGTCTGAACCATCATGCAGAATCAGTGTCCTCACGTGACCTTTTTGAGTGTGTTTGGCTTTTCTGGCTTGTGACACTGCTCCGAGTAGACCATCACCACGACACTGCTACTGCTGCTGCTGCTGTTGCTGTGTTGTTGTCTTCAACATCATAATCATCGTGTGCGGTTGGTGGTTGAACTGTTTATGCTATTTGTTTATTTTTTTTCGAGGGGGGGGGGGGGGGGGGGGGGGGGGGGGGGGGGGGGGGGGGGGGGGGGGGGCGGGAATGGGAGTGATATTGAAACTTTTCATGGTGTTGTTTTGTTGTTGTTGTTTTTTTCAAGTCATACCTTTAGCATTACCGTGGTCTTTGGGATTGGCACAGCTTAAGGTGAGGTTACAGTTACAAGCTACAGTCTTTTATGTTTTGTTTTTGTTTTTCATGAATGTTATGAAGGAAAAGATGTGGCGTGAAAGGACCGTGCGAGGTAAGGGCATCTTGTAATGAAACATCAGCAGACATGTCTTTCTATAAAGTGGCGTTCATGGGCATCATCATCATTTTTGTTTTCAAACACATACATGAGTAAGCAGATATTTCAAACATAACTGTGAGCTTAAGAACATCCGACCCCCCCACCCCCCCCCCCCCCCCCCCCACCCCACCCCCCCTCCCCTTCCCCCTCCCTTTTAAAGACCTCATATAAAAGGATTTCAGGAGATCGTTATTAAGACGTTTTACTGTGAAGGAAAGACTTTTCTTCGATTATGATGACATTTCCCATCCCAAGGCAGACGAATCCTCGTCGGGAAACCTTGAGGCTGGAGGAGTCAACAAGCCGAAGAACTCGTGAGTTTGAGAGGAGCGTGATTTTGCTGAAATTGCGCATGTGGCATTGGTCGCGTCTGCACCACAATGTCCACGTATCACAGATACAGAGGAAGAAATTTTGGGCGTTTGGTTTAATCATGGATCTACATTCGTTCCATCACGCGTCTATGCTCTGTCTAATGATATGCCTGCAACTGCGAATCTGAGGCGCAAACGTGGCCCACGATGTGTAACTCTTTAAGCTGTTAACCATTAATGTCGGAAGTTTTGTTGTCCATGTTGCGGATTGATGTCGGACCATCCCCCCCCCCCCCCCCCCCCCCCCCCAAGCCAAAAGAAGTCAGCTTTCGCAAGGATGGGTCTGATATCACAAGGCCTAGTGCGTGTTAGAAAATCAGTTCGAACTCCTTTAGACCGACCGATAAACTGGTCAGTTCGGGAGCTAGACGTTTTCCACAATCTCCTGAAGGTCTGGTTCTCTGTGCGTTGCGAGGACACGGTCATCTGCAAAGAGAAAGTGTCACGAACGTCTTCAGTACTTCTGCGCTAAAGAATTCCCAGGTTAAAAAGAAAAAACAAAAAAGACACCATTTTCACCGAACCGTTTGTTCTCCCAGGTGTGTTTGGCTGAAGGACATCGTGGGTAAAACAGGAGGGTGGGAGCCTGGACATATCTTTGCTGAAGAAGGAGTATGACGAAGGGAATCCTTTAATGCAAAATCGCGACAACAGACAAAAGCAGGGGCTGCACCCACTCACTTTTTATTTCAATGGTATGCATAGACAATTTGCAAAGGGAGTCTGCTCTGTCGTTTCTTCTTTTACAGTGCCTCGCGAGTTTCGACAGATAATTTTGAAGCAATTTTTGTGCGAATGTCTCTCGTAGAATAATCGGGGCTCACAGGGATAAAACGAAAAAGCTAGAAACCGGATTATGTGCAGAATTAAGAATTGGACATCAATCGTGCTCAGGCGTGAATGAGAGAGAGAGAGAGAGAGAGAGAGAGAGAGAGAGAGAGAGAGAGATTAATCGACAGTCTTTAGTTCTGCTTCTTTTCATTTCAAATCCTTTTCATTTTCCATGTTTTTGCCCTGCGCTGTAGATGGTGATGTCTTTTGATTGGTAGGAATTAAGATCGTAATCGTATTCTATTTTGTGATGTGTGTGGCTTTGAATAGACAAGTGCCGGTTGCACGTGCATGAGAAAAATCCACACGTTCCGTTCGTATTGTGCTGTCAAATTGTAGTATGGTACCTACATATTTTCTGAGGATGTTTCAGAGGCGCCTTGACAGAAACATTTTGGTTTATTGATTTGTTCATTGCTTGTCCATACTGTCTCATTTGTATTCCGAGTGTCGATTTTCAGTGAAATGAGTGACTGTTTTGCAGACATGCTGCGTTTAGTGTGGTTGTATACACACACACGTGTGTTGTGTGTGTGTGTAAGAGAGAGTGTGAGTGTGTGTTTGAGAGTGAGCGAGTGGTTGTGCCTTGGCGCGCGCGTGCATGCGCGCATTCGTGGTGTGTGTGTGTGTGTGGTGTGTGTGTGTGCGCGCGCGCGAGAGAGAGAGAGAGAGAGAGAGAGAGAGAGTAAGCATTGCGCCCTCGATTTCACTTTAATTTAAACACCGAAGTGCCAAGACTTCGTCCCTCCCACTTACAAACCAACTCGGATGCCCCCGATTCATATACATTTATGCGCGTTACTCACGAAAATTCAAAGGCCAGTGAAAGGAAAATCAGACAGAAAACAACCACAGGTCATTAGAAGGCCACCCCACACAGGAGACATTGCACTGCAGTGAACAGTAACGCCTCTTCTGCCGGCCATTACCGGCAAAGCTCTTACAGAAAAAGAACCACCAGAACGCTTCGTTTTCGAGATGACACCGATGGCCGGACAGATAGTGAACAAGAACTCCGAACTTGTTGAGCAAGTGGATGAAACACCAGCGAGAGACGACAGGAAAATCAGCGGCCAGAAGACCAAACTGATGGCCAGCCATAACGCCACCATCAATACCGATATAACTGTTCTCAGTCAGAAGCTAGAATCTGCTCAACAATTCACGTATCTGAAATCCCCGTCGTTAGCAGTGACAGATCCAAACAAGAAATCCTGTCGAGGGCAGTAAAGACAATAAAAGCCCTGTCCAGATAAGATCTAAATGGAAGGACAAGAGCATCTCCATAAAACACAACATCAGGCACGAGCGTGTATTGGTACATTCCACTGCCCGTACGCATGCGAGGCATGGACACTCACTCACATCGGATTGGGAAAAGAATTCAAGCCATGGAAGTGAGATGTTAACTGCAAGATCCTAAACATCAGACGTACTGAACAGGTCACCAATCAAAAAGTGCGTGAAATCACCAGGCAGCACATAGAACACTATAAAGATCTGACGTCGGTCAGAAAAAGAAACCTGCGTTTGTTTGGCCATATTGCAAGATCCCATGGCCTTAACTAAAACAATCCTTCAAAGCACTTTTGAAGGAGGGAGGTGGGAAAGACAGAAACAACGACGGACCGACAACATCGCAGAATAGACAGGGGACACATTTGCAGAGACCCAGACCGTGGTACACAACCGACAGAATTGGAGGAACATGGTGAAGTGTTCTGTGTTTTGCCCCACTGACCCAAACGGGGCTAAGGGAGAAGAAGAAGAGTGCATCCGTCGCCGATCATAGTTGTAGTTTCTAATTGGCAGTGCGCTGAAAGGCATGGTATAATTATGAAATGTTTCGTGAATTTCATTAGTCAGATATTCTTGAAGTCGGTCAGGGTCCACGGTTCTTTCAGCATTGCTTAGACCCTTTCTTTCTCCACGTTACCGATTTTGCTTCCTTTAAAAGATCATTCTTTTTCTCCCAAAGGATGAATTTTTCTGCACCATTGCTGCTTAACGTCTACCTTTGTTGCATACCTGCAAGAATTCGAAGACAAGACACAATGTAACTATGGTCAGTTCTGTACAGATGATTTGAATTCACTAAAGGCAATAAGTTTTTAACAGTTTAAATACTTAAACAGAATATATCGCGTATAGTGGGGGTGTGGGTGGATGTTTGAGGGAGAGCTCATTCGATAAGTTTTTATATTCCACTTAACATGTCATTCTTTAGATTATTCATGGTTCTTTTTGCCGTTTCGTTTTAAGTATTTGTTTAAAGAATTTGTGTGCCACACTGAACATCTGATTAGGACACAACTGATACAATGTCAAAAAAAAAAAGATGATTTGCGAACCGGGGGACGACACAAGGTGGGAGAAATACAACTCTCCTCCAGCAAGTGCTCTATAAAGGAATTGTGCCTCAAAATGGGATGTCGGAGGCCCATCATGGGAAGGCCTTATAATCGATTACAAGGGGCTCCTGGTTTTCCTCAAAAATACTTCCACGGTATCGGCAGTCTTCTCGTCCTTGAGGAGTAAAATTATGTCCCCTGAATTGGAAACGCACTACCTTCAGTCGCAACACTAAAACGTGAAGACAGGCCAATCCACTGCAGGCCAGAAGTGAAGAAAAAACGTAAGGAATAAACGTTACAAAAACGAAGACTTTTGCAAGACGAAGGTAGCCGTGTGTTTGTGTCGGAAGGGGAATGGGGTGTGTGTGTGCGGTAATGCGCATGAGACAGAGATGCGTTCGCACATACAACACACACAGCCAATACCCATAACTCCATGAAAATAATTCTTTATTGCCGAGTCTTCCCCGGGGCAACGGGAGAGACAGGATGGAAGAAGAAATATGAGTGGAAGTGGTATGTCTTACACACACACACACACACACACACACATTCTCTCTCTTTCCGTCTTCCTCTCTCTCTCTCTAAGTAAATACAGTACCAGACTGCAGCATTTAAACTGCATACATACTTTGTACACTTCTTGTATCTTTTTCACGAAGGATATTTTGTTTACCAATTTATATCTTCCTGCAGTAGTAAACATATACTCCCTTGTTAGTATCAATAAACTGCATTACTAAATAATAACAGACTGCAGCAGTTCATTCGCATTTGTTCTTAAGCGACCATGACAGTTATAAAAGTCATGATCGTTTGTCATCAATGCAGTAAACTGGGTAAATTATATTCTGTTAATGTCAAAATTCCAATCTGGTGTGTGTGTGTGTGTGTGTGTGTGTGTGTGTGTGTTGTCTGCTTTGTGTTGTGCGCGTGATGTGGTGTGTGCGTGCAGAGAGAGGAAAAGAGAGAATGAGCTAGAAAGGTAGTGTGTAAGTGCGCATTGCATACCGTGATGCATGTGTGATGAATGAGTATGTGTACTATTCTTAATGCATTTGCGTGTCATGTGCAGCGAAACAGAGAGTTTGTGCGTGTGTGCATCTCTGTGTGATACATGATAGGTATGTGTACGAGCACGCGAGTGTGTGGTTGTGTGTGTGTGTGGTGTGTGTGTGTGTTGTGTGTGTGTAAGCGAAAAGAAACGTACAACAGGAGAAACACCAGACAGAGCAGAACATCAACGGTAGTAACAATGTGCGGTCAAGGCATTGAGAATCACAGTATTGACCAGGAAGAACTAACCAACAAATGCAGCAACAGTAAACGCAACACCACACTTGACATCGCCCTGTAAAAAATATGTTAAATACGCTAAGATTGTAAAACAACAAAGAAATTAAGCACCGATGGAAAAAATCAAGTAGAATAGGCTTACGCATATCAGCTTCGCTATCCACATGAAATATTACTGCACTCGAAACCCTCTTCTCCATACCCCCCAAAAAGAAAAACAAAGCCAACTCGGGCAGATCCGACAATGACGTACACACCCGTGAAAGAGACAACTGCTCCAACATGAAGCAGCTCTTTCTGAACCATCATCAGAGGGCGACAACTACCCGCAGAATCCTTACCCGATCAAAAGATGTTAGTATCGTTGGTGGTGTTCTGGCAATACAAACTTCGGAGAACGGTACACAATGACGACAGATTTCCTTTTGGACTTTAAAAATGTCATAAATCTTGTTTGTACAGTGTATGTGGGTTTTCAATGGAAAGCAGCTGAATCGGAATCGGGGTTGTTTAAACCTTGTTTTTTGGTGGTCATATTCTTCTTTCTTCCTTTCTCTCTGAGCTACACACACATCGGCGCGCGCGCGCGCGCGATCGCGTGTGTGTGCGTGTGCGTGTCCTTTTCGAAGTAAATACAAACTTACAAATCTCGCGACTGGTACGGACTTGGGGCGGAGTTTCCTTGCTCTCCTGGCGGCCTTGTTCCCACTCTGCCTGTTCCTGTTCCCTTCACACACGTCTGGTTTGTAATTCATCCACAACCCAGCGAGTCAAAAAAAAAAAAAAAAAAAGCCATGGGTTTCTACATCCATGACGAAGGAATATAAACGGTTGCTGTAGTATGTAATGCTTAATTATTTACACCTGTCTTCGTTCTTGTAGAATCTGACTAAAGCTCGTTTTAAGTGAGCACCTTGTGCGCGCGCGCACACATACACGCACGCACGTACACACATATATACACACACTCCTTCAACAACAGCAGCAAGGAATAAGACAAAAATGTAGCAATATGCTAAGTGAAATATGCAAAGTACACCTTGTGCTTTTAAACCGACGTCACACTGTATTTTGTATGTTTCATCCATATCCTCGTTTGGACAATAATAGTAAAACTCGGAAATCGACGGCTTCACTCTTGTGTGTTGATGTATGTGGTAATGCCAATTCTTCGTGTCGCTCGTTTGGACAATAATAGTAAAACTCGGAAATCGACGGCTTCACTCTTTGTGTGATTGATGTATGTGGTAACGCCAAATTCTTCGTGTCGGGCCCTCTCCCCACAGCACATCTGAACTGGTTTGGAGACCGTAAACTTCCTGACGCCTTTAACGGATAAGTAACACCGTATGGGTCTTTCACTTCCTGTTATCCACCCAATCAAGTCACACTCAATTTCAGGTTAACAATATCACCATATGGGATGACAGTTTAAGCCGTCTCCTAGGATTTCTTAATTATGAGAGCACACACACTGAAAAATATTTCCGTCAAACGTTGAAGCGGATATATGGTCACCTTATACACGAATGGACCTCAATGTTCCACCAAAAGGTGTGTGTCATCTATATCACGCTACCATTGCACAATGTCCGTAGTAACAATGATTCGTGCCGGAATTCTGTTGATGAAACAAGAAAATAACAGATTTTTTTCAGGTTCGGAATGGGCTCCAAAAAATCGTTTTCAGCCACTGTGCACAAGTCTGCTTTTTAAAAATCCTATTCCGTGTCAGGGTCTTCTGTTGCACGCTGAAATGCCATGATGGATACATTCAGGCACCCTTTAACTCCGTTGGCTCCGACACATATTGATCAACTGGACACGGGATGACGTCGCTATATACATTTTGGAAAACATACACAAACACACGCACACCCATTCTCTCTCTGTCTTTCAAACGCACGCAAGAACATGCACACACGAACACACCGTGAACATGTGTGCGTATGAAAAAGTCAAAATTCAACAACTTTCAACAGAAGACACTATTCAGCACACTGGACGTTTAACCTTTCTGGGTCCCTCTCTCTCTTTACCGTCATGAACACCGGCAAGTTTGGACGTTACTCGTCACTGAGGCAGACAGAAGGGCGTAAACCAGCAGTATATCGCTTCAAACTATTCCCTGCCAATTGTAAGAAAGCGGTCATGACAAAATTTTGAGCAAGAACCGTTTCTTGTCGTTGATATTCCCCATTACACACTGAACTTCACTCTTTGCCTGAAAGAAGATTATAAAGGACACTCTGACAAAGGAAGAGGGACAGTTAAGGGCAGAAGAGGGAGGTGGGGGACAGCAAACAGAAAATCTTCTAGAAAGATACAGTGGACTTTTTTCTTTCTGTCGGACTGGGAAGGACGAATACAGCACTCTGGACTATGCCAGACACACTTACAAATATTCCATCTGCACAGTTTTTAACCGATCTACAAACGTCCATGAGCTTACAAACGGGACCATAAGCACATAAAACGGTTACAACTCTGGAAAATCAGCAACACGTATAATAAAAAATACTCTTCTAACACAAACAACGTGAACAACTGGATTTCAATAGGAATCTGGGATTCTTTCTGTACAGCTGTGCGTTTGTTTCGTGAGAAAGAGGAGCGGGTCAGTCCGACGATCAATATTCCTACACTGTAGCATTCATTTCCTTACGGATCCAAACACATCCAACTGGAGGCATGTTCTTGGCGGTGTTGTTCCACGTTCGGTCCTGGTCTGTTTCAGCTGAGACTATACCTCGTGTTATATGGTCGACGCGTTCTATACATGTCTCACTACATCAACGAGTTTGTGGATAAACACGTGTTCTACAATTCTTTTTGTTCCCTTCATCAGCACTCGGTAAATCCATCCGTTCTCGTGTGTTCAAATACCACACGCATTCTCCAAGTGCTGTCTCCTCTTGCTTCGAACCGAATGTCAATCAATTTGAATCGAAGTTCAGTCAATCTGTATTTCCCTTGTGTGTTCGAAACCTCAAATCCTTTACCCCCGAAAAGGTGACATACGTTTTCGCTTGCATCTGCTTTTTTGAGAGCTTGCTTGTATGTTCTCTCCGCAAGATCTCACAAAACAGTATGAAAGCAAACCAGGTGAAAGGAGGGCATATAGCCCAGATAGAAAGACGCTGAATGACGGTGGGGTTTCCGGTATCCGTCCAGCAAGATTAGTACGACTTTTCCACTTCACATGAATACTTCGAAACTACTGTTCACGAATTACAAAGAAATACATTCTCATGGAATATCAAAACTCTCTTGTAAAGGTTATAGACATTTTTCACACTCGATTTTATCCCTGTATTACTATTACAAAAAAGTACAGGGGAAGCAACTGTGTAATCCTAATGTTACTTCACTTGGCGGTAAAAAAAACAAACCCCAACGTATTGGCAGAAGTTTAAAAAAAAAAAAAGCTTGCCCACCAACCAGTTTTTCTCCCACGTTACTGTAAAAACATCACTTTTTTCTTCTTCTCTTGCCTCGCATTCTGGTATAGATCCCCATCAAAGGACGGATCCAGGAAATTACTGTTGCGGATGTCTGCACCCTCCGAAGACCTTCTTTTAATTCTCTTCAGATTCTCTTTTTTTCCTTAAAACAAAACCAGCCTTGTTCTATCTCGTCCTCTACACTACAATCTGATCAAACAAGGGGGAAAAATCAACTCGATGATTTTGTGACACATTTAGGAAACAATGCTGTCACCCTGAGACCAGTCTGCACTGAGGCGAACAATCCAGCAGCAACTGGTATTAAAACTGCTATTCGTGTTGAAGACAGAGACTGCCGGACCATTTCGTTTCGATTTGCCAGTGCAAAAAAATGGAAATGTCAGACGACATTTTCAACAGCCTTACTAAAACATCATGTTCATGAATCAAAATGGCAATGACAAAACAGTCCTTGCACTACGCGGGTCACTAAACGACCATCCACTCGCGGTATTTCACACAAATCCTTTCCACCTGGAAAAACAACAACAACAACAACAAAAACACAAACTCCTGTCACTGAAAAAAAAGATCAAATTAGAAGTGCAGAAGGCAAAGCGAAGACCTCGCTGGTTGAAAGAATCATGACCCGCCCTCTGATCCAGGTTTGCACCAACTCTCGTCATTTCGTTTTGGGCCACACTCCGTCTTTCCATCAAGTTTACAATGTGTTCGACATTTTGTTTTCAGAAATCTTGCTGAACGAACCCTGGATCCGTTCTTTGAACCGGATCCGCATCAAAATGAAACAGATTTATCCTTGCAGAACATTTCTATCAAGTTAGTGTAATCCTGCGAATAGATAGCACAACCAGGTCAACAGACATGGAGGAGCATCACTCCTTGAAGAAGGCAAAAAACAACTCTCAAGCAACATAAAACACACTTGGACAACTCATCGATGCAACGGGAGAATATGAATCTGCTTCATAACAATACCAGCCAAAACATGTTTCTTTAAATGACAAAAAAAATCCATATAGTACCGTTTTTTTAACATAAATATCACCTCGTATTTAAACACATAAACAGGTTATCAAATCCAATTTATTTATACATTGCCAATCAGATCAATCCACCTTTTTCTTAGGCACAGACATCAATGAAACACTTGTACTTTTAGCAGCTTCCTTCAGTTTTGAGATACAGGAACAGTCACACAGTTGTCTTTTCACTCCATTTATTTTCTTTTTCAAAAACAGTTCCTCTCATCCAATTTCCTTCGGTTTTTGCATAAGATTCAGCCGATCAATTTCCCAATCAGTCCACTGTCCTTCCGTTTTCTATAACAAGATGAAACAAACGGTTACACTTTCACTCCCACCTCTTTTAGTTTTCAGATGTATGATCGGTTACAGGCTGTCTCTTAAAGTCCAATCTCCTTTTTTTGTCAGGAGCAACACGAGTTAAACAATTGTCTTCCCAGTTCAGCCTCCTTTGGTTGTAAGGAACGGGATCACCTCAACAACTGTCCCTTGGACTGTTAAATAGAGGACATGTGGAACAACTGTCACTTCAGTCTAATCCTCAGGGTTCAGATGCAGGCTGTGTCAACTGTCCTTTCAGCCCAGTCTTCAGGAACTGGGCCTGTTCAGTTCAGTCTCCTTCAGTTTTCAGATACTGGATCGGTCAAGCAGTTGTCTTTTCAATCACACCTCCTCTCTAGAATCGGTCAAACCGAGAGGTCTTTTCAATCCAGCCTGCTTAAGTTCGCAGACATGAATGAATGGTCCGATTGTCCTTTCTGCCAAAGCTGCTTCAGACATATGGTAAGTCAGACCAAAAGTCATTTCAGGCTCCCGCCACCTCCCCCAGACATTTCTGCTCACTGTCTTACAGCTCAGCGCCGTATCACTACGCGGACAATAAAGTTCAGACATGTCAGCAGTCAGATCAATCTGCTTCACTGAATCAGTGAAACCAAGTGTCCTGTCAGTCCCCCCAACACTCCAATATCCCCAAACCTCCCCAAGCCGGGCGTGTGGTCACTGCGACGACTTGGCGTAATTCCTGAGGGAGAAGTTGGCGGGGATGAGGGGGGCGAAGGTGACCACTATGATCCCAAGGGCCAGCAGGAAGATGAAGCCCGCCGCCACCTTCCTCAGCGTCTGGCTGGCTGACTGCCAGTTGGGGTTAGACATCCACAGCCGTGCTTTCACCGCCGCGTCCTTCACTTTGGACATGGCTTCATCTCTGCACACGCAGCATCAACAGACCCAGGTCAGTATCGTATCCACGTGATCATGTCATGACCAACTGGCTGTCCGGGAAACATCTAAACAGTAGCACGAACAGAGACATTGTGGTGGCCGGCTATCTGGCAGCTCAGTGGGCACAGCGTGCTCCGTGTCGCATATTTCAGCAAGCACCATATTGCTGGCCCTGGCTGGAGCAGCTATCAGTTCCAGGATATTGGGTCCGACCAGAAGGCAAGTTGAAGTAATATATGTATATACATACACATATTATATGTATGTATATATATATATATATATATATATATATATATATATATATATATATATATATACAAATTATATATATATATACACATACATATATCCTCAACAACGTTTGTTATGTGTTATCTATTTCTTCTTCATCTGTCCACTGATCTTCTAAACCGAGTTCCGACTCATTATTAAACGCAGCCTTCACAGTTAAACAAAAAAAAAAACCCACACCACTACGTAAGTCTACAAGCAAGGAGAAAAACAAGACTAAGAAATAAACAAATATAATACCGGGGCTCGAATAGTATAACAGAGGCACAGGCTAGTTTTCGTCGCAATGAAAAGAAGAATATCTAAAGAATAAAACACCCTTTTTCATAAAACCTACAATCTCCACTTGTCGGTTGATTTGTGCGATTTTAACCGTTTCATTCCGGTAAAATACGAGCCCCCAAGCAAGGTGAAAGGTGGATGCCTGCTACTGAATGCACATCTCTTCGTTATTGTCATTATTCTGTGTCGTGTCAAAGGCGGCAGCAGAATGGGATTGGGGGCACTAAACATCTATTTGTGCAGTCAATAATTCAGATCCACAGACACGCTGGACGTGACTGAAGGAAAAGAGCTGAGAACACAGTAAGCGTGCATCGATCCATGAAGCACTGTGCACAACGGCATCAGACGCTTTACCAAGTCCCTCTTCTTCTACCCGTGTCTCTGTATACATGCTATGGTGTTGTAAAAGAGAGCGAGAGAGAGAGAGAGAGAGAGGTGGTGTGGTGCGTGCGTGTGTGTGTGTGTGTGTGTGTGTGTGTGTGTGTGTGTGTGTGTGGTGTGTGTGTGTGTGTGTGTGTGTGTGTGAAGAACGATGGTAACGCTTCCTTACATTTCTGCGTGATCATCGTCTTCGTGCTGGTAGGACTCCACGCGGTCCATGACCTGTTCCAGGCTGGAGCTGATGGATGTCTGCTGGTCGCGGAGATCG
Source organism: Conus ventricosus (assembly GCA_018398815.1). Lineage (NCBI taxonomy): Eukaryota > Metazoa > Mollusca > Gastropoda > Neogastropoda > Conidae > Conus > Conus ventricosus. The sequence continues at coordinate 19,222,671 of CM031607.1, forward strand.
GTTAGCTCCCGGCTCAGGCTGGCCTTCAGACCTTCCTCGTACCTGAACCCACAGGCCTCCGTACCGACACACTGTCCAAAGGGCTCTCTCTCTTTTCACACACACACACACACACACACACACACACACACACACAGCGAGAGTCTCACACACACACACACACACACCACACACACACACACACACACACACACACACACACACAACACCACACACAGCGAGAGTCTCTCTCTCTCTCTCACACGCACGCACGCGTGCGCATGCTCTCTGCCCCCACTCCCCCACTTTCTCTCTCTCTCTCTCTACTCGAGCATGATCGACCAACCAGCAAATCATTCTTTCGGGAAGCCAGCTAGCATACTAACACCCTGAAATCTGTTGTTTAACGCGCACGCACGCACACACCACACGCGCGCGCATACACACACAGAGAGAAATAAGCCAAAAAAACGACTGCAAGGTCTATGCCCTTAGATAATGTCTAGTAGCCTCCCCTCCCCCAAAAAAACAACAACAACAACAACAACACAAAACCAACAACTGCGCAGTCATGTATTATGCTGAATGCGACAAAGTAGAAGAAAACGACTCGGGCGTTAGGTCTTGAACGTTACCTCCATAACACTGCGAACACATCGATGACCCAAGGGGTATAATACATACTAAATAAACTTGTCTTGCAAAATCAATCATCAATCCCCTCCCTATCCCTCTCCCGCTCTCTCACGGCCATTAACCTCACCCACATCTCCCACACCCAGGTTACCAATCCCCCCCCCCCCCCCCCCCCCCCCGCCCCCTCCCTTTACACCGTCTCCACGCCTCCAGCTCCCATTCATTCGGACTGTTCCAGCTGACAGCAACAAACAACAAACCGCCGACCACAGCAGAAGGAAAACAGCGGAACCTTTCCCTTGCATGAGCTATCGCCTGTCTGCAAGAGAAACCAAGCGTAGGCTCATCGCACCATTTTGTGAACTGCCCGCATCATTGCAACGGCAACTCATCCCTTCAACGAAATCCGAGGAGGACCGAGGGATGCATCTTAGGCTTACAAAACATGCCGTGAATCGTTATTCCATCTTTGAGAGAGAGAGACAGACAGACAGAGACAGAGAGAGCTCATACCCATGTCTGTAGGCTTCTTCCTCCTGTGAATGCTGTTTTTTCACTGGTTCTGGTGATCTGCAAATAGACACAAAAGTTGCATTGACGTATTGCCAGTCATTTTGTTACTACAGTACCGCAGATTCTCATGGGGAAGACATCTGGGTGAAATCGTATGCTACACTGGACATGGAGTTTCTACTGTTAAAAGCTATTTTGACCTAACCGTTTCACTGAGCGCAGTACAGCGTTGTCAGTATGTCTTGCACGCCCCTGTCACATGTGAACAGCGTGTGTTTTCGTGAGCACTGTGACTAAGATGCCATAGCAAGTGCTATTATCTGTGCAGCTGTAAACCGTTGGGTGTCTGGTCGCGAATTCTACCGCTTGGACGTGAATCTGATGGGTCCAACGATGCTCTTTCCAGCTAGCTCGAGTGATTCTTTGTCAAACGGCATCCTGACAAGAGGCACCAGTGACGACTTTTCCCTTGTCGATAGTACTTAGCACTGGCAGAGCGCTACCATACCTCGACTCTGCCATCACCACCGTCACAAGTTCCCCTGTGTATGTTTACCTGGCACGAGGCTCCTCAGCAGAACGGTATCCCATTAACGGTCACCACACTGAGCTGTAGACACGTAAGGCACACGGCACACGAAACGCTGGGAAGCTACCAGACATGCAGTCCTCATACAGCCGACACTGGGTGAACCTCAGAACACCAGTTCGTCACATGAGCAGTTCAATCATTCAATCGACTGACAGGTTGGTCCATGCTTTGTCACTGCAGGACTTGTCACTCCAGCCGGGTCCCTCTGCCACAACTGAGGTCAGCGGCGGGGAACGTAGCTCCGGACTGATTCCTCTGTTCCCTTCACCCATCCTCCTGCCTGGCCTGGCGTCCCGCTCTCTTGGCCACTGTCCTCGCCGGGGGCATGGCCACCTCCAGCACCCCCTACCCCCGTCCGTCACTCTTTCCCTTCCGACCCGTCAACAGGTGTTCGGGGGCGGGGTAGTGAAAGACTGGACTACCCAGCAGTGGCCAAGGCAGTTTTTTTTCTGCTTGCATCATTCAAGTGGATTTGATCCAACAATTCCTGGCAGACCGTGATATCATAATCTCTTGAGCCATGAGGCGTATAACGGAGCTGCGTTGGCTGAGCCCTACCTACAATCTTGTGGTCTTCAAAGAAGGAAAGGTCTCCTCTGTAGTTTCTCTCCCTCCTATTTTCCTGTCAGCCACACAGGACGAAGCTGAAGGCTGACGAGACACAGGGCCGGCTGTTACACTAACAATCCTCGTGCGTGCTTTGGACCATGTTCTTCTTCACAGGTGGCAGACACACCATTCTTCACCACAGCCAACCATAACACGACCACACTCCTTGGAGCAGCGTAAAGAGAAAAGTACATACCACCTGATCTTGACGGTTATACGTTCAGATAACCCACAAGCCTCTTCAAAAGGTGACTCCAATGACGTACAGAAGTTGAAGAGTGTTTTGACAGGAATACGGTCTTTGAGGACAGTGGCTCTGAATATCTGTCGCGTCTTCCGATGTTTGTTCCGTTCCCTAGGACGAGAGAGAGAGAGAGAGAGAGAGAGAGAGAGAGAGAGAGTACCGCAACAGAAGCACTACTCACTTCTCCGGAGAGGAGGAGGTGGCTGACTGGTTGGTGCAGGAGTATGAGCGGCGACGGAGGCCTGACTCTTCTGTCTCTCCATGGAGGCCCGGCGCAGGGTGTTGGTGACCACATTCCGCACGGTCACATTGGCTGTCGCCGACTGGAACCTTTGCTTGGGCTCCTGAAGGCAACGTGCGTGTTACGTGTTGGTGCTGACCGTGGACAAGTCAGGGGCAGGCCAGGGGAAAGAGATCCGTGTGTGTGTGTGTGTGTGTTGTGTGTGTGTGTGTGTGTGTGTGTGTATGTGTGTGTGTGTGTGTGAGAGTGAGAGAGAGAGAGAGACTATAAACCGAGGTTCCGTGTGTGAACGCACGCATAGCATCTTGTACACACGTAAAGTCCCATCACCAACTTTCGGAAGAGAAGGCCAGTTTGGACGTTGGTATGGATGACACGTTACACATAGCATGCACTCTGCGTGAGAAATGGGGAAAAAATGCAGGAAAAAAGGAAATTGAGTGAACGACATTGACTGGATGACACGGGAAAACGACTGAATGAAGCGCCAGCTGGCAACTCGTCAGTCGGCACTACCCAGGTAGGCAGCCCGTTGTGTAAACGAGCGCTCAGAGGTTGGTCTCTGGCCGAGAGTAGGCGCTATATAAGTATTCATAATAATAATAATAATAATAATAATAATAATACTTGAGGCCAACATATTTCATTCTAAATGTGTGACTTTGCACACAGATTTTTTCCTTATACCGTCATCTCCTCAATACATTTTTTGCCTACAAGCGTTCTTCAGAATTATCCAACTACGTAAACAGCACATGCTGATCTAAGTATAGCTGATTTTCATTTTGCTTGAACTCTAATGGCTCGGATTAATTCTATTATAGTCAAACTCTCTCTCTCTCTCTCTCTCTCTCTCTCTCTCTCTCTCTCTCTCTCTCCCCCTCCTCTCTCTCTCTCTCTCTCTCTCTCTCTCTCTCTCTCTCTCTCTCACACACACAATCTTACGGATGGATGACAGCTGCACAAGAAATGTATCTCGCGGATGTATTGACCAAAGTACATTTTTCTTGCATTTTTCAGTCTCAGTTCTGCTGGCATAATTTCAAAAGATTGAGCAAACGCTATTCGTTTAATACCAAACTTATTTATCACATTTCTTTAAAATTAAAGATTCGGGGAAAAAAATCTATTTCGCCATATTAATCAATACATAATACATCCCCCCCCCCCCCCGCCCAACCCCCTCCCCCCCCAACCCCCTTTTTTTTTTTATCTCAACGATTCGTGAATTGGAAGAGGAGTTTCAAACTGCATTCGAAGTTTCATCACGTGTCTTTGCTTTAATTTTTTAACACGGATTACATCAATCCTAAAAAATCAAAGTTGCATTTCTTTTCCAAACCACACGATGTTCTTCTCGGAATACAACTACCCCTAAAATCAAACTTGTATTTCACTGAACCACACTGTACATCAGCACAGAATATCATTATCCTGAAAATCTAAATCGCATTATACCAAACCACACATTCTCTATTTCTGTCTCAATTCGTTTGATAAACTATAGCTTCTCCCGAAAACAAAACTTGTTTTATACATTTATTACTGCCTATTCTACGATATATTTTTTTGTTACAAATAATCAATATAAAAAAAAATTGAAACCTAATAGCTAGACAAGATTTTTCCTCTTATGTCGCAACCTCAAGTCATAGTAAAATCAATAAGAGATCGAGATTACGTACTGTTCAGCCACATGACAATGTTGATATTACCACTATACTGTCTCTCCTAAAACGCGCGCGCGCGCGCGTGTGTGTGTGTGTGTGTGTGTGTGTGTGTGTGTGTGTGTTGTGACAGAGAGAGAGAGAGAGAGAGAGAGAGAGAGAGAGAGAGAGAGACTTAAATACTATTAACAGAAGTGGAAACATTAAACGAATGAAAAAGTTACGGCAACACAATGCACTGGACAAGTCTTGTTTACAATCAATACAACATAAGGAGAGCCGATAGATATGTCCCTTTAGTATTCACATCAATTAGATGGAGAATAGGTACAGCAATACACAATACGTGCAGTCCTGGTTATGAAAGTATATCAGTACAATGTTATATTTACATCTTACTTTTAATCGAATTTCACATTTAAAAACTTATAATTCAATCTAGAAATAATTATCAACAGGCCTGTTTTAACATTTTGAAAATAAAATAATCAGAACCACTAAAAACTAATGCATCTCCTCTCTCTCTCTCTCTCTCTCTCTTTTTTTTTTTTTGCGAATGTGAGAGAGAGAGAGAGAGAGAGAGAGAGAGAGAGAGAGAGAGAGAGTGTGTGTGTGTGTGTGTGTGTGTGTGTGTGTGAGTGAGTGAGTGAGTGAGTGAGTGAGTGAGTGAGTGAGTGAGTGAGTGAGTGTGTGTGTGTGTGTGTGTGTGTGTGTGTGTGTTGCGTGTGTGTTCTGCTATTTCTCTGTTGGTTCTCCAATGTACTTTCAGTTCACACTATTGCTACGAATCTGCGAGCTGTGATAAAATCAGGGCGATGAACTGTAGTGTCGATTTAGCCACACAAATCTACACCGTGAACACAACCAACCGCGACCGACGAACAAACTTTACAAACGTTTGTCAGTCAGAATCACCAAATACGTTCTAAACACTATATGAACGTAGACCGTGAGACGTATTTTTCTTACCTTATCCTTCCCCTCCCTCCCAACACACACATCTACAGACAGATGGATTCAGAAACTCATAACCTGAGGTTGAGGAAGGACAGAGACAACACTCAACTGGAGACTGAGAGAGGGAGGGACGGGAAAAGAGGAAGGATGGGAGGGTGGGGAGAGAGAGTGAGAGTGAGAGACAGACAGACAGACAAATTAAACGTTCAGCCTTTAAAAATCCGATTTTGTAGATTCAAGCCAGTGCTATCATCACCAAAATACACACACATTATCTGTGACAGAAGGATCACCAGTACCGGGTTACTTGCCCGACAACTACACAGCTCCGATCAAAAACACCTGTCCATAAATGACAACCGACCGACACACACACCGAGATTTAATCACATGACGGAAAATGTCACTGGGCATCCACATTTCAAAGAAATGAAAGAAAAGTGAAGTAAACAGAAGCACACCAAAAATGCAGGCACAAGGAGAAGAAAAAAATTTGGTAAGACTATATTAAAAGTGATGAAAAACCACCACGAAGAAAACAAAAAGAAAAGGAGGGAAGGACAACAACAAAAGGATCATGGAACGAACAGTCACAAAGCCCACGCTTCAGCATCACCCGTTCGGACAGGACAAAGCAGCAGCACAGCCAAGCGCAGAGCGAAGCGGAACACCTCCCTACGTAGAACTATCTGAAATCGGCCTGACGACACGAAGAGGGTAGGTATGCACAGCGGGAGTGGGGAAAGAGGGGATGGGGGTGGAGTGACGGCGATGGAGAAAAGCATAATGGGAGTGGAGGGCAGCTGAAACAGACCTGGATACACCACAAGCATGGAATCGGTTAAAAACAGTAAGCAAACGGCCAAAAGGCTCCGTGTTCCATGTAGGGCGAAGATCAAGACAGGGGCGCCCAATCCAGGTCTCTTCTTGAACTGAGGAGCATGCATTGCAATATCGCTTCCTCTCGTCAGAATCTTCACCAACACAAATGGTCACTTCAGCGCTGGGACTGATCCGTACTGCTGGGTGTAGCTGCATATTTAGGCGCCGGAGAGAGCTGCCGAAGGGTCATACCACGATGGAAGGAACGTTGGATGGACATCACAAACACATTCTTTAGCTTCTGGCCACAAAAACAACAGCTGTTCATGTGCAATGCACCAAAAATTCATGAGTTTCCTCCGACAATGAAAACATTAACACCAGCTTAAAACAAATGATGATTACTGGTAATCTCAAACACCAGCTGGGCTCTTTTCGAATATAATTAAAACTTGGAATAAATGGATAAACATACAAGGTAATTTCACTGATCAGTCAGTCCTGGGATTCTGTGTGCAGGTGCATAATAATCAAAATCGCAGGAGGTATTATTGTCGAGGGCAACTCGCTCTGGAGGTCCGGTGACTAGGTGGAACTTGGACATAGGCTGTCAAACAAAGCTGGCCTTTTAACCTTTGGCTTCATATGCCCCAAAACAAATCTGATAGCCAACCTAACTTCGCAGACCCAAGCTGGCCTTTTCATCTTTGGCTTCATATGCCCCAAAACAAATCTGATAGCCAACCTAACTTCGTAGACCCAAACACTTTTTCCTCTTAAATATACACATTCGTTTGTCTTCGGATAACTTTTGAAGGAATGGAATTCAACACGTGCTTTACTTTTAATCCATCATTCTGCAAAAAACTTTGCAAACTACAATCCTTTCTTCAATTCTCAAAATGGCTTATTTACGTGCAGTGTCACCAATTTACGTGTCACCTACTTCACGTTATCATCGAAAAAAGGAAGGAAAAATTAAGTCTTTTGCAAAATAAATCCCACGTATATCACAAAAACAATCAGTCGTGTTCTAGATGAGCCGACTTCGAAGACCATAGCAATGAGCGTGCGAGGAAAGGCTGGAGATGTCGCTCTGGGTCAAGCTTGCCTCACAAGTGGGGAACTGAAGGCTGGAGCCTCGATCTCTTCCTTACCGGGTCCCCTGCACTGTGCACATCGATGTTAGCTGCCTACCGTGCAAAAACACTATGTCACGACATCCCCAAATCGGCACTGACAACAGCAAAACGTGGGTAGTGGTCTGGGTGTTCTGGGAGAGACAAATGCAGACAGACAGGATACCGAAGCCAGTTTACGTGGAGGATACCACCCAAGCATATTCACTATCAGGAGGTAAAGACAGAGGGGAAGGGGGAGGGGAAAGGGGGTCATGATCTCACGGCACCTGTCACTCACTCTGTCTCAACAAACCACCGTCTGTCACATACATACAGCACACATTTCTTTCTGGCACGACGGCTGACAACAACAGTTTCTCTCACTGTCCTAGCAACAGTGACAACAGAAACACCACAGACAATCACAACCACTGGGAGGGGGAGGGGTGGGGTGGGGTTGGAGGAAGAGTGGAGGAGACAAGAAGGGAAGGGAGGGGGTGGGGTGGGGTGGGGAACAAGGGGGCACCACCAGAGACTTTTTTTTTACTCACCTCGGTGCTATCTGCGAAAGACGGCCTAGGGATGTACCCAAGACTCGACTGCGACAATTCCGATAGAAAACCTGATTCCTATAAGTCAGGGACAGGAAACAGCATGCACAAAACAAGTGGTCAACAAAATTCAAGGCAGAGGAGAGACGAGCAAGCCTAAGAGACTACAGGACATTATAGATGTGCGGTGTTAGTCTCGTGTCAAAGGCACGGTTACATTTCCCAGGGAGAGAATGTGGACGTTATGGCCTTGTTAGCGGTGTACAGGCAAGCTGTTCTGACTATGTTAGTTCCTGGTTCTGTTCACAGCCCGTTAGATGGAGAAGTTAGAGTGACACAGGCAGTGAGCAGGAATGAAGCAAGTGCTGAAAGCATACATGTACCAGGTTAGGCCGGAATAGAAGGCCGAATGACACGTGCTGTTTTTACACAAGATGTATGTTTCGTAGACTGGTATATATGTTGGTCAGAAAACACATTCTCAAGAATAAGGAAAATAACCGTTGACGGAAGAGGATTTACAAGTGATTACTTCGCCTACACTGCGTAATCTAAAGTATGAGAAGAAACGTGTGTGATATTTTCGCCGTCTTACTTCTATCTGTTATATCTATCTTTTTTTTTCTTTACAGTTTTAATTCTTGGTCTCTTGAAATAACAACGTGTAATGTTATAAGGAGACTGACAGAACAAACTCAAAAAGCGAAACTTTTCGGTAAGATCAGTGTGACAAAAATCCTTTGTTGCTAATACCATGCAACGCAGTAAAGAGAGTTTTGTTTGACCAGAGGAAGAAATGGTGATTATACAGGCGCATGACGCGACTTAAACACATCAAACGGTATCCCCATCATGCACTCTGACAAAAACACGAGATCAGACAGATTTCAAAAGAACTTCCGGCTATCACACAGTTTCCTATGCAACAAGCAGAGACACTCGACTGTTCCCCTCTGATGTCGCAATTAAATTTCTGAGAACGAGCTGAAAACCAATGGAAATTTCGTCAATTAGCAATTCGTCATTACACTCAACCGGATGCTGTTCATGTCCACTGAATTCAAATTCTGGATGGTTTCTGTCTGGTTGTGAACTGGAGATTTCAACAATCCGCTAACTGACGGGTGGAGGAAATCTGATAATCGTCATAGTCATTGCGCTCTGTTCAGTCTACTCATCCTACCCTGTAAATCTGCACGAGTGTTTTAGTCGTTACTGATACACACTGAGTAATCATATGTTGTAACTCAAACTGATACAGTAAACAACTTTCACGTTACAACCTGATAATTACTGCTAATCATCATCAGTTTGGTATTGTCCTCTCCCGCTCTCTCACTGAAGCCAGACACATGCGTTATTTCCCCTTCCTTCCACTGTCAATGGGGTCAGACACTACACGGGTGCGGACAGTTCTACATGAGTTTTTGTGGCGGTCAACTACCACCACCACTCCAACCCACGCCTCCCTTTACACTGACAAGCGGGCGTTCTATCCGCAAACCGGGTTTTCAGTCGAGTTTCATTAGTAGAAAACAGAACAACAATGTGTGTGTGTGTGTGTGTGTGTGGTGTGTGTGTGTGTGTGTGTGCGTGGTGTGTGTGTGCGTGTGTGTGCGTACGCACGCATGTTTGTGCGCTTGTATGTGTCTCTGTGTGTGCGTGTTGCGAGTTTGTTTGTGTATCCTGTGTGTGTGTGTGTGTGTGTGTGTGTGTGTGTGTGTGTGTGTGTTTGTGTGTGTGTTTGTGTGTGTGTGTGTGTGGAGAGAGAGAGAGAGAGAGAGAGAGGAGGGGGGGGAAGAGAGAGAGAGAGAGAGAGAGAGAGAGAGAGAGAGAGAGAGAGAGACAGACAGAGAGAGTGTTTTATTAGAAAAAAGCGCAAGGCTCATCTAAAAAGGAGCATGCATACTTACTAGACTTTTATCAAGACAGTTTACGCATGATCGTAAATCACATACGTTCTTGATGCACATCAAAAGTAAAACGAACCTCATATCATGATCTGTTTTTTATGATCATTGGCAGCAATTTCTTTTTTTTTGTTATTGAGAACTGCGAAACTTCTCTAAATAAGTGTGCGTGGAAGAAAGATATACGGGCGGGGAGATGGGGGATGAATCATAAGCTAAAGAGAGAGAGAGAGAGAGAGAGAGAGAGAGAGAGAGAGAGAGAAGAGGGGGGGGGGGGAGGAGGAGAGAGAGAGAGAGAGAGAGAGAGAGAGAGAGAGAGAGAAGAGAGAGAGAGAGAGAGAGAGAAGACAAAGACAGACAGAGAGACAGAGATTGAGAGGGGAAAGGCAGAGAGGTGGATCAAAGAGAAAGACACTGGGACGGGGATCTCAGGGCTATCAGAAACAAACCTCACCAGGTTAGTCTGGACTGACGCAGTCCGGCTTACGTACTGCACGTAGGAGTAAAAATCAACACCAGCAACAGGATGCTGGTCTCAAAAGAAAGGACGAGGCGGGCGGAGGGGTGGGACGGGGATACAAAAAGCAGGAAAGGAGGGGATGGGGTGGGGTGCGGGGAGGACGATGACGGAGTGAGGGGGGGGGGGGGGGGGGCGCGTGAGATGGGGGGGGGCTTATAGCGGCAAGGCGATCTTAAAAAAAAAAAAAAACCTGACGGGAAATCGACTTCATAACCCACATGCCAGACTAAACTACTTCGCCGTGCAAATTCTACTTTTGTACACTTTAAACAGTGAGATACCGATATGATGTTCTATGAATGACGGGTCAGTGAATAAGTGTAAATAATGAGCTAGCTGCCATAAGCCGGGATATCCACCGCCGACCATTTAAAAAAAAAAGAGAAAAAAAAAGCCAAAACTGGTGGGTTAGTTTGTACAAGAAAAACATCCGTGATCTTGCGGCAATTGTGTTGTGCGTGTTTGTGTGTATGGTGTGTGTGTGGTCTGTGTGCGTGTGTGTGTGCATGCATGTGTGTGTGCACGCGCGCGCGTGTATGTATGTGCATGCGTGACGTTAGAGAGAGAGAGAGAGAGAGAGAGAGAGAGAGAGAGAGAGAGAGGGAGAGAGAGAGAGAGATAGAGTGTCCAGAGTTATGTGTTCTAAGAGTGTATATTGTATGTCATGCGGTTTTAGGAGTCTAGGAGGCTTCCAAGCAGGCTGATGGTGTGTAGTGTGTGTGGTGTGTGTGTGTGTTGTGTGTGATGTGTGTGTGTTAGTCGCATGTGGGTGTGTGTATGTGAGCCATGTGTGTGTGTGTGAGCGTATGTGTGTGTGTGTGTGTGAGCGTATGTGTGTGTGTGTGGTGTGTGTGTGTGTGTGTTGAGAGCGTGTGTGGGTGTGTGTGTGTGTGTGTGTGTGTGTGTGTGTGTGTGTGTGTGTGTGTGCACGCGCGCGCGCTCTGGAGGACGGTGAGCAGGCGAAAGCGATAGAGAGAAAGAGAGAGCGAAAGCGAGACAGAGAGGGAGAAGATTGAGTATGTGCATGTGTGTGCGCGTATTTTGTGTGTGCAGTGTGTGGTACGTGTGTGCAAATTGTGTGTGTGGTGTGCAACGTGTGTGTGTGCAAATGTGTGTGTGTGTGTGTGTGGGTGGTGTGTGTGTGTGCTGCGTGTGGGTGTGTAGTGTGTGTGGTGTGTTTATGTAGGCGTGTATACGTGTGGCCATAAAAAGCATTATTTTTTTTAAGCATCTTTTGATGTAGAATTCTTAGTTTCTGAAATTATCACGAATTGGTGTGTGTGTTGTATCAGTATCTAGTGAATGAGTGAATTGTTGTGTGTGTGATAGTGATGTGTGTGTGTGTGGTGTGTGTGTGTGTGTGTGTGTTGTATGTGTGTGTGTGTGTGGTGTGTGTTGTGTGTGTAGGCCTATGTGTATGTGTGCGCGCGCACGCATGCGCACATCTAACTCATGTGCTCTTATATGAAAGCAAACATTGTTTAAAGCTTTTTCGTATTTAAATTATTCTAAGTATCTAAAGCTACCGTGTGTGTGTGTGTGTGTGTGTGTGTGTGTGTGTGTTGTGTGTGTGTGTGCGTGCGCGTGTGCGGTGTGTGTATGTGCGTGTACTCACGTGTATTCCTGCACGTGTGCCTATATTTGCATTAATTTTGGACTAGGAAATGTTAAATGTTCATTTAACTAACAACAAAACTTAAGATTACAATGGCTATTAAGACAGCTCTAACACACCCACACACTACTTCAATTAGAACAAGCAAGACGTTGCGTTATTAGTCATCTCAATGCATACTACTCATCCAATCGCTAAGCAAGACTTTAATGTTTGGAGACACATCCAACCCTTCACAGTGTTAGTCGCATTTAGACAAATATACACTCATGTCACTGCTAAAAATAAACCATGCATTTAAGAAAAAATGCGTAACAAAAACTACATGGGTACACGGGAGATCGCCGACCTCCACCACACAAGACAATTTTTTTTTCTCCAGTGGAAGTAATGGTTGATTCAGAGTTACTTCCCAGGTACATTTTTTTTCAACAATAGGTCATAAAAAAAAAGATACAATAGTGCATTTTTTAAAACCGCTAGAAGTTTAATGAGACATGTACGGCTTGCTTCATAGTTGACAATTATCAATTCATGAACAGAAACTTCATACTGTTCATGTTTTGTAGAAGACTTTGTGCTGCTGTTGTTGGATGTGTATCAGATCAGAATTTCGCTCTAGATCCACATAAAATGTCAATTTCGTCCCTGGGCCAGAGTACACCATTCCACCAATTTTCATTAAAATCAGTTCCCTAGTTTCTGTCAGACAGACAAATAGGTGTAGATGAAAACATAACGTTCTAGGGATACACAAAAAGACACCTCATGTGTACACTGTCCTGTGTGGGCAATGACACTCAGAAAACCAGAACATTTCATTTTAGTGAACACATTTTATTAACACACTAGTCTCTTAATTTGCAACGCAAACCCCCCCCCACCCCCCCCCCCCCAAAAACATTGCATTAAACTGTTAGTTAATACATTAGTCTTATAATTCAAAACTCCATGGAACAACAAAAAACGTAAACAAAACTAATTAACATATCAATTAATTGAAGTTAAAACTCAATCAACCTACACTACAGCATCAAACTATTTGTAAAGATCAAACGAGAAAAAAAAAGCAAAAGAAAAAACAAAACGCAGTCATAATAAATGCAGGCTAAATTACGAGGAAGAAAAGAAAAAAAGGAAACAAACTGCTGGTATCAGTCAATCGCAAAGGCCTCATAAAACCTCGAGTCCTGTTGTTTACAGCCCAGCAGACCACAAAAGCCACATCAGGGCCGAGACATTCGTTTACCGATTGGACTCCCAACAAGAACAAATATCCCCCACTTGCCCATCCCTACAGCCCTAGCCGTGTTAGCACACAGCCCAGACAATCCTAGCACACGGGTATCACGTGCCCCCTGCCCTATTCTACTTCACATAGAAAACAGAACTGGCACACCTTTTTGATTTCTTGGATAAGGCATATACATGTATACATATCATGGCTTTGAGATTTGCTGTAGGAGAGAGGTTAACTCTGGACTAAAGCACTGGTCAAAGAATCAAGGGGTGGTACTCACCATGGAGGAACTGACGTGCAGGGAAGGACTTCCTGAGCCTCCAAAAAAGCGGGGCAGTGCCACTTCACTTCTCCTCCGTGCCTGGTAAGATACATCACGTGATAAGCAAACTACCGATTCATTTATCAAAGCAACCAGAAAGAAAAGAAACATTCTGGAAGACTCTTTGAACAATCGGGTTTATATTCACATTCTCAACATTATTATTCATACTGTTATTATTTCAATATGTCCTATATTTTTTAATACACAATTTGATGCTTTTTTCCCCCATGAAACCAAAAACACAAACACATGCATGATGAAAACGACGGGGGAATGGGCCGTAGGGGTGGGTGTAAATGCCAGGGTCAGCATGATTCTGAAAATAATAATAAAAGTAATATCAGTAACAATCATGGAAAACATAAGCGCACATATATCATACTCATGTACTGAAATAAAAGTAATATCAGTAATAATCATGGAAAACATAAGCGCACATATATCATACTCATGTACTGAAATAAAAGTAATATCAGTAATAATCATGGAAAACATAAGCGCACATATATCATACACATGTACCACAATAAAAGTAATATCAGTAACAATCATGGAAAACATAAGTGCACATATATCATACTCGTGTACTGAAATAAAAGTAATATCAAAATGACAATAGTGATAGGGAACAAAGCATGGGAAAGGAAGGCCTTGGAGACATGAATGAAAATGTAGAGCTGTTCTGTGACTTTTGTGTCTTCAATGGATTGACAATTGGCGGTAGCTTGTTCCTCACAAGACCATCCACAAAGCTACCTGGGTTTCACCGGACAGCCACACAGAAACCCAGATTGACCACATTTGTATCAGCAACAGCTTTAGGAGGTCACTACTGGATGTCAGAGCAATGAGAGGGGCAGGTGTTGGATCGGACCATCACCTTGTTGTGGGGAAGTTCAAGTTCAAGCTGAAGAGACATGTCAGGAAGATCAACAAGCCAGGAACAGATTCAACGTGGACATGCTAAAAGACCTGCAGACAAAAGACAGCTTCAATGTGGAACTTTCCAACAGATTTGACACATTAGCATCCCTTGTCGATGAAGATTCCTCAGTAGAACAGCTCTGGGAACAATCAAAGGCAGTGCTTAGTGAAACATGTGAAAAGATTCTGGGAAGGAAGACAAGAGTCCACAAGCCCTGGATGTCAGCAGAGGACACTGAGGAAAGTGAAAGAGAGAAAAGATAGGGAAGCAACAGTCAACATAAGCAAGACCAGAGCAAGTATGGCAGAGGCACAGAAACTGCCCACAGAAGCAAACAAAGAAGTGAAGAGAAGCATAAGACAAGAAAATGAAACTATGCGGAGAACCTGGCAGAAGAAGCAGAAAAAGCAGCCGGACAGAAGAACATGAAGGAGCTGTACGACATAACACGGAAGTTAGCAGGGAGTCGACGAGTGACAGAGGCACCTGTGAAGGACAAAGACGGGAACACGCTCACCAACCCAGATGCCCAGTTGCACCGCTGGAAATAACACTTCCAGGAGCTCCTCAACCGGCCAGCACCACCAGACCCACCAGACATACCACCCTCCGAGACACCAATAGACATCCAACACCAACCCCCCTACCAAGGAAGAGATCCGAAGGCCATCCGACACCTCAAGAACAACAAAGCACCAGGCCCCGACAATATCCCACCAGAAGCAATCAAGACTGGCAGCGAAGCAACCATCAATATGCTTCATGAACTCTTCAAGAAAGTTTGGGAGACCGAAGAACTACCCCTAGACTGGAAGCACGGATACCTTATTAAGCTCCCTAAGAAAGGAAACCTAAAGGAGTGCAAAAACTGGAGAGGCATTACACTGCTCAGCATCCCCGGAAGGTCTTCAACAGAATCATCCTCGAGCGGCTGAAGGACAACATCGACAAGAGGCTGAGAAAAGAACAGGCTGGATTCCGCAGTGAAAGGTCGTGCACAGACCAGATAGCTGCTCTCCGTATCATCATAGAGCAGTCACTGGAATGGAACTCGCCCCTGTATGTCACCTTCGTCGACTTTAAGAAGGCCTTTGATAGCATCGACAGACCAACCCTCTGGAAGCTTCCTTCCCACCATGGCGTACCATTCATAAACCTCATCCGAGCAGCATATGAACCATCAACATGCCAAGTGGTACACGGTGGATCCCTGACGGAACCCTTTGACATCTTGAGCGGCGTTCGTCAGGGCTGCCTACTCTCACCGTTCCTGTTCCTGATTGCCATCGACTGGATCATGGAAAGAACAATACAAGACCAACAACGAGGCGTCCAGTGGACCCTGACCTCCCAGCTGGAAGACATTGACATTGCCGATGATGTTGCCCTCCTGTCCAACCGTCACAGCCACATGCAGGAGAAAACCGCTGCCCTGGACAGTACTGCCGCACGGACAGGACTGAAGACCAGTAAGGCAAAAACCAGGGTGATGAGGATCAATGAGGCCAACCACAACAATATTGTACTCGACGGAGAAGACCTAGAGAACGTCGACAGCTTCACATACCTCAGCAGCATTGTCAGCAAGGACGGGGGCACAGACAAAGACATCCAAACAAGAATAGGCAAGGCATCCGCAGCTTTCAAGATGCTCCGACCTGTCTGGACCTCACATACCATCTCTGCAAAAACCAAGATCCGCATCTTCAACACAAATGTGAAGTCTGTGCTTCTCTATGCCTGTGAAACGTGGCGCACCACCAAGTCATCGACACACCGCCTGCAGACCTTTGTGAACATATGCTTGAGGTACATCTATCGCATCAGGTGGCAGGACATGGTCACAAACGAAGACTTGTGGAGAAGAGCCGGAGAAGAGCCCATTGAAGATCAAATTAAGCGCAGGAAGTGGGGCTGGCTTGGCCATTCCCTCAGAAAACCAGCAGCCAGCGTTGTCCGCCATGCCTTGCGATGGAACCCACAGGGAAGACGCAAGAGAGGCCGACCACGCACCACCTGGAGAAGATCAACGGAGGCGGAGACAACTCGATTGGGCTATTCCTGGGCCAGCTGGAAGTTGCCGCCCGGGACAGGCAGAGATGGAAAAGGCTCGTGGATGACCTATGCTCCACTAGGAGCCAACGGGAATAAGTCAAAGTCAAGTAACAATCATGGAAAACATATGCGCACATATATCATACTCATGTACTGAAATAAAAGTAATATCAGTAATAATCATGGAAAACATAAGCGCACATATATCATACTCATGTACTAAAATAAAAGTAATATCATAATATTCATGGAAAACTAAGTGCACATATATCATATACCGCAATAAAAGTAATATCAGTAACAATCATGGAAAACATAAGCGCACATATATCATACACATGTACTGCGAAACAGGTTTTGAAGCATTCCACTCTATTGTGAAGTTGCACACATTGTCATTAATATTTGCATTGTATTGTTCTACCTTATACCTAGCATTCACCTGTCTCTGAAAAACAATTATGTTTGGTCCGTATTTTTCTATTGCAAATTTACACACACACACACACACACACACACACACACATATATATATATATATAATATATATATATAATATATATATATAATATATATATATATATATATATATATATACATACACACACACACACACATGTGTCTTGCTGTGATGTTCTCTAAAGATGCAGAAGCTAAAGACATAATCAACGCCTGTCAGGGAAGAATTCTTAACACCTGGTGGCCTTACAAAAAAATCAGCAATGAGGAATAACGGCAAAGTGCAAGACTGGAGCTATTCACTGCACAGCTCCTTAGGAGAAGTAGGGGGTGGATGAGACACGCCGTTCAGAAGCCAGCACCCCAGCACTACCCGTCAGGCTCCAACTAGGAACCCAGAGAGTTCACAGAGGGGAGGGGGTGGGGACCCAGAAACAGCTAGAGGGAGAGAGAGAAAAAAAAAAAAAAAGCACCGAGCGAGAACTGATGATAAAGGGAACAAAAGGGACAGAGATAGAAAGGACAGCCTTGAGTCGAATACACCGGAGGAATATCATTTAGGGGCGAAGCGTTTTGCAGAAGAGCATGTCGGTGCACAGTGAAAGACATTCTCCTCTCTCCTCCCTCATTCCCCTCACAAACGCGCACGCGCGCGTGCGTGCGTGCGTGCGTGTGTGTGTGTGTGTGTGTGTGTGTGTGTGTTGTGGTGTGGTGTGGTGTGGTGTGTGTGCGTGTGTGTGTGTGTGAGAGAGAGAGAGAGAGAGAGAGAGAGAGAGAGAGAGAGAGAGAGAGAGAGAGAGAGAGAGAGAGACTCAAGACTCAAGACTCAAGAACTTTATTACTCAAGGATAGAGATTTTAGGCAGTGCCTATTCTTCCAATCTGTCCTTGCTATTCTACAACATTCAACTAAACAAACTGCACATATTAATATGACAGAAACAATGGAAAAAAAAAAAAAAAAAAAATATATATATATATATATATATATATATATATATAGCAACATTATAATATTAACAATAACAATAGTAATAAGAATAATAATTATTAAAAAAAAAAAAAAAAAAAAAAAAAAAAATCCATTACAAAATTACACAAACACAGTCAAACACATACGCTCGCGCGCTCACATGCATGCACACGCCCACACATGCACGCACGCATGCGCAACCCACATCCACCACACACACCACACACACACACACACACACACACACACACACACACAATTTTCATTAGATAATATAGAGGCAAGCATAAAAGTAGGGCGTTGAGAACGTAGAT
>CM031607.1:19241937-19259437 GCA_018398815.1 Conus ventricosus
AAACCCAAAAAATAAAAAATCAATGTTAAGTCCGTTGCTTTCTCAAAAAATGCCCTGTGAATCGTTTTTGGTTCACCACCAAGTCATCGACACACGCCGCAGACCTTGTGAAAGATCTTGAGTACATCATCGCATCAGGTGCAGGACATGGTCACAAACGAAACTTGGGGAGAAACCCGGGACAAGAGCCCATTGAAGATCAATTAAGCGCAGAAGGGGCTGGCTGGCATTCCCTCAGAAAACCAGCAGCCAGCGTGTCCGCCATGCCTTGCGATGGAACCCACGGGGAGACGCAAGAGAGGCCGACCACGCACCACCTGGAAGACAACGGAGGGGGAGACAACTCGATTGGGCTATTCCTGGGGCCAGCTGGAAGTTGCCGCCCGGGACAGGCAGAGATGGAAAAGGGCTCGTGGATGACCTATGCTCCACTAGGAGCCAACGGGAATAAGTCAAAGTCAAGTAACAATCATGGAAAACATATGCGCACATATATCATACTCATGTACTGAAATAAAAGTAATATCATAATAAATCATCGAAAACTAAGCGCACATATATCATACTCATGTACTAAAATAAAAGAAATATCAGTAATATTCATGGAAAACATAAGTGCACATATATCATATACGCAATAAAAGTAATATCAGTAACAATAAAGGGAAAACATAAGCGCACATATATCATACACATGTACTGCGAAACAGGTTTTGAAGCATTCCACTCTATTGTGAAGTTGCACACATTGTCATTAATATTTGCATTGTATTGTTCTACCTTATACCTAGCATTCACCTGTCTCTGAAAAACAATTATTTTTTGGTCCGTATTTTTTCTATTGCAAATTTACACACACACACACACACTATATATATATATATAATTATATATATATATATAATTATATATATTATATAGATAGAAATATATACATACACACACACACACACATGTGTCTTGCTGTAAAGTTCTCTAAAGATGCAGAAGCTAAAGACATAAATAAACGCCTGTCGGGGAAGAATTCTTAACACCTGGTGGCCTTACAAAAAAATAAAGCAATGGGGAATAAGGGCAAAGTGCAAGACGGGAGCTATTCACTGCACAGCTCCTTAGGAGAAGTGGGGGGTGGATAAACACGCCGTTCAGAAGCCAGCACCCCACACTACCCGTCAGGCTCCAACTAGAACCCAAGAGTTCACAGAGGGGAGGGGGTGGGGGACCCAGAAACACCCTAGAGGGAGAGAGAGAGAGAGAAAAAAAAGCACCGAGCGAGAACTGATGATAAAAGGGAAACGAAAGGGACAGAGATAGAAAGGACAGCCTTGAGTCGAATACACCGAGGAATATCATTTAGGGGCGAAGCGTTTTGCAGAAGAGCATGTCGGTGCACAGTGAAAGACATTCTCCCTCTTTTCCTCCCTCATTCCCCTCACAAACGCGCACGCGCGCACGCGCGCGTGCGTGCGTGCGTGCGTGCGTGTGTGTGTGTGTGGGGTGTGTGTTGTGTGTGGGTGTGTGTGTTGGGGTGTGGTGTGGTGTGGTGTGTGTGCGTGTGGTGTGTGTGTGTGAGAGAGAGAGAGAGACAGAGAGAGAGAGAGGGGAGAGAAGAGACAGATAGAGACAGACAGAAGACAGACAGAGACAGAGGACAGGGGCGCAGAGAGAGAGAGAGAGAGAGAGAGAGAGAGACGGACAGACCACGGAGGAGGAGGGAAGGAAAAGTGGGAGGGAAAGAAAGGGATGAAAACACCAATGTCAAGGATGCCGATCATAATGCGCTGTAAGCAACGTTCGTCGGAATGTGACATTTTTTTAGGTTCCCCACAGCGTATGAGTCAGTCACGGCTCTGAAAGCTGTGGGCGTATTGTCCTTGTGCTTCACATCATCTCTGCACTAGCGCTTCTTGTTTGCATGCCCGGGGATGGGGCCCTTGAGATTGTGGGAACGTATAGACATGATCTGCGGGACAGAGGAGGGGGAGCGTGCAAGTGTTTTCCAGTGTGTGTGTGTGTGTGGTGTGAGTGTGTGTGTGTGTAAAGGGGGTGTGGTGGGGAGGAATGGAAGGGCAAGTAGCAGTAGAAGGCGGCATGTGTGTGTGTGTGTGTGTGTTGTGTGTTGTGTGTGGGGTGTGTGTGTGCGTGTGTGTGTGTGTGTGTGTGGTACGACGCGCGCATGTGTATGTGCATGGCCTGCGTTGTGTTTAAATGGGGCTAACGTTTGGCTGCGTGACGACGAAAAAAGGGTTTCTCTGTAAGTTATTTCAAACATGTCCCAAAAACGAGAGGGGGGAAATGAAGACGACTTTTTTACGTTCAGACAACAAAAACGCATATACACACGCACACAGGCGTGCGCGCGCGCGCGCCCCACACACACACACACACACACACACACACACACACACACACAATTGGGGAAAACGCCCAGCACACACACTAATGCACACACATGTATGTCTTCGTTATCAGATACACAGAAGAACAAAAAAAAGAAAAAGAAGAACAAAGAAATAATTTACTATACTACATGCGTTTTAAATTTAAATTTTTTCAATGTACTACTTTAACAAAAATAAGAAATGACTCACTGTCCGTGGAATTGCTACAATGCAGCGCACACTGAAGCTGATCTTCGATCTGAACAAAGGGGGTAAAGTACACAGATTTCCACTAAGGTCATAGTCAAGACAGGGGTGCAACATGACGAAAACACCCCAAGATTTCATTTATAACACAGTCAACGGAAAACGTAACCAACATTAGTAAAGAATACCGAGATATCATTTTTGGAAAAAGTAGAAAAAATATGGGGAAAATTCATAGATTATATTTAATACGTAGAACAGAAAGTGAGCAACACTGGTGGAAAATACACAGGTTGCGTTTATGACATAGTCCAAAATACAAATTGGGAAGCTGTGGTGAAAATACACAGACATCATTTAGGACATCTTTCATATTGAACAGAGAAATAGCGTAAAATACATAGGTTTCATTTAGGACTTTGTCAAAATGTTCTCCGTTTGAACCACACACACACACACACACACACACACACACACACACATACTGACATCGCTTTTACAGTCAGTCCCAATTTTTGGTGGGTCTACCGTTTTGATGGTCAAGGGGCGAGATAAAGTGCGAGATGGCGTATGAAATATTACGTATACGACGCATGCTCGCCCACCCCCTCCGCACCTTATTCGTGTTACGTCCGTTTATGTGTCAATCATTCTGTCTGCTGCAAATCCAATATAACGAAAGATAGTGGTGAAAATATACAGGTTTTCATTCTCATATATGAAAAGATAAACAGACTTATCATACATGACACCAAAGGGGAAAATGAAGTAGCCTAAAAGTACGCAGATTTCATTCTGAGACATAGTGAAGACATACGGAACAGACTGACGTGCTAATAAACAGAAGATAGCAGCTTGAATAGACTTAAAAATGAAACCATGTTCACATCTTTCAAATATTAAACAGAAGCCGTATAATTTCACCTTATTCAAATTCATCCCATTTAAATTCATACTTTTGGATACTCACAGAATTGAAAGACGCGCACGCATGCACGCACGTACACACACACAACACACACACACACACACACACACACACACACAGAGTGGATCATGATCGTACAGTGTGAAACCACCCTTCTAATTCTACCTATTTGCAACAGTGTATCTGGATTTTATTTGGTTGCGGCAGACGCAAAATAGAAACGTTTGAAACATCACAATCACCAATGGTTAAGTTTACTGACACAGTCCCTATCTATGATGTCCAATGGGATACAACAATGACGATGAAGTTCCACCATGTTTGGTCTAATTACATGATAGGGACGGCCGATTTTTGTTTTTTTGCCACTGACCATCAGCTAGAGAGGCAAGAAGTTGTAGGTCTCGTTTGTGTATAATGTTTTGTGGTGCCTGCGTTTTTTTTCCGTCTGCATTCTTGCCATCAAGACAGCCATGCATGGTTCCTTTCCAGCTTCTGTCTTGCTTTGAGAAAATGCTGCCCCCGTTCCGGAACCCAGAAGAATGAAATCATGATGAGGATTTGAGATTCTTGGACTGTATTAAACCCGCTCCATTTACCTACACTATCGCTGTACATAGTAGTACAGACATGAATCACGTGAATGGAAAGAGAAAGCAAGGTTACCTCCGATGCTGCAATGTGTCCCGCTGAAGTTGGTTCCCTATTTGTCGGGAAGAATTGACAACGCTCCTGAAACAAAAAGAAAAACATGATCACACACACACCACGACACACACACACACAACACACTCCTCTCTCTCTCTCCTCTCACACACACACGACACACCCACACTGTCCTCTCTCATACACTCACAAACCACCTTCATACAGATTGTCACAACTGTCCAATCATAAGTGGAAAAACCTAAAGACAACATGGCACGTTCAACTCCGTCCACTGCAACCCACCTCTCCCTCTCTTTCTTTCTCTCCCAATAATCTTTGGCGACTGTTATAAAAACCCTAAACAAATTATCCAGACATTTAAAGGCAACAGTCGCCTCGACTCACACCGCAGAATGGATGCATATTCACTCACGCATCGGTCGTCAAATCCACTTTCAACGGGTCAGCAACCGAACCTCTACACCAGTCTGCATTTAATAAAGTTCTTCTTCCCCTTCCCTCCTTCCGTTTCTCTACTCCACTCACGAAGACCCCGCACGGGAGGGGGGGGGGGGATTTGTTATTTTAGGCATTGCCCCTCCTATAGACAGTTGCAAGTTAAATTACAATCGTGTTAGCACCGATCCAAACTGTTTGCAAACGTTGATTCAGAAAAGTATTTCATGATTCGAAAAAATTATCGCAACCTGAATGCTTTAAACAAATAATTTTGACAATTTCGAACAGTTTGCATCCCGCGTACATGAAGAGAGACAGAGACAAGACACACAACAGAGAAGACAGACAAAGAGAGGAAGAAGTCACCACCTGGCCTCCTTCCACTTCGCTCATGTTCGGTGGAGCGCAGTCTCCTGATGTTCTCGGTGTTAGTGATCACTCACTCCATGGCAAGACACATTCTTTTTTCCTGCAGACAGAGGAGTCCCGGTCAACGTCTTCAGCAAGCTGGAAAAACTTAATTTTGTAAGCTAGGGAAAACTGGACCGTACGCGTGCATTGACATGCATGTACAACCGTGGTGTGTGTGCGTGTGTGTGTGTGTTGTGTGTGTGTGTGTGGGGAGCGAGGGTCAGAAAGGGAAGGAGATCGGTGGGGGATGAGGGGGGTTGGAAACGCGTGTAGGCGGCTGCGTGTATGTACGCGCTTGTGTGTGCGTACGTGTGTGTCCAGGTCTATATGTGAGTACTCGTGCAGTGCACAAGACTGAGCTCGAGTGTGTATGAATAGAGCCAGGCTATCTGTCTTAGTAAAATTTTTCATTTCCCTCGTCTCACAACCTTATATCATTACTGACAGTACCTTTTACATCAAGGGCATTTTACTATCCACGCATTCGCCTATGCAACGGGCTACCTACCAGAGTAAAGTCCAGTGAAGATTTGCTGCTAGGCAACACGTGTCATTCGTTTCCCCCAACTTCATTCATTTGCATGTCAAGTCTTTCTTTTTCTCTCTTCCCTCGACTGTTTCACTGGGGATGTTATGCTCTTTTTGTGTCACCGATTGACCCAAACCCGGTCTTCTCTTTCAAACGACGAGTAGGATTATACAAGTGCAGAGATGTTATACAAGTGGCCCACTCGAATGAAACTTGGGTTTACAATCTCATGTGAAGGACTTTTCGGAATAAATCAGAAATTAAATACTGATGATGAGCGCATCTCTGTTTCAGTGTGTGTGTGTGTGTGTGTGTGTGAGTGTGTGTGTGTGTGTTTGTGGGTGTGCGGTGTGTGTGTAATTGTGGTGTGGTAATTGTGTGTGTGTGGTGTGTGTGTGTGTGTGTGGGTGTGTGTGGGTGTGTTTGTGTGAGGGGTGGGGGGGTGCGCCACGTAAAGTTTCATGTACGTGTGTGCGCGCGCAGGCCCCTTTGTGCTCAGTTGTGTGGTGTTGTGTTGTGTGTGTGTGTGTGTGTGTGTGTGTGGTGTGTGTGTGTAACTGTGGTTTCTAACACAGTAATTCAGTACCTAATTCACTTTTCAGTACCACAGCAGTCATTCATTTAGCAGCAAATGAACAAATTGAAGGTGTCTACAGTTAATCGGTAACAAACAAACTACCAAAGGGACCAAACGACCGACTGCCCCACCAATCAAAAAACGCATGATGAACAGACTAACAGACTGAAAGACGAGCAGTCACACAGCTGTCCAAGCAACCAATTCAGCATAAGCGCCCGTTTTGGTTTCCTCGGTAACATTGTTGCGATTTTTTTTCCTTTCTGTTGTCTTGTCGGTGGTATCAATACCACGCCGCTCATTCCAGATGCAAAGTCCTCCTAGGACGTCCTGTCGCGTCTTAACAACGCGCAGTTCACAAAGTGCAATCAGTTGTCAGGTCGTCCATAACGCTACCCAGACTGCTGACAAACTCCAATGGTGATTTATGATACTCCTCTGTGGAATGCTGGAGATGGACGGTGGCGGACGTTGTGGTTCGGAGGAATCCGTCTAAGCGGCGCGGCAGCACTGCCAATGAGAGGCGAGGAAATAGGCAAGACGACGGTTGGGGGTGGGGATATGCCCACTCACGCATTCTCTGCAAGTGAGCTGTTACTGTCGTCAGTAAGGAAGGTGGTGTTCTGCATATGGTGGATCTGAACACGTATCAATGGACACAAAAACAGCGACCGGCAGCGGCAGCGTTTCCTCCGGTGGGGTGCGTCATGACGACCCGATACTAATTTCTCTGTGGACTGTTACAGAGCGAACTTGGGTGGGGCTGTGTATGTGCACCTTCTCCTCACACCCCTCTTATTTTTTTTTCTACACCAATCAATCGGATCCCACTTCATGTTTTATGTTCTGTCTGCCGTGTTGTTGGTGACACTATCCCAAAACCTTACAGTGTCCTAAAGATCTGAACCGTGTGGAGACCAGCCATTAATTATTTCAGAATGTATGTGGATGCCTAGAACCTCACCAATCTGTACAGGCCTAAATACTTCTGCTCGGCTGGACAACTTGGCTACAGTATTTCAGGATGTCTAGATGATGCCAAATACTTCGCCTGCTGTACAGCCCTAAAGACTTCAACTCGGACTGGAGACCCCAACCAATGATTATTCCAGAATGTCCACTTGGTCCCGATTACCTCAACAGCTATTCAACCCCGATGACCTCAGCCCAGCTGAAGACCCTAATCTACCAATTATTCCAGAACGTCAAGGTGAAGAATAATACCGTAACTGCTGCTCTGCGTCAAAAAGCTCAACCTGATTGGAGACCCTGGCCACCGAATGTTCCCCAATATCCAGGTAATCACTAATGCCTCACCTGCTGCACTGCCCAAAGACTTCAGCCCGGCTGGAGACCCTGGCCACCGAGTGCTCCAGAATGTCAAGGTGACGTTGGATTCTGCCGATCACCCCTGCACCTGCTCGTCTAGACATATCTGCTTCAGCACCTGGATCACAGACACGCACGCAAACACACACACATGGGCACAACGCACACACGTATATACATACATACAACAATGATTTGAGTTTGTTAACTTCACTTGCGCTATAAAACTTTAAACAAAAACCTAAATAAAAGGGATAGAAGAAGGCGGAGGACGGGGTGAATATTCTTTATTTCATTTTAGACGTGGTATTCGTATTTCAAGACGGTAAATTCGCAGAAAAATGCTTTTTACAGTTGCATCGTACTTCTATTAATTAAACTGCGTTGGGCTGTGTGCCAAAGCGTGGGTCTCCGTACCATCCGACAGAACTGGGGGAACCTGGTAAACTGTTCTTGAATGTGTTCCCCGTATGATTCCCCAAGCAGTTAAAGGAGAAAAAGCAACAACAAAAATCTATGTTCACAGCGCACTGCAAGATTTGTAATACAGAAGTTCTGCCTATCCACAAACGAGTCCTCAATCTACACCCCTCTAGTAAAAAATCAGATTAAGAGAGGTTCGCTCGCGCATCGTTACAATGCCAAACAAATTCCTCCCCAAAGCTGCTGTTTTCCAGTCAGTTGTCCCCAGAAAAGCGGTCTTATCTGGTAGTCAATGCCAGCGATTGAGTGAAAACTCCAGATCCCCAGGAAAACTTTTAACAAATGACTTCAGCTTTTGGGGAAAAAGACAATCTAGAACCACAGGACTTGATGCAAGCTCATCTCAACAGGGAATGCCACCGCTGAACGACAGTGAACATCGGCTACCAAGAAAAGCATCTTTAGAAAAGCAGTGACGCATGCACCAGTAGCTTAGACCCCATCCAGTGACCCATCTACGGGAGGCATGTCAGTGTCAGCACCAATCAATCGCCTCCAGACACCATAATCATGACCGCGCAGTTTTTGCGATGTCCATGGTCATTTTTGTCCGCGAAAGACACAGATCACCTTAAAACTGTCCTGCGGAGTCACCAAAGAAAGAAACAAACGAAAACAAAAACAAAACAAAACAAAAAATACATACGAAAAAAAAAGAAAAACCCCGAGAAGAAAAATGTCAAGCACGAGGAAATAAGCTAAAAGGGAGACAAGTGACAACAGTCACTGGATCCGGCCACTGATCTGAATCCTCATCACGGATCTGCAGTTAAATTTTGATCAGTTCGTCCATGAGCCCCAATCCTGTCCTTCCACTAAGTTTCGTTCAAATCGGTGTCGTAGTTTTTGCTTAAGGTTGCTCACAGATACACACTCAAACCAACTGACGGAAGCAAAAACATAGCCGCTTGGCGGAGGTCAAAGGAACAGTGGCAACATTACACTACCAAAGTCATCTACCACATCACTGAACTAAGGTAAAGTACACATATGAGCTTTCTTAACATAAACAAGATTGGTCATACTGCATCCCGTGCAAACTCTCGATCCACGGATTTGGCTGTCGTTCCGCTTCCCCTTCCCAAGCGAACACGTTATCTGCTTCATTGAAACTATTTGTGTCTGCAATTTGGTAAAGGGCATATTGTCTGGAACAACATGTTGTAATTGCAGAAATATGAAAACAGCACTCAGTGGTTACCTCCACGGCATCCCTCAAGCCTTGCAGCTCTTTGTCGATGTTCTGTTCGGCGATGTCACGTGATCTTTCCTGGATGCCCAAGCGTTTGTCCAGAGTCAGGCGGTCAGTCTTGAAGGCCAGCGCCAGACTGTTGAACCGACTCTGAAAACGCACAACAGCATTAAAAGCGGCACTACTGCCTGTGAGTGTGACGGGCAGGTGAATGTGAGATGACGTGTATGGGTTGAAGTTGGATAGGGTGCGCGTGTGACTTTTCCTTTTTAGCACGCGCATGTTCACTTGCGCGTCACATGCGCTATTTCAAAGATCACGTGCGATTAAATCACAACTATCCGTTCATCTTCAAGAAGGATGCTCTGAATATTTTTCCTTTTTTTCTATTTTTATCCATTTATTTATTTTCATTTAGAGGAGAGGAGGAGGAGAGAGAGAGAGGAGAGAGAGAGAGAGGAGAGAGAGAGAGAGAGAGAGAGGCTGACAGAAACAGACTAAGAGACAGAGACACAGGACAGAGAAGAGAAGCAGGGCGAGTGAAGGGGATAATAATTACCTCTAGTGTTTATCTGGTAGCTGGTCCACGCTGAAAAACAAAACAAAACAAATAAATAATATATAACAATAATGCAAACATGTACACATGAGCGAGAAAGAGAGGACAGACAGGCAGACAGACAGTGAAAAAAAAGACTTCGAGAGAGAAGAGAGAGAGAGAGAGAGAGAGAGAGAGAGAGAGAGAGAGAGAGAGGAGAGAATGAATAATCGAGTAGGGGTTGAGTGGGATGGTGGAGTATGGGATGATAGTTAAAAAATCGAGAATGGAAGTGTAACGGAGGGGCAACGAGTGGGAAGAGAGATTATTTCACTCAATCGAGCAACCAAGTATGAACACGTAGGTGAAGGCGCATGTGGGGAGGAGGAAGGAAGGGTGAGGGGAAGAGTGTGGGAATCAATCAATCCAGGAAGCGATTGTTGTGCACGGACAATGGGCGCATACACGTGTTTGTGTATGTGAGCGCGCACGAGACACACACACACACAACACACACACAACACAGAGAGAAGACTTCGAAGAGAGAGAGAGAGAGGGTCTAGTCTAATATCACCATTGTTGTGAACCGACTTAAATTAATCAATCAAATCAAATCAACAGAAGAGAGAGAGAGAGGAGAGAGAGAGGAGAGAGAGAGGGGGAGAGAGAGAGAGAGAGGTGTGGTGTGTGTGTGTGTGTGTGTGTGTGTGTGTGTGTGTGTGTGTGTGTGGGGTGTGTGTGTGTGCATGCGAGCGTGCGCTCGCGCGTGTGTGTGTGTGTCCCCGCACGCGCGCACCTTCACACCGGAGTGTACAACTTTAAATAAAAAGACAGACCCACATCCAAACGAGATTTTGATGAATACAGTTTGCTACATTAGCCTATTTACGCTAATTTTCTAATGGTAGTCATCCATGACAAGAGCAGGTAGAAACATCAGAAAAGTAAAGAAACCGACAAGAAAAGTCGCAGACATACATTTCTTACCGTGTGTTGCCTTTCAAGGCCCTAACCACCTCCGATGTGAACGGCATGACAGGAACTACTCTTTCTATCCACCACCGTGCACCACTACACACCATCAAACAGATTGTCATCAAAACGGCTCAGTTGTTGTCTGACTGACTCAATGACTGAAACCAATTTATTGTCAGATAAACTCGTAGTTGTAATGACATTTCAGAAAACATTGTGAAAAGAATGTCAACATTTTTTTTTTAAAGAAAAGGAACATAATCCCCCCCCCCCCCCCCCCCCCCCCCCCCACATACTAGTAGTTCGCGCGCGCACACACACACACACATATGCGCGCGCGCATACACACATACATACAACACGTGCGCCGCCGACCCCCCCCCCCCCCCCCCCCCCCCCGACATAATTAAAAAAAAAAAACTGGAAACCGCCTTCTACCCATTATATTCGGTCTTTTTATCCCCTCAAGTACTTCTTCCTTCCCCCGTGCCCCTCCCCCCCTCTCTCTCTCTCTCTCTTCCCTCTAACACAGTGTTGTCCCCCTTGAGTCCTATCCTTACTTTCATCCTCCGTTTGCAAGGTCATCTCTTCAACACTTCAATCAAAGCAATTAACATACAATCGGAATATTTCTACACACACACACACACACACACACACACACACACACACACACACTATGGGCCCATATACACTGGTATGCAGAAACATCAATTCTATGTGGCCACATGTAAATGCAATACAAGAGAGTCTAAGATCGTTTAGACTATGGAGCTGGCTGACATATTACTCGCAAGACCTTATGGGTGTATGTGGCATGGGTAAGGGGGAGAATGGAGACGAAGGGGAAGTCAGGGGCAATTAAAAGGCCGTGCTCTACGTGCAAAGTAGACGCCGAACCATGCTGACATGGTATATACCTAGAATAGAAATTTTCTGTTTTCAAACATTCACGAATTGGGAGGGTGGGGGGGTCTGTTCGGGAGAGAGGCGGTGGTGGTGAAGGTGTTAAAATATCTTCCCAGTGGATGAGATGTAATAAAATAAAACAGCCAACAGTGCCAGACTCCATCAGCCTCGTAACCGGGATTGAATACACTAGACACAGTCAGCGAAAGGTTTAACAGACTTTAAAGGTCTACTTTAGAGGTTTTCGATAATTGGTCAGCTTATGCAGAAATATGAAATGTTTGATAAATTGGTAAAATGAACATCCGATTCGCTCCCGATCGCACGAAATCGATCCGCAAAAGTGGGCATTTTCACCTGTAATCAAGAAAACGGGAGGTAATAAACTAAATTTTGGCATGGCTTAACCGCTCTTGGATATGACGTCACATGAGTGTCGGCGACGGCGACAGAAAGCGATCCTGATGGTTCTTGCACATCTCGCTCGGCATTTAATTGATCATGTAAAAGCAGTGACTATGATTGCGACAGCCAATGTGACTCTGGGGATGTTTCTGCAAGGCCTTTGCCTTGTCAGTTTGAACGCTAAGTTCTTTTTACCACGTCAGTTCCAGCTGGACCACGGAAACGAGCTATTCAGTTCCAGCTGGACGCCCGAATACAGCATTCCGAAGGCGTACGGACTTTACCGAAGTCTCGAGGGAGGCTACCGACTGACTTCTTGATGCAATCACGCGTGGACGGCGAGCGGAGATTCTCCTTCCTCAAGCCTTAATGCGTTCATTCAATTTAACACGTGTGATCTGTCCATAGATAAGAACAGAATAAACGTGCGACTATCGTACTCATCTGTACGAGCTCACCACCACTCCGCCTTCAAAGTATACGCGCACAATGCAGACGAAGTTTTTGATCCACTCGAACGGGCTCGGCAATTGTCGGAATAGGCCTAGCTCGTTTCCGTGGTCCAGCTGGAACTGACGTGGTTATAAAAGAACTTAGCGGCCGGCATGTTTGCACGAACCGCATCCACTTCTTTCGAGTATCTGGATCAGATGGAAATGTGTGCAAAGAATATTTGTCTCCTGATGAGCTGCTGCACTCGCCTACAGCACAATATCTGCCACCCCCTCGAGACTTTTTATTTAGGCTGTGGGAAATCGCAACTCATGTTGATTTCACTTGGCGTTGCCATGTTGTGTAGGTCACGGCTGACGGCCACTCCATCAAGTGACGTCACGGCTTTCGGTCTATCGCGCGGGGTTTGAACAGGTGTGCAAAAGTCGTTTTTTATCTATTAAATTCTTCCGGCGATTTTTTGTGTGTGTGTGTGTGGAAAAATGAATACCATACTGTAGTTATATGACATGTAGACCTGTTTTTAACAAATTTTTTATTGAAAATCTCTAAAGCAGACCTTTATGAGGCTGAAAGTGAGTTCTTGGACTAGTACAGTCAATAAAAAATGAGGAATATCAAGAATCTGACCACATGCACAAGCAGATGCCGGTTTTAAATATCTGCCTAACCATCGATTAACTCGCAGCTTATGTATAAGGTTACGGTTTTGGATAGTACCTTGGTTATTGCATGATTTTTTTGTTGGATTTGTCATATCGCATCTGTGCTTCTGAGCTGAATCTTCGAGGTATTGTTTCTGTCTCATGTTCCAGACTGAACTTGTGAGAATGTGAATCAAGAGGTACATCACAATACAAAACATCGGATGTTTTTCTTGCAGCTTCCTTTGCATGAAAATCAGCCAAGCCATTGCCACGTAAATTGGAGTGCCTTGGAACCGATGACAAAGTTATATTGGTACCCCGCATTACTAACTGATGAATTAGAAATATGATCTCACATATGTCTGAACGACTTGACTTCGATTGACAATGTAGAGCCGTAAACGCTCATTTTGAATCCGATGAGATGATGGTCTTTAAACTTAAACCTTGGTATAGCATCTGCTGCCCTTAGTATCATAATTGTTTCAAGATCTTCTACTGATTCTACGTTATGATTAAAAATTGAGCTTTAAGAGAACCATTAACAAGACTTTGGACAAAAAGGCATCTCCATTAGCTTTGTCTTCATTAATTGCATTTTGTATCTCCGGAGATATGCTCCGTTTTCTATGCTCCGTTTTCTAAGGACTCGATAAGATATGAACTTCAACTGGAAGATGATCACTACCCAGTGGTAACTGAATGACATTCCACGTGGAAAGTGTAAAAATACCCGGAGACACTAAAGACAAATCAATTCATGAATTTTTCTGATCACAACGATCTGCAATGCTGGTCATAGACCTGTCATTCAGTATCGTTAAATTAGCATTTACTATAGCGTTAGCTAGATATTCATTACTGTTTGTGATGTTTTCAGAATTTTCGGCTGGTCATAGACCTGTCATTCAGTTTCGTTAAATTAGCGTTTACTATAGCATTAGCTAGATATTCATTACTGTTTGTGATGTTTTCAGAATTTTCGGACCACAGAGCATGTTGTGAATTGAAATCACCTACAATAATCCACTCCTTGTCTGAATCTAAATCGTGAGTCGGCTTTCTTCTTGGACACTCCATCTGGGTAGTAAGAGTTCACGACTTGTAAACTTTGGCCCTTGATATCACTGCTGCACGGGGGCGTGTCATTGGTCCCAATGTCCATTGGTCCCAAGGTTCATTGGTCCCAAGGTTCATTGGTCTCAAGGTTCGTTGGTCCCAAGGTCCGTTCGTCCTAAGGTCCATTGGACCAGTAAGTGTCAATATGCTTACCTCTGTCTGTCTCTCTCTCTCTCTACTGTCTGTTCAAGATAGCCACATACTACTGTATATTACACAGATTTATTGACCTTGGGACCAACGGACCTTGGGACCAACGAACCTTAGGACAAACGGACTTTGGGACCAACGGACTTTGGGACCAATAGACCTTGGGACCAATGGCATGCCCCTGCTGTACAACAGGAACATAACTTTTGTCAATCGAGGTATATGATGTTTTAACAGCTTGGTACACAATTTTACACGATACATATAAGGCAACTTTAATTTTAGCATTTTTCTTTACTGCATCAGTCACTGGAGGAAAATATATCACGTGAGTTTAGATACATTATTTTCATAACAATTCAGAGACTGCAGCCCAAGTACGTGATCTTGCAAAAACTGAATAAGATGGTCACAATTCTGCAATTCCATTGTAAAAACAAACAAACAAAGTTCTATGACTTGACCGTTCATGTAGTCTTTTGATCTGGTTGTCCGCATTACAAGAGAAGGAAGAATAATAACAAATAAAAACAGCCAGATCTTTAAAAGAGAGAACAAAGAAAAAACTTTCGGTTTGTATAGTTCATAGCACATTAGCGTGACAGTTTGAAATAATTCTTTGACTTCCGAAATCGAAGTTGTAAGCAGGTCCGTCACGTTTTTCATAATACTGACAAATTTAAATAAAAGGGTTCCAATAAATGCAACGATACTACGAAGATCAAAATTGGAAATGGAGGGCAGGCGAAGAAACATGGAAGATTCTGTCGACTTACATTTTTTCTTAGGTGTATCAACCGGGATGACAATTCTGACCTAACAATATGTCACAAGCTTCTGACTTGGTGTTTTTTTCACAAGTCAGGTGAGCATTGTTGTTTTTTTTTTTAAACAGTACTAAACAGCAAGCTGCCGTTTTCGTGACTGGCGATTTACGTTTATTTCCAGCTGCACCTAGAAGAGTATGATATTAGAACAGAATGGTAACCCAGACTGGAAGCAGGGTTTGGAGATGGTGACCACACTCTTTAGGATTTCCTCGTACTTTAACTGAGCTCGGGCAAGAGCAATGGCTTCTAAGCAAACATATGATTAGATGATTTTGAAAATCCCGCCAAGACTCTGAGTCTATAGTCACGACAACTGAGGTAAGAAGCAGAGTGATTTCCTGAACAATTCATACAGCGCCTGGCATTGGTATATTTGTTGTGTTGTTTTTTCAGGAAGACTTGGGACAGCTAAGGTAATTTTACAACCCTTGAGTCACTGGCATCTTTATTCTTCAATCTTTGACTGCTTTTGCTTTTGGTATTTGTCTTCTAATTCATCGAGAGAAATATCATCAGGGATGGGTTTAATCACCCCTTCAGTATACATTTCAGGGATAGTGATGCCAGCCAGATGTTTCGTTTTTAAGAGTGTGTCTTTGCTGATCAGCGGAAGTACAACCGATCAACCACTTCCCCGACGACAGCTGTTTCGTTCAATAATGGGTCCCATTGTATTGGCCCACAGCTTCTGCTGCAGAACTCCAATACAAGCCAAAGTAGCAGAACCCTTTTAGTCTTCCAAAATGACTGTAAAATGAAAAGAAGACGATTTTTCACATTCTGAAAGATTTTGGTGTGTTGTAGACTCAACTGGTCTCTCTGACACATGCCAATGTAGGTGATGATTTGACAGTTGATGAGGATAATGGACACAATGAGGTGGAAACCTAGACATGCACTATGTCTGGTCGACATCGGCTGTTTCGTCCTTTCTCCTTTTCACTTTCTTATTTATTTATTTATTTTTCTTAATAATTCAAGTCGATTGGCCAGATGTCGTTTCTTTCCATGCTTAGGAAAATCATTTTCTGATAATATGTTGTTGTTTTTTTTTTTTTTTTTTTTTTTTTTAAATGAGAAACTTTAAGCTCGTTCAACATCTCTGGATTTGTCTAAATTTAACAGGTTCGTTCGGACTACCATCGGCAATCGGTCAGCAAAGTGGGAAAGAGGGAGGGAGGGAGAAATGGTAAAGACGCTAGCTGGAAAGAGGAAGGGAGGATGTTGAGAAAGGACAGGATAGGAGAGGTAGAAAAATGGGATGCAACGGTAGGAGCGGCACGCACGCACGCACGCACGCAAGCACACACACACCGGCATCAACACTTACTTAAACAAATGGACAAACACAACAGAAATTGTGTACGGGAACCCATCAGTAATATGACTGGGCATACGAAAACGGGGGAAAGATTTACATACTAGATACTGTAACACATGCAAGCCCAGCAGTAGTTCACGATAAACCGAGAATACACAGCCTGCATAGCATGAGTTTAGATAGATCTAGAAATGATGACTCACATTCATTTAGAAAAATAAAGCGTTAATCTAAGAGTTCTGAAAACTGAGACAAATCTTTCCAAATTATCCAGTCCCAGTCTGGCGTCCTTTAAAATAAATACTGTTCAAATAAAACACATATTATTAATCAGACAAATTGAATGCGCAACACAGTCCTGTTGAAACCAATTTAACAGGCCTGAGAGACATCAATGAATCTGATTCCGGTATCTGAGCGAGACACAAGTTGGGTTTTAAGAAGTAGAAGTAAGAAGTAGAAGTTAGACGGCAGCACGCACTGACTTGATTGTAGACCGGAGAATCCAGGAGCTGCTGATCCAGAATGTCAAGAAAAAAGAAAACACACACGCGGGCACACTCGGATTTTGCTGTGTAAGTGACGTAAAATTCTTAAGAGGCGAAGAGAAAACAAAAAAGACGTCATAAACGAAAAAACAGGATACGGAACTGTAAACAAAATTTCAGTTCGTGATTACAAACCACGCAAGAACCGCTTGATAAGGTGTTCTTCTATCGGCCTGACTGGCGGTGTTACCAAGGTAACACGACGCCAGTCCAGCCACTTCTGAAGAAAACATTGATGAGGCAAACCACAGCAAAGCAGCAATTGTCGTTGTTTGGATTTCTGTTGTTTTTAAGTTATGATCACGTCCACAAACTGAATGAAAACGCGCTCAACTGATGATCATGAAGACGAAGGATTTGTACACAGAATTTTTCATTACTCGCACAGCGATGTCTTCGTTCTGTGTCTGTGTTGAAAATCACTCTCCAATGCGAAACTGTCTTAACACATCACTCCATCA